>OZ014469.1:19762145-20137076 GCA_963965965.1 Trididemnum nubilum | reverse complement strand
CTTTCTCCAGCAAATCAACACAGCAATCCATTGCACAATAAGCAAAAAATCCACTACATAACTGATGACAAATCCAGCTTTCAGTTTCACTCATAGCGTTAACATTGGGAGTCTTCATAAACAGCACTAAATAACACATACAAACAACTGTTTAAGCTTACTACAGGTATCATAACATGCTTGCCTGAAAAAGAAAAATCACATCAAAAAAACAACATAGTTAATGATTTAAATGTACCTGTAGACTAGCCTATTGGTTTACACTCTACAAGATACCGATAGATCTACCACTACCATAATGAGACATGGATGGTGAAAGCGTTTAAGGATTTGTTAACTGAGTAAACACCTAAAGTGAACTTTTGACATCTGCTTCCAGCTTTTTGCGTTTCTGCATTAAAACCCAGAACTGTCATCGTCAAAACAGATTAGGGCAAGTTTTCAGTGGAAGGATCTAAACAAATCATTGATAGCTAGTAAATAGGCTAACTACTACTACGTTTTTGAAGAAATGACTTGTCTTTTCATTTCCAAATTCGATCTAATGTACTTCGTTTTTCACTTAAACTTTACAAATTTTTTTCTCAAGATTGTTTTGTTACCTGAGCTATTACTCTAGACTCTTCTTCACGCTTTTTGCGTGATAACATAATATAAACTCAATCTTCGTTTTACCGGTAATTCCAGCGCGTTATGACGAAACAGAACCTGTGATTACTATAATAACCCTTCAATAATAAAGTACACAAGGCTTTCTGCTAATTGAATACATTTTAAAAGTAAGTTATTAAAATTAGCCTATGAAGCGACCAGTCGCGAAGATTAGCAACCACTCGCGAAGACTCGCGTGACGTAATCAACCACTCGCAAAGGTCGCCAACCTTCGCTTCGCGTTGCTTCGCGTCCAGTCTAAACGCACCTTAACAGTCCCCAGTCGGAAATTTTTATTCAAACTATTTAGCTACATTTGTTTTTAACTATAGCTTTAAATAAAACTGGATTCATCTTTTATTGATTGGGTAGCCTTGAAAAAGGCTGTTTTAAGGTTTAAACGCTTTCGTCTAGCTCTCTTCAGAAACCATCGCTAGAAAAAGATAGAATGAAAAAAACAATGCGGATTCATTTATAAAAGCAGAGAAAATTGCTGATTGGTCAAGTAATCATCGCTGATTGGTTGATTTGTGTCGTTTCGTTTGCGTACAGAAGTAGCGCTTGTGTGTTGAGAAGAAAAACAAACTTTCATCAAGATAGATGCTGATTGGATCAAATCGTTGTGTTTCGTTTGCGTAAGAAAAATAGATGACCTGTGATGAATCTAAAATAAAACCTAACACAGATTTATTAAATTGTTAAGTTTCGTATGCATTCGAATTATCAATGAATTAATTGAAGGGAATAAACAAATTCCTTTTGCCTGCACAATTCTGGTTTTAGAATCCGAATGGAAATGTTGCTTCCAGTGTAGATAGGTGAAATTGCGTTCTTGCTTTAGCCAGAATAGAAAACTGGTTGGTGTTGAAGTTGTTGGCACAGGTTTTGTTTTGCAGAAGATGTTGTCCAATGGCCGAATCACAGTTAATTTCTGTTGAAGTCTTTTTGCAATTTCGTTGTGGTTGGAACTTCTGTTGTTGGTGTCCGGTTCTAATACTTTTAGGGATATGTTGATTGATTCTATCCTGCAGTCTTTGGGTTGTACGGCCCACGTACCGACAATCGCAGCAGCACACGTATTGATACACGATCATACTTTGTTGTGTGGTGGGCAGGACATCCTTATGGACAGCAGGAAGAATCTTCTTAGTAGAAAAAATGACGCGTGGATCTACTGCTCCATAACATTGATTAACTGCTGATTTGGAAAGCTTTTCAAATTTTTGAGACACTTTGCCAATCCATGGGACCGAAGGTAGACGGGGCATTTTTTTTTTTTTTTGAGGTCCTTCTTTCTTTGCTGAATTAATCTGTTCTAAATCAAAACTTCAACAAGAGCTTGATCAAATTCGTGCTATTCTGCTCAATAATGGTTATCCTGAATACATAATCAACACCAGCATTTCAAAGAAAATCTCTAAATTTAATTCAGCAAAGAAAGAAGGACCTCAAAAAAAAAAAAAAATGCCCCGTCTACCTTCGGCTCCCATGGATTGGCAAAGTGTCTCAAAAATTTGAAAAGCTTTCCAAATCAGCAGTTAATCAATGTTATGGAGCAGTAGATCCACGCGTCATTTTTTCTACTAAGAAGATTCTTCCTGCTGTCCATAAGGATGTCCTGCCCACCACACAACAAAGTATGATCGTGTATCAATACGTGTGCTGCTGCGATTGTCGGTACGTGGGCCGTACAACCCAAAGACTGCAGGATAGAATCAATCAACATATCCCTAAAAGTATTAGAACCGGACACCAACAACAGAAATTCCAACCACAACGAAATTGCAAAAAGACTTCAACAGAAATTAACTGTGATTCGGCCATTGGACAACATCTTCTGCAAAACAAAACCTGTGCCAACAACTTCAACACCAACCAGTTTTCTATTCTGGCTAAAGCAAGAACGCAATTTCACCTATCTACACTGGAAGCAACATTCGTTCGGATTCTAAAACCAGAATTGTGCAGGCAAAAGGAATTTGTTTATTCCCTTCAATTAATTCATTGATAATTCGAATGCATACGAAACTTAACAATTTAACAAATCTGTGTTAGGTTTTATTTTAGATTCATCACAGGTCATCTATTTTTCTTACGCAAACGAAACACAACGATTTGATCCAATCAGCATCTATCTTGATGAAAGTTTGTTTTTCTTCTCAACACACAAGCGCTACTTCTGTACGCAAACGAAACGACACAAATCAACCAATCAGCGATGATTATTTGACCAATCAGCAATTTTCTCTGCTTTTATAAATGAATCCGCATTGTTTTTTTCATTCTATCTTTTTCTAGCGATGGTTTCTGAAGAGAGCTAGACGAAAGCGTTTAAACCTTAAAACAGCCTTTTTCAAGGCTACCCAATCAATAAAAGATGAATCCGATTTTAATTAAAGCTATAGTTAAATTCTGTACCACCAATCAATTATTTACATTTGTTTTTGTTATTCAGTTTTCGACAAATAAATAAATTGAATTGAATCTCTCTTAACAGTTTGATTTTGAATTATTTAAAGCATTATTAGTGTTTTTAGAGCTGTGTGAGGTTAGATTTAATTTAGTTCTCCTAACAAAAGAAAACAAAAGCAATGAACGCCTTTTATTGATACTGTGCTCCAGAAAACCTTATAGTTTAAAAACAAAGGGAGAGATAATAAAATTATGTTTAGGTGTACTTTTGGACATTTTTATACTAAAGTCAAATTAACAGCATGATCGAGGAAGAAACATTTGACAGTATGATTGATCCTTGTAGCATGTGTGGAACAAGAGTTATGTCTAACTCGGTGTTATGTACAGCATGTGCTAAGTGGGTACGCGCAAGATGCACAGATAAGAAGAAAGTTGTTTTTGCATAAGAAATGTGGAAGCATGGTAAAGAACTTCAAGATACCAGATGAAATACTGTGTGATGGTGTGGAAACTGTAAGCAAGTTCTTCTGTCTAGGCGACAGATTGAATGCAGATGATAAGTTTGAAGCAGTGGTAACAGCTGGAACAAGAATTGGTTGGATGAAATTCAGGAAATGCAGCAAAATACTCAAAGGCAGATGGTTTTCATTAAAGATGAAAGGGAAGGTTTACAAAAGCTGTGCAAGATCAGCTATGTTGTATGGAAGTGAAGCATGGTGCTTGAGAAAAAAAGAAATGGCAATTATGAGAAGAACAAAAAGGGCGTGATTCGAGCGATGTGTGGTGTGAAGCTATTACATCAAAGAAACAGGTAGGAGTCGATGGATATGTAGGGGGGCACAAAGGAGTCTTTAGATAGGATGGCTAAAGCAAGTAGTATGCGGTGGTATGGTCTTGTTTTGAGGAAAGAAGATGAAAATGTGATAGTGAAGGCTTTGAAATTTGAAGTGAGCGATAGTAGAGGAAGACTGAAAGAAACATGAAAAAGTCGAGAATGAGATGAAGAAAAATGGACTGGTAAAGAAGGATGCATGTGATTGAACAAAATGGAAAGGCGTGGTAAAGACAATTACCATTCAAAAGCAGGCCAACTCCGTCGATGGGGACAATATCGGATCGAACATTTGATGATGTCAAGTGATGTCATATGTTTGCTGTGAATTATAAACCCAATATTTTTCATTTAAACTCTGTTTTGAACTAGTAAAAATGCCTCCACTCTTGTATTTTTTGCAACTAGAATTTGTGCCAGATAAATTTATAAGCAATCCTTGTTCATTTGAAGTTGCTGGATTAAGAAAGTTTTCCAAATTTTTAGACATCAGTATGTCAAAACTAAGTTTTAAAAAAAACTGCGCATTTTTTGGTATATATTCAAGTTAAATGATGTCATAATATATTTGTTAGAGGTGATTGCTTTGACTTGAGCTTTTTGCACTTCACGCTCAAAAAGTTAACACAAAAGTCATGTGCAAACTTTAAACCTCCTACAATGTCATAGGGAACAACATGTCATTTCTTGTCAAAACTCGAATATGATATCAAAATATCTTTGTCATCAACTCAATGTTGATGAATACTGATGAGTGTTCCTTCCAACTTTTCACCTACTGCGTGAACGTCAGAAATAGTGCAAAGATCCTGGTCTTTGTCAAAATGCCGCACAGCTAACTAGAGAAAATGTCTTTTTTTTTTCTCGCTTATATATGATCTACAAAAAAAAAAAAAGGTCACAGAGTCAAAGACACTATTTTTCTCCGGGTTTTGGGCCAATCTTCGGGAAAAAAAAAGGTCATTAGGCAATGATTTGCAATTTTTGCTGAGTTTTACATAGATCTCCATTTGAACAGGAAAAAAAGGTTGTCGCACGAGAAACCACAACTGCAATTGGCAGGAAATTAAAACGCCATAATTCTGTAAATCAAAAATGCCGTACCATATTTTGCATTTTTTGCGTTCATAGAAAACACTGATGATGATGACATCATCATTTCAAAAGCAATCTTTTTTAAACATTTAGGAAAACACTTAAACCACATGTCAAATTTGGTGCGTATAAGCTCTCTGGTTTAAAATTTAGTTACGACTAGGGTCATTCCACCTCATGTCACCAAAATTTTTTTCAATAGTTTAACCTAACACAAAATTTGGTTCACTTGCGAAGTTTATACTAATAAGACAATATTTTCAATCTTATTGAAATCGGAGCCGTAGTTTAGGAAAAGAGTCCCTTCAAAAATTGGGTCCTTGGCAAAAAAAAGAGGTACCCGTCATATTTCAAATTGCAATATCTCCACATCAACTTGGGGGATTTGAACAAAATTGGTGTCATTTCAAAAGGTATTGCCCATGGATTCCATTTCTGTACAAAAACTTCCAGAAAATGCATGTTTAGGAGCAATGATTTATTGACTTTTACCTTGATCACGAATATGACCTCGTGGATCACTTGATCCATTGTTTGTTAAATGTGGAAAAAAATCTCTATCATCCTCCTAATAACATATAAAAAACTCAGAGAGGTAATATTTGCAGTTTATTAACAATCTGCATTCGAGTTTGGGCCATTTTGCAGAGATTTTGTAATTTACAGAAAAACCTAATCACTGTGTCACAATCAAATGGATCAAACAATGATTTGCATTGGTTATACTTTTATTAACATGGAAACACGTGTGCTCTGTGCATTGAAATAAAAAAACATCAGTAATTAGTTCATAGGTGAACTTAACAAAGCACTACACCAATGGTTGGCAAACTTTGTCTCCGTGACCTTAGTTTTCGTAAAAAACTAAATTTCACCCACTTAAAAAGTTTTCATAAAAAACATAAAGTTTCATAAAGTTTTCATAAAAAACTAAATAAATTTTTTAATAAAAAACTAAATAAAGTTTTCATAAAAAACTAAACTTCATAAAAAACTAAATTTCAAGTTTTCATAAAAAACTAAATTTCAAGTTTTCATAAAAAACTAAATACGAGCAATAGTTGATTTTGATGAAGCACAGTTTGGTTTCATGCCTGGAAAGGGAACAATTGATGCCTTATTCTTAGTACGAAGGTTGCAAGAAGAACATTGAGCGAAAGACAAAAGAATGTACATGTGTTTTGTTGATTTGGTAAAGGCATTTGACAGAGTACCTACAAGAGTGATGAAATGGGCAATGAGAAAGAAACGTTTGCCTGAAATCCTGGTCAAGGTGGTGATGAGTCTTTATGAAGGAGCAGAAACGAAAGTTAGAGTTGGATCGGGTTTGTAGGAAGAATTTTTTGTGAAAGTTGGTGTACATCAAGGATCTGTGTTGTCATCTTTGTTGTTTGCAATGGTGATAGATGAAGTAACGGAAAATGCAAGGAAAGGCTGGATGAAGCAAATTCTTTATGCAGACGATTTGGTCCTAATGGAGGAGACTATGGAAGAATTGAGAGAGAACTTTGATGAATGGAGAGAGGCGTTTGAAAGCAAAGGGATGAGAGTCAATCTTGGAAAGACAAAGTTGATGGTGAGTGGGATGGAGGAAGAAGCTTTCGACAGTAAGATAGATCCTTGGGGCGTGTGTGGAACATGAGTTATGTCTAACTCGGTGTTATGTACAGCATGTGGTAAGTGGGTCCACGCAAGATGCACAGAGAAGAAGAAATTTTCAGTTTATGTGAACAAAAACTTTGTTTGTAAGAAATGTAGAAGCGTGGTAAATAACTTTAAGGGATCAGCAAATGAAAAATTGTGTGATGGTGTGGAAACTGTAAGCAAGTTCACTTTTCTAGGCGACAGATTGAATGCAACTGGTGGGTGCGAAACAGCGGTAACAGCTGGAACAAGAATTGGTTGGATGAAATTCAGGGAATGCAGCGAAATACTCAAAGGCAGACGGTTTTCATTAAAGATGAAAGGAAAGATTTACAAAAGTTGTGCAAGATCAGCTATGTTGTATGGAAGTGAAGCATGGTGCTTGACAGAAAAAGAGATGGTAATTTTGAAAAGAACCGAAAGAGCTATGATTCGAGCGATGTGTGGTGTGAAGCTATTAGATCAAAGAAACAGCGAGGAGTTGATGGACATGTTGGGCATAAAGGAATCTTTAGATAGGATGGCTAAAGCAAGCAGTATACGGTGGTACGGTCATGTTTTGAGGAAAGAAGATGAAAATGTGATAGTGAAGGCTTTGAAATTTGAAGTGAGTTGTAGTAGAAGAAGAGGAAGACCGAAACAAACGTGGAAAAAGCAGGTAGAAAATGAGATGAAGAAAAATGGACTGGGGAAAGAAGATGCATGTGATTCAACAAAATGGCGAGGAATAGTAAAGAATGACCATACAAAATCCGGCCAACTTTGTCGACGGGGAAAATACCAGATCCAACATGTAATATGGTATGATATGATTGTGACCACTAAAATATTGACTCGTACAACAATATAGTAATATCAAATTAGCAATGGTTAACAGCATAGGTGGGCACAAGTCCGTTAATCGTTAATGCGTTAATAACGAAGCTAACTTTTTCATTAACTCGTTAATCCGAACTAAATTAACTTTCGTTAAGTTCTGTTAACGAACTAAATTAACTTCTGTTAAATTCTGTTAACTTTTTTTGATAAGGTTTTTATCGTTAATATCTTGCATTATTCATTCATCGGACCGGTACAAACCAGTTTGCACTGGTAACACCAGTTGCATATTAGCACGAGTTTTATAGAAAAAGCATAGAAAGGAGTCTTTTTTTGTGGCAAATAACAAGCTGCAGCCTCATAGGTCTATTAATTATCGCTGTTCCCGATTTCCAAAGATTTTCCGATCGCAGCTTCGTTGTGCATTTGAACTTATTTTTATCTTGAAATTAGATTAGACTGTAAAATGTAACTTTCAAAACACAAAAAGACCACCATAGCAATAAATATTTCCTTACAATCAGCTTAACAGCATCAATACGTGTTCTAGAAGCGAGTGAATAAAAACAAATGTCAATTACACGCAAAATGTTAATGGATTAACGAACTGTATTAACTTCCGTTAATTAAAGCTGAAAATAACGGATTAACGTTAACGAATGTGTGAAGTTTGTTAACGGACTAGTGGTTAACGAAGCTAACGTTTTGCATTAACTTGCACACCTATGGTTAACAGTATTAGGCTAAAATCTAAAATAGGTCACTAACCCCTGATCTCAAAAAACAAGTTTCTGGCTTGCTAAACCAACTGTATAACACTATGCATTCACACATGAAACCTCACTTAGTTAGTGATGCAACAATGCTGATTGTCACGAACTAGATGTGCTTCCAGTTCAAAGTAAAAAGTAGTGAGTATGTCATATTATCTATCAATCCTTTCCTCATTGTTCCTTTTTGAAAGTAATTTGTTTAGGATATATAATGTGTTTAGGATATTTAGGATTTAGTTAGGATAAAATTTGTCTAGGATATTTAACGTGTAATTGCATTTACATGAAACCTATAAAGACTGTGTGAAAATAAATATTGATCGAACTTTTTATTGAAAAGTAAGCGACCCTAGATAACTTTTTTCATTATTACCTGGAGTTGTGACCCACAGTTTGGGAACCATTACATCAACCTGTGCAGTTCCCTAATAAGTGTTGTTATGATGATTAGAGCAAGTTTTTATTTTAACCCCTAAAAAACGAAGTTAAATGAAAAATGCACACATAACTATTCTGCATTTTTGTTTCATTCTCCTTCATTGGAAATTTTCTTTAAAACTGTCACTTTCAATAAAAATGCATTCAAAAAAACTTTAAGCATCGCACTACATATACATAAATTTTGAACATTTAAAAAGCTGTTGGAAGCTATAAAAAAAATTGCTTGACAGTCAAGTGAAATCATATCCCAACTTGCTCAAGGAAATCTCAACTTGCCCAAAACAAATATGAACAGTGAATTCTTAGGTTTAATTTTTTGAAACAAAATAATGTGCAAAAATACTTCTAAACTTTTGACCTTTTAGCTTAAACCTGACTGCAGTCAATTTTGCACTTCTTAAAGAATGCCGTAAGCCAGCGATTACATGTGATATCTGAAAGAGCAATTAATGCGGGAGGCGCAAGAAAACATTTTGCAGAAAAGAACATAACATTTTGCGCCAAAAAAGTTGCATAGCCCGTCTGAGTATTAAACAAATCTGTCACTTTATTTTTTAAAAACAGCCATGAGCCTGCTATTACTTGTGATATCTGAAAAAGGGGTTGATGCAGCAAGTGCAGAAAAATTTTTTGCAGGAAAAAAAAAGCAATTTATGCCAAAAAAGTTGCAAAGCGTGCCTGAGTATTGAACAATCAATCACTTGTTTTTCAATTTCAAAAAAACGCCATAAGCCTTCTATTACTTGTGATATCAAAAAGAGCGATTAATGTGGCAAGAGCAGGAAAAATTTTTGTAGGAAAAAAACATAACATTACCTGCCAAAAAAGTTGCAGAGCATGCGTAAGTATTGAACGAATCTGCATGCAATTGTTAATTAAAAAGTGTAAATTGTAATTAATGATGTGCCTGCAATTACACTTAGTGTTAATTGTCATGATTGTACTGAAATAAAACAAGCAAACACTTTCTTTACTTGCATTTTATTTCATTTTCACAAAAGCGATAATGTGTGTTTTTAAGTAATCTTGGAGGATGTTGTTCACTTTAGCAAAAAAATAGATTGCCCAAGGCTATCTCAGCTTGCTTCAAGCACTAATTTTAAAACTTCTTTATGCTATAAATACTACATTTCTTGGACAATGAAAACTTTTAAATCCATGTATGGTTGCAAGGTAACAAGATAATAAACTTTATCACATAACATATAATCAATTTGCTGAAATTTGGCAAATTACCCCAAAATGAAACTTAAATCGTGGATATACTACAAACATCACCTCTCTAAAATTTTTATATGTTACTAGGAGGATGACAGAGATTTTTTTCCATCTTTAAACTGTAACGGATCACATGATCCACACGATCATATTTGAGGTCAAAGTAAAAGTCAAAAGGTATTGCTCTAAACATGCATATTTTGACAATTTTTTCACAGAAATAGAATTCTTGGAATTTCCTTCAAAATGATGCCACATTTGTTCAAATCTTCCTAGGTGTATCTCCATAACTGCATCTCTGATTTCACTAAAACTGAAATTATTGCCTTTTTTATATAAACTCAACATTAAGCAAACCAAAGTTCATGCAAATCGAAGATTTTAGGGTTAAAAATTGAGTTTAATAAAACCTTCCAAGTTTTGCTGCACACTAATCAAGTTTATTTTGTAAGAAGAATAGATTCTAGCAGGAAAAAATGAGCAGACTGCATGATAATAGCCTAGGTAACAAACGTCTAAGAACAAGCAAAAGTAAGGCTAGTACGCCATTGTTAGCAACTTAGATGGAAAAGTTTATTTTAAGATCACAAAAACCAGAAGCAAATACAATAGGCCTACCCTAGTATTGGTAGTCTTATAATCAGGTATGAGTTTGTACTGTGCAGCCTAGTAATAAAAACTTGATTGCTAGACTAGGCTATGATTTAGACTGAAATGTATCGACCAGCTTGATTTTTACTAAACTCGCTAGGCTATTAAAAAGTCTACTTCTTTTACCAGCTCAGATTGGGTCCTCGACAACTGACTGTGAACCAAACAATGCCGATTAGCTGAAAAGAGCGATCATAAGCATATTTTACTATCCCCAGAGCCATCTTGCCCAAACCCTCGCTTTGTGACGAAATCACTGTGGCAAAATCAATGATTAAATCACTGTGACGAAACGTTGATTCACGATCAGTTTGTTCGCAGTCAGTTTGTCACCGTCAGTTGACCCTCTGGCTTGCTCAGATCTGTTGTGCTGATAACATCAAACTAATAAGAAACAACTCAATCATTATCATCAAATGTTCGATCCGATATTGTCCCCATCGACGGAGTTGGCCTGCTTTTGAATGGTAATTGTCTTTACCACGCCTTTCCATTTTGTTCAATCACATGCATCCTTCTTTACCAGTCCATTTTTCTTCATCTCATTCTCGACTTTTTCATGTTTCTTTCAGTCTTCCTCTACTATCGCTCACTTCAAATTTCAAAGCCTTCACTATCACATTTTCATCTTCTTTCCTCAAAACAAGACCATACCACCGCATACTACTTGCTTTAGCCATCCTATCTAAAGACTCCTTTGTGCCCCCCTACATATTCATCGACTCCTACCTGTTTCTTTGATGTAATAGCTTCACACCACACATCGCTCGAATCACGCCCTTTTTGTTCTTCTCATAATTGCCATTTCTTTTTTTCTCAAGCACCATGCTTCACTTCCATACAACATAGCTGATCTTGCACAGCTTTTGTAAACCTTCCCTTTCATCTTTAATGAAAACCATCTGCCTTTGAGTATTTTGCTGCATTTCCTGAATTTCATCCAACCAATTCTTGTTCCAGCTGTTACCACTGCTTCAAACCCACCATCTGCATTCAACCTGTCACCTAGACAGAAGAACTTGCTTACAGTTTCCACACCATCACACAGTATTTCATCTGGTATCTTGAAGTTCTTTACCATGCTTCCACATTTCTTATGCAAAAACAACTTTCTTCTTATCTGTGCATCTTGCGCGTACCCATTTAGCACATGCTGTACATAACACCGAGTTAGACATAACTCTTGTTCCACACACGCCCCAAGGATCAATCATACTGTCATACGTTTCTTTCTCCATTCCACTCACCATCTACTTTCTCTTCTAAAGATTGACTCTCATCCTTTTGCTTTCAAACACCTCTCTCCAGTTATCAAAGTTCTCTCTCAATTCTTCCATAGTTTCCCCCTAAAGACCAAATCGTCTGCATAAAAATTTGCTTCATCCAGCCTTTTCTTACATTTTCCGTTACTTCATCTGCCACCATTGCAAAAAACAGAAACGACAACACAAATCCTTTGTGTACAACGACTTTCACAAAAAATTCTTCCGACAGGCCCAATCCAACTCTAACTTTCGTTTCCGCTCCTTCATAAAGACTCATCACCGCCTTGACCAGGATTTCAGGCAAACGTTTCTTTCTCATTGCTCATTCCATCACTCTTCTTGGAACTCTGTCAAATGCCTTTTCCAAATCAACAAAACACATGTACATTCTTTTGTCTTTCGCTCGATGTTCTTCTTGCAACCTTGATACTAATAATAAGGCATCTGTTGTTCCCTTTCCAGGCATGGTACCAAACTGTGCTTCATTTACACCAACTAATGATCGTATTCTTCTCTCCAACACTCTTTTAATCATCTCCACGCCATGTTCCAGCAACTTCACTCCTGTATATGAACCACAGTTCATCATATCTCCTTTTTTCTTAAAAATTGGGACCACAGCACTGGTTTTCCATTCATCCAGGATTCACTTTCCATCCAAAACTCGTTGGCAATCTGTAGCATCACTTCCTCTATTCTGCAACCTGCAACAATCATTTCCGTTGTTATTTCAGAGAGCCCTGCAGCCTTTCTCTGTTTCATCCTCCTGATTACTTTTCTCACTTCCTGGCGAGAAACTTACTTTACCGGCCCCTTAACCATAGCAGCATTCACTTTGTGGTCCCATGCATTTTCCTCATTCATAATCTTCTCCATATGTTCCTTCTATATTTTACATCAATCTTCTTGACTAAAACCAATTCTTCCATCTCTACCCTTATCCATTTTCCTCTTTCAACATCTTTTCCATCCCTTTTCATTAATTTTACGAATTTGAAAATCTTGTTTGGTTTTTCACGTAATTCAGCTTCCGTCTTCATTGCTTTAGCAATCACTTTTTTAAGTTTGATTTCTCATTTTACAATAGGATATTTTGTGTTCTTCCACCCCAGTTTTGCAAAACTTTTGAATGCTTCCTTCTTCCTTGCTATAGCATTTTTCACTTCTTCATTCAACCACCATTTATTTCCTCTATTCTTCCTGACTTTCTTCTACCCACATAGCTCATTACATACTTTCAGAACTCCATCTCTAAAAGATTACCTCAAATTTATTGTTTCAACATCAACTAATTCTTCAACTCTTCTTTCAAATTTTTCTTGCATTTCTCTTTTTTTTAATTTCCAAACCATGCGCTTTTATTCTTGATTCTTTCTGGACAACTCTATTCAGTGTTCTTTTATCCATATCGACAACTAGCAGCTGATGTTCCAATTTCCATGGAGCAATCTTTTTTTCCGAATTTCTCTTACCTATTCCATTTCCTCCTTGAACACTCTCAAAGCCTTCTATCTCTTCACCAACATGTCCATTAAAATCTCCCAGTCCGAATACCACTTCACAAGGATTCTGTACCTCGTATTCGGCTGCCAATTCGTCATAAAACCTGTGCTTCTCTTCAAGTGGCCTCCCTGCTTGTGGTTTATATGCTGATATTACTCGTATCGCTTGCTCTCCAAACGCTAACACTACCACCATAACACTGTCACTTTTTCTCCAGACATCCACCACCTTCTCACATAGCTCTTCGTTTACCAAAATTCCAACCCCTCCGATACTAAAGCAATGCAATTTATACTGTTGTCCAAAAGCCCCGAGAAATCAAGTACTTTTGTTCTTCCACTTTACTTCTTGTAAGCTGCATACATCCACTTTCCTCTTCCTCAACTCTTCACACACCTCCACGCCTCTTCCACAAAGACATTCCTTGTTCCAACTTTCCAGATCTAATAGGAGAATGTTGCTGATTTTTCGAACGAGCCCCTCTGCCTTAAGCCTGAGCGCTGCGAGTTGCAGATTGACGATCAGGGGTAACCCTGGAGTGACTACTCAATTGACCAAGCAAGACAGCATTCCCGAAGGGCAGACTCTTTTCTATGCCGTAATCTTTTTGTTTATTTTTCATCATACCATACACTTTTGGAGCAAAATTTCTTTGAAGAGCATGCCCTTGCTTACCTCCAACCTCAGTTGTAAGACATGAGTGGTCTCGAGACACAAGTCTCTCCCACAGTTTTCCCAATGAGGTACAAAGCTATACTGATATAGTTTAGTCGACCAACTGAGGCTGTTACCATGTGATGGGACTACGACCCATATGTGAGCAACTGGTAGTTAAAGCAAGACCAGAGTATTTAAGCCTCACATATAGCTACATGAGCCAAAAATACAAAAGTATTTCTTTGTCTGAACATACAAACCAATGCAGTAGCTTAATTATTGCTTTACATTAGAGCTGGGAAGGCGTCTCTAAGACGCTAATGCTTATCAGCGACAAGGTTGGCAATAAAAATTATTAAAATTTATAACACTAGAGTCACTGACATCGTGTTTGAAGTAGAATATCTCTGCAACGGAGGGGTCAAAAAGGATGGAGTCAACGCTAATCTAGTTTCATATGATTGGCTTAACTTTGATACCCCCCATCGATTTTGGCATAACTTCGATACCCCCATTCACTTTGCCTCTAGTCCTCATTTAAGCAGTTCAAAAAATTGATTTTTTCAGGGTCCATTTTGGGGTTCCCCAAGGTGATGGTGCCCATAAACTATGTCAAAATATTTGTCTCTTATATATCTACTGATATCAAAAAAAACAAACTGGCACCCTAGGTTAGGTCATTCAAAAAATTGATGTTTGAGGGGTCCATTTAAGGGCGTTTCAGGAGGTAGAACCGCCAAACAATGTCAAAATATTAGTTTGTTTAGTATCTGCAGATAAAAAAAACTGACACCCTAGGTTAAGCTATTCTAAAGTTTTTAGAATAGCTTAATCCTAAGGTGTCCATCCATTTTTTAGATTTTCGGGGGGTCCATTTGAGGAGGTCCTTGATGAGATGGTACTCCCAAACTACTCATATGTCAAGACATTTGTCTAATAAATATCTACTGATATCAAAAAAACTGGCTCGCTAGGTTAAGCCATTTAAATAGGAGATTTTTGGGGGGTCCATTTGGGAAGATCCGAGGGGGGAGGTATTCCAAACTATGTCAAAATATTTGTCTCTTAAGTATCTGCTGATATAAAAAACTGACGCTTTAGCTTGAGCAGATGAAAAAATTGATTTTTTGGGCCCTATTTTGAGAGGTTTTCCGGAAAAAGTGGCCCAAAAAACTTTTGAAAACTAAAATTGCGTTTCAAGCTCAACAACTAAACACAAAAAATAGATTTTGATGTTTGTGGTTTAGGAAAAGAACAGCGTACAAGATTAAGGAAAAGAGGAAAAAACGGAAAAAACAAGAAAAAAAAAAGGAAAAAAATCTTATCACTGCCAAAAGTGGGTAGGGATGAAAGCATTTTCTAAGACACATAAACGTGTAAAATATTTTTTGCCATACTTAGCCATTTTTTAGTGAGGCCGCTTTTTACACCAAACTTTTGATGCAGTTTTTGGGTCCTAAAACCTAAGTAATGTGATCTATTGCTTCGAAATTTGGTACAAAGATACCACTCATTAACCTCAAACTGCTGTCAAAATTTCATGCAGCTAGACCAAATCGTTTGAGTCATAAGCTTTAGTCTAAAACTTCGCACTCGCTAGTTTGAAAGAAACATGCGATGCAAGCATCAGTCGTTCCTATGATGTGCATTTTGCTACTTCCCGTGTGAAAGACTTGGAAACAAAATTGAAAAGGAACACCATTTTAAACAGACATAATGAAAGCAATCCAACAAATGTCAAAATTCACAGAAACGATCAATAAAAGCAGACAAACAATTATCAGTTGCAAGCCTTAGACAGCTGTTTTACCTAATTTCAAGACTCATAAGGCAAAACAACTGTCTTAAGAATGCAACTAATGATTTTTGGTCTGCTTTTATTAATGTTTTCTGTGAATTTTGATAATTGTTTGATTGCTTTTGTAGTGTTCCTTTTCAATTTTGTTTCAATACATAATTACTGCACCCACTCAGCTTAAAATGATTCCTAAAACTACAACTTAATCGTTCTTTTCTTTTGAAATACAATGAATAAATATTAAGTGTAAAATACGCTTAAACTTCCATGCTCGACAACGCTTTTAATTTTCTAAGGTCAGTTGATGTGACAACGTATTTTTAACACCATCAACAAGCATTCTAATATCGAATTGTCATGATGACGTCATTAGACCCACATTCAATTATCCTATGAGCAAAAATTTCAGTTTTTTCAAGAAATAGCACCTGCATTAAACGTTCCTTTGTTTGATTAGTCAAGAATTAGTGCAACTTGTAAAATTTAGGCAACCACCAACCAGTAGCAACTTTAAAAAGTGCCCTTTTGTCATGCCGCATCTCTTTTAAACTTTAACACAACAAAAAAATGTCAAAATGAACACAATTGAAATAAAATGGGGCATAAACACAAAAAATTTTTTTGACACATGGCAGTTTAGCAGCATTTCAATCGGCTTGTGGGGGGTAGATTTCATATTTTTTAGCCAATGCTTTTACTATGCTTTTACTAACTGCAAAGTTGACCAATTCAAAACTGCATAATGTGAAATAACAAAGTTAGCTCCATGTCAAACCCAATAAAGTTTAGGGCAGGGGGGAGGAGTGTAAAAACAGCTTATAATATAGCATATTGTTGGAAAATATTTTCCAGCCAATGTCTTAATACTGTGGAGTTTGCTGTTTTGCTTGTTGCAAATGAATCACCATTATTAATTTTAAAAAAAGCGATTGGTTAATTGATTCATTTTTATTCACCTGTCACAAGAAAGCAACGACGGCGCTATCTTTTTGAACAAATTCGCACCGGGTTAAAAGTTAACTAATTTCCTGTTTTGTGGTTGATGTGTGGATTTTTTTTCATGTAAACTTGCAGAGTGTTAAAAATCATCAAGCAGAAATAATTGCCGAAAACACTTTATTCAACGCTGGATGCCACAATGTGACCAGGATGAGGGTTGAACCCAAGCAATGTAATCGTGACCGCCGCAAAAACCACATTTCTATCCTCTTAATCACGCTGCCAACTCTCATTTCACTAAGGACTTGTCAGGTGCTATTGTGATCTGTAAAAGAAATGTTATAAACTACAACGTCAAATTTCTAAAACTGCATATTATTGAAAATTATTGAAAAACCTGCCAAGCTAAAACACTACCACAGACTGCAAGTTGCAGTGTTGAAATACCGCATTGATTAAAACATCGCTTAAAAAATAAAATACTACGCTCGAACGTTTTTCAACTTGTATTTGTTTTTGTGCCTGCATTTCCCAGTAAGCTCTGATCTTTCGTTAAGCGCAGTACGTTTGTCAGCTAAAAGAATTGTGAGTTTCTCAGTCAGGCATAAATTGCAGGATCGAGACCCGGGTTGGTAAGCAGTGGCTCGATCAGCAATAGACCATTTGATTGAAGGTTCATGGCCAGAATCTTTAGCATTCCAAAATGCTTTTGAGAGTTCTGTCGCATTTCTTTTCTCTCGATATCTGAAAGAGTGGGTGTGGTTGTAATAACGGGTCTTGAATTCCGTTTTGGTGCATCCAATGTAATATTTGGAGGAGCCATCAGATGTGATCGAGGCTTTGTAAATGACAGCCTTTTCGCGGCATTCTCCATTGAGAGGGCAGTTCGCTGAGTTGCGGCAGTTGCAAGGATGGATGGTGGTTTTTGGTTCCTGCTTGTTACCGAGAATGTTTTTGTTGTGGCTGGATATAATTGTAGCCATATTGGGCATGCAACTGTAGCTGATTTTTAGGGTATTGTGGTTGCACACTTTCCGTAGATGATGGTGTGGGGGGAAGTGCTTATCGACGAGCTTTAGGAATTCTTTGCCGATGTTGTTCTTGACACTTTCGCTAAAGGGGGGATTAAACCATACTTTATTGCGCTTGCGATTTCTTCTTCTTGCGCGGGTATCCATAGCATGGTCGTCGTAAGCAAGTCCTTCATGATAACCACTTGTCTTTATGGCGCTATTGTACGGGGTGGCGGCCTTTTCAAATTCCTCGCGGTTGCAAGAGAGCTCAGATAAGCGCTTCGACAACATGCTGGGCAGTTGTTTTTTAATCATTGGCGGATGATTGGATCCCGCATTGATATAGAGAGGCTGGTCAATTTAGAGTGCATCAATCCCCCCTCATATTCAAAATCCATGTTCTACCTAGCGTTAAAATGTTGCAATTGGGCTAGAAAAAAGCCATTTAAAATTTTCTGAAATTCTATTGATGCTTAGGGGTCCCACCGAGGGGTCAAAAATCTCAAAATTAGTAAATTTTTGAAAAAACTAACAATACCTCTACAAATAGCAATGTTAAGTATAAATAGCAATGTATAAAGTATGAATTATAAATAGGGGTCCCACCAAGTATAAAATATAAATAGGGGTCCCACCGAGGGGTCAAAAATCTCAAAATTAGTAAATTTTTGAAAAAACTAACAATAACTCTACAAATAGCAATGTTAAGTGATCCTGTTGTTGATAATCGTATTCAGGATAAAATTCTGCACCAGTTAGAACTTTATTCCACATTTTTACACCAAATATGAAGCAGTAATTAACCAAAATCATTGAACTGGAACGAAATCGCTACAGCGAATTTAAATGCTATTGCCCATAACTTCATTGTTTTAGTAGATAATGACTTGGAGTTTTTTGCAGTAGATTTATCTACTGGAAAACTGTGCATATCTAGGAAGAAATATTGCATCAAGGTTTTCAGTTTACGCAACATTTGCAATTCTCTGTTTATCAATAACGGTTTTTGCAAAAAAGTCCAGCGCACAAAGTAAGGTACATTAGGCATTGCTTTGATGCTAATCGTCAAGTCTAACTCTGTCGGTGTTATCCTTCGACTACCTACAGCGTGGCTATTGCATACTGCACTTCATTGGAAAAACTACAGTACAGGTACCATCAATTACAATGCTGCATGCAAATTAATTAACTAAATTAAAATGCTATGCGCAATATATTAGTAGCTGTGTGGTAATTTGCATGTGACATTGCATCCCCAACATCTAAAAAGTTAGCAAGAATGAGTTCCACTAGCACAACCTCAAATGCCACAAGAACAGTGCTAGGCTATATTTGAGTGAGGAAAAGCAATCACACAAGGTAATGGCACAATCACAGACTCTCTCGATCGTCATTGTCACACCAAGTCCTTTCCAGTATCATTATCAACAAGGTATATCAGAAAGCAAAACTAGGACACAGGCGGCCACGGCCATGCAAGTGTTTGCTCAAGTAAGCATCTTTTACCAGAAAGATAACATACCCATGAATGATATCAGAAATAAAAGCTGGCCAAAAATGTTAAAACTGTTAAGACAAAAATTTAAAACTAAGAGCTATTCCAATTCCAAAGCGATCAACAGTCAGCACCTTAACTAATTTGCAGCAACAACAGCTGGAATTGGACAAAACGTTCAAATTTGACCACCTATTGCAACATCATTGATTAAAGATTTTGAAGATCTACAATATTTTCATTCTGTGAAGATGGAGTTGCATCATTTGCTTCTCGTGATCAAGTACTGCAAGATACACTGAAACGCAATTTGCTGAGAGATGAGGCAGCCAAACAGCAAGCAAAGCTTGTTTATCTGAGCCACGTACTTTGTTTTCTGGTAGCACGAGAGTCTTGAGCAGTAGTGAAGACAGTGGCAGTGAAACTGAAGCTTGTAATACTAACCTATGGAACGACAAGCTAGGAAATTCTTTCACTCTTGCAACTCATAAATGTTGGAAAACTGGAACAGAAGCTTTTATTCCTTCCAACATTTTTATCTTCTAAGTTAGTGGCTATGGCAACACAAATGAAAATAATGCCAGTTCAACAAATTGCATTTACACGTGCTTTTGTTCAAGAAACCGATGGAGACCCTGCAAAAGTTAATCTCTCATATGCTCACGCAGACAGATGTCAAAGAAAAGTTGAACAAAATCTGTGGTAACTACATCAAAAAGTCAGTGGGATCCACCAAGTTTTGCTTCCAATAAGTTCCACTAAGCATTGGGACTCTAAAATTTTGCAGTCTCGTAATCGTAAATATGTTAATGAAAAATGCCGTGTAGTTGCAGTGGGTACAAGAGATGAAGTCAAGCTACTTTGTGCTCTATCATTTACCACTGGCGCTCATGGCACAGCCATCTTCAAAGTGCTTTATTATGGTCAGGATATCGATATCATGTTGGCGAAGTAATTCTAACCTGCGTTTTTAACGACTTAAAACAGCTATACTTTTGCAGGATCTCCATCAGTTTCTTGCACAAAGGCGCATGTAAATGCAAATTGTTGAGCTGGCGTTATTTGCATTCGTGTTGCTATAGCCACTAACTTTCCTGAAGATAAAATGTCGGAAGGAATAAAAGCTTCTGTTCCAGTTTTCTAACATTTAGGAGTTGCAATTGTGGAAGAATTTCCTGGTTTGTCGTTCCATAGTATGACAAGCTTCAGTTTTGCTGCCACTGTCTTCACTACTGCTCAAGGCTCTCATGCTACCAGAAAACAAAGTACGTGGCTCAGATGAAACTTGATTGTGCCATCACCTTCTGTGATTCCTTATCCTAGCCCAAATATAGCCCTTGTTTTATGAGTTCTCGTAGTATTTGAGGAGTTGCTTGTGGAACTCAATGTTGCTAACTTTTTAATGTTGATGCAATGTCACAAGCAAATTACCACACAGCTACTAATACAGGGTGGGCCAAAAAAATGTTACCACTTTTTATATTCTAACCATTTTCAAAATTACTAAGACTTTTGTTTCATATTCCTGCTCTTAGGAGAAAGCAGGGAGTCAATATGAATAACGTCATTTACCAGCAAGATGGTGCTCCTCCACATTGCTCTAATGTCTCACTGGATTTCCTCAACGAGTACTTTCCTGGAGATAGACTCATCTCACGGCGTACGAACAACCCATGGCCTGCCTACTCTCCTGACCTTTCTCCCGCAGACTACTTCCTATGGGGGTACATGAAAGAGAAGGTGTACTACAACAACCCACAGACCATTGAAGCCCTGAAGACCAACATCTGTCAGAAAATTCGAAGAATCCCTCTTGAGATGTGCGGCAATGTCATCACAAACTTCAATGTGCGTGTTGCAGCTGTACTCCACAGAAGAGGAGCTTGGATTGAACATGTTATCAAGTATTGAACTGTGTAAGAAACAAGAGACAAAGTGAAAAGACTTTGTTATCAAATTTTAATTGGATATTTTTGTTAAACATCTGTGAAAAAAAATTTCGAATAAATGTTCATTTTTAAAATTTGTGTATGGATTAAAAGTGGTAACATTTTTTTGGCCCACCCTGTATATTGCACATAGCATTTTACTTAATTAACTTCACCAAACCTTATTTTGTATCGAATAATCGGAAAACAAAATATTTTCACTGTATTGACTTCTTGATTAGTATCCAACATTGTAATTGATGATATATATATACAGTACTCTAGTTCTTTCAATAAAGCACAGTATGCAATAGCCACGCTGTAGGTAGTCGAAGGATAACACCGACAGAGTTAGACTTGACGATTAGCATCAAAGCAATGCCTAATGTACCTTACTTTGTGCGCTGGACTTTTTTGCAAAAACCGTTATTGATAAACAGAGAATTGCAAATGTTGCGTAAACTGAAAACCTTGATGCAATATTTCTTCCTAGATATGCACAGTTTTCCAGTAGATAAATCTACTGCAAAAAACTCCAAGTCATTATCTACTAAAACAATGAAGTTATGGGCAATAGCATTTAAATTCGCTGTAGCGATTTCGTTCCAGTTCAATGATTTTGGTTAATTACTGCTTCATATTTGGTGTAAAAATGTGGAATAAAGTTCTAACTGGTGCAGAATTTTATCCTGAATACGATTATCAACAACAGGATCACTTAACATTGCTATTTGTAGAGGTATTGTTAGTTTTTTCAAAAATTTACTAATTTTGAGATTTTTGACCCCTCGGTGGGACCCCTAAGCATCAATAGAATTTCAGAAAATTTTAAATGGCTTTTTTCTAGCCCAATTGCAACATTTTAACGCTAGGTAGAACATGGATTTTGAATATGAGGGGGGATTGATGCACTCTAAATTGACCAGCCTCTCTATATCAATGCGGGATCCAATCATCCGCCAATGATTAAAAAACAACTGCCCAGCATGTTGTCGAAGCGCTTATCTGAGCTCTCTTGCAACCGCGAGGAATTTGAAAAGGCCGCCACCCCGTACAATAGCGCCATAAAGACAAGTGGTTATCATGAAGGACTTGCTTACGACGACCATGCTATGGATACCCGCGCAAGAAGAAGAAATCGCAAGCGCAATAAAGTATGGTTTAATCCCCCCTTTAGCGAAAGTGTCAAGAACAACATCGGCAAAGAATTCCTAAAGCTCGTCGATAAGCACTTCCCCCCACACCATCATCTACGGAAAGTGTGCAACCACAATACCCTAAAAATCAGCTACAGTTGCATGCCCAATATGGCTACAATTATATCCAGCCACAACAAAAACATTCTCGGTAACAAGCAGGAACCAAAAACCACCATCCATCCTTGCAACTGCCGCAACTCAGCGAACTGCCCTCTCAATGGAGAATGCCGCAAAAAGGCTGTCATTTACAAAGCCTCGATCACATCTGATGGCTCCTCCAAATATTACATTGGATGCACCAAAACGGAATTCAAGACCCGTTATTACAACCACACCCACTCTTTCAGATATCGAGAGAAAAGAAATGCGACAGAACTCTCAAAAGCATTTTGGATTGCTAAAGATTCTGGCCATGAACCTTCAATCAAATGGTCTATTGCTGATCGAGCCACTGCTTACCAACCCGGGTCTCGATCCTGCAATTTATGCCTGACTGAGAAACTCACAATTCTTTTAGCTGACAAACGTACTGCGCTTAACGAAAGATCAGAGCTTACTGGGAAATGCAGGCACAAAAACAAATACAAGTTGAAAAACGTTCGAGCGTAGTATTTTATTTTTTAAGCGATGTTTTAATCAATGCGGTATTTCAACACTGCAACTTGCAGTCTGTGGTAGTGTTTTAGCTTGGCAGGTTTTTCAATAATTTTCAATAATATGCAGTTTTAGAAATTTGACGTTGTAGTTTATAACATTTCTTTTACAGATCACAATAGCACCTGACAAGTCCTTAGAACGAAACAGACTGTTGTGCTTTTAACCTTTTCCTGTGATTTTATAGTTATATGCTACCAACTATAAATATTTATTTGTAAACTTATAGAGTGCTCAAACTAAAATGTAAACTTAACGACTATTTGTAAATTAATGTGAACTTAAAGACAATTTGTAAATGTGCTCAAACTATTTGTAAACTTAAAGAGTATCACACAGAAAAAAAATAAACAAATTTTTCAAATATTTCAAGTGGTTTTCAAGTTACCACAGTCGAATTTTTTGGCCGCTAAAGGAAAATTTTGCTCTGAGTTTTGAAAATAGTGTTGTAATTCCATTTTAGGAGCAATCTGATGACTTAAAATTGCAATTGGGGCTTTTTGGGGTCAAAAAAGTGATTTTTGAAGTCAAAATTGCAAAATTATAACTGCTTTATGGTGAAAACTCAACTCCAAAATTTGATGAGACCCCAACTTCCTAAAAAATTTTGGGGCATTCGCACATGGCTAAGACAAATTGTTTTTATCTGCATCTAGATTGCATGCATTTTTTGAAGATGGAACAGTTTTTTATTTGCACCAAAAAAGTTTGGTCTAAATCTTCCATCCAAACTAATACCCAGTCTCTTGCTTCTGATTCAACCATTATACTTCTTGTTTAATAAAATCCTATCGGTGCTCAACATTCTGATGACAGTAGATTCTCTATTCTTGTGCAAGGCCGCTCACCTTTCCATCTATCTGCTCTTGAAGCCATTTATATCAAAACTTCTAACCCTGCCCTCTGCTGACAGAAAGAATTTGAGTACAGCTTAAACATTAAGCACTAATGATGCCCTCTCATTGGTCTTTTTTCAGCCAATCACAACTCGACTTTTTCCTATAAATGGCAGCTCCTTTCTCTGCGCTCTCCATTCGGACCATTTTTCTTGACAAGTGTCAAACAAAAAGCTTCGAAAATATGAACATTTTAATCAAGGCAAAACACAACAAATACAATTTTGTTTATTACACTGTGCCATCATATCTAGATTTTGCTAAGGGAGGTAGGTGCTGGAACCGAAGCTAACATTTTTCAACGTCAAGGTTTTACCGGTATCCAGCACTTGATGAGTTTAGTGAACTGTTGCATGTTTAAAGTGCATCATGAACAGCATCAACCTTTTCCCCCAGATGCTGGGTGGTTTTTATGATTATATATCTAAGACCGAAAGGTCCCGTCACTGCCTTCTGGCCAAGACAACTTGGTGAATAAAATGCAATTACTATTACAATTATGAAAAAAAATAGTCTTTTTTACAATTCAGTTGTTTTAACGCCAATTGAAAAATTTTTTTTACCTTTTTAGAGCCATTTCAAAGAATTGAATTGCTAAATCAATTTATCCCCCCACATGAAGATCAGGTCCAAGACATGTTTAAAAGCTAGCATATTTGAATAAAACTCTTTAAATAACTTGACTGAAGAGGGAGGCTTCAGCCTCTGCAATGCTTCTTCCTTAATAGTTGCACCCAGTGTTACCACTAAGCCGAATTTTTTCAGCGAATCGGCGATTTGTTGCAGCAAGGGCAAATGATTTTTGGCAATATAGTAAACATAGCTTTAGAAATTTAACAAATTTGTGGAAATATGACATTTGGTATTTAACACTGGTTTGGTACAAAATTTAGGGCACATAATTGTCTTTTTAGAGCTTTGGGCACAATTGTTCAAAGAAAATTTAGGCACTCGCCAATTAGCCATAAAGTTAGAGGGAACACAGGTTGCACCCTTGAATGCATCTTGTATGAACTACAGTACAAGGTATACTGCTGCACCCCTCATTATTGGAAAGCAAACTGTTCACTTATAAAAGTATAAATAATCAAATTAAAATAGTTACAATACTTCGTAGCTGATGAAAACACAAATTCGGTATTTCCTAACGTACTTGTACCAAAATTATTGACCTAAAAATTCATGAAATTAGTGATTGAAATTAATGAAAAAAAACTAGCATCAACAAACTTGACAAAAAGAATTTTAGGTGAAAAAATTTCAAGCATCGAAAAAAGTTCCAGAAATTCTCAAGAGAGTCACGAGCTGTGTTCCCTCTAGCTTTATGGCTAGTCAGCGAGTGCCCAAATTTTCTTGAAACATTTGTGCCCAAAGCTGTAAAAAGACGTTTATGAGCCCTAAATTTCAAACTAATCCAGTACTAAAGTATACCAAATGTCATATTTCCACAAATTTGTCGAAGTTTCTAAAGCTATGTTTACTATACTGCAAAAAATTATTTGCACTTGCTCCGACAAATCGCCGATTTGCTGAAAAAAATCAGCTTAGTGGGAACACTGGTCGCAAGTAGTAAAAAGTTAACTTCAGTCAAGTGGAACTTTTATTCAGCCAAGTAATAGCAATAAACAGCAATCTAACTGAAGTCATTCCAGGGATTTATTTACAATAAAAATACAAACGTTTTCGCCTTTCATTAGGCCTCTTCAGATATTAGTTAAATTATAGCCATGTTAACTTCAGACTAACTGAAACAAATGAAACACAAAAATAGAATCAAGCCATATGAAAGTTTCGAGTCACCGAGTGTTAAAACAATAAAGATCATCAATCAAAAATTAGCAGCAAATTAGAATCATTAAAAATTTTTTTATTCAATGATTGTCCACCTAAAACTATAGGTTTTCGTGTTTCGACCAGTAACTTTGGCCATCCTCACGACTAGCATTTAGAAGCATAAGTTATTCATCTATACAATTTATTATTGCAATATACAGTGCTAATGAACTATCGCGACGCATTTCCACCTTGCTTAAGAGTCTCATCAGGCGAAAAGAATAACTTGTATTTAAACATGCAATGACATAAAACTGCAACTAAAAATTTGGAAACAAAAATTAGCAGCACTTTAAAATCATTAAGCTGTCAAACATGCAATGATACAAAATTGCAATTACCAAATTTGGAAATGAAAATGCTAGCCGTGAGGATGGCCTAAGTTACTAGTCGAAACACGAACACCTAGTTGACAATCATTGAATAAAACAAATTTTAATGATCATCAATCACATTTAACAAGTCAACAGTTCATTTACTAATGGAAAAGAAAGAAATTCGAGGGGAAAATAACAGCTCATTAATCAAAAGACGAGCCATGAGCATATAATTGCTTGTTTGAACTAGGTCTATGTTTCTTTATTAATAAATCTTTATGAATTTTGGCCTGAAAATCTGATTTACATTATTTCAGAACCTCGAAAGTATTTATGTCATGTCGCACATTAGAACAAACCGTGCACAAAATTACATGTTGTTTAATCGCACTATTTTCATGCTGGCTGGCCAAATTAAGGTGCTCTCCCACTCTGGTACTCAAATGTCGAGTTGACTTACCAATGTTAATTAAGTTCGAATCACACAAACATGTAAATTTGTAAATGACATTTGAGCAAAGCAAGAGAGGAGTGCGTGACTTTAGCTGAAAATATGTCCCCGTTTTGAAGGTTGTGTAAATGGCAGACACCTTGACATCAAATTTAACATGAAATAGTTTTGCTAAATGACTAACAAAACGCCTGGATTCTTTTCCAATAAATGGTACGTTCAAGTATACTACAGGATTAATTTCACTACGCTCACCATCGGATAAATCATTGTCAACAGGCAAAAATCGTTGCAAAAACTTGTTAAAAAAACAAATTGGATAAGCGTTGGAGAGAAACATTTGCCGTAGTTGTATCACATCATTCGGAAATAAAAATTTAGATGAACAAATAGCTTTTGCACAATTCAATAAGCACAATATTAAGCCAGATTTCCATTTAAAGGGGCAAAAAGCATCAAAATTTAGCAAAAGATTAGTATGAGTAGTTTTGCGCCACGATCATGTATCACACCCATTCTCCTTAACCTTAATTTGTATGTCCAAAAAACACATACAGGTCTTTTGCTAAATTTTGATGCGTTATGCTCCTTTAAATGGAAATCTGGCTTAATATTGTGCTTATTGAATCATGCAAAAGCTATTTGTTCATCTAAATTTTTATTTCCGAATGATGTGATACAACTACCACAAATGTTTTTCTCCAACGCTTATCCAATTTGGTTTTTTGACAAGTTTTTGCAATGATTTTTGCCTGTTGACAATGATTTTTCCGATGGTGAGCGTAGTGAAATTAATCCTGTAGTATACTTGAACGTACCATATATTGGAAAAGAATCCAGGCGTTTTGTTAGTCATTTAGAAAACTATTTCATGTTAAATTTGATGTCAAGGTGTCTGCCATTTACACAACCTTCAAAACGGGGACATATTTTCAGCTAAAGTCACGCACTCCTCTCTTGCTCTGCTCAAATGTCATTTACAAATTTACATGTTCGTGTGATTCGAACTTAATTAACAACATTGGTAAGTCAACTCAACATTTGAGTACCAGAATTTGGCCAGCCAGCATGAAAATAGTGCGATTAAACAACATATAATTTCGTGCACGGTTTGTTCTAATGTGCGACATGACATAAATTCTTTCGAGGTTCTGAAACAATGTAAATCAGATTTTCAGGCCAAAATTCATGAAGCTTTTTTAATACAAAAACATAGACCTAGTTCAAACAAGCAATTAAATGCTCATGGCTCGTCTTTTCTGTTAAATGTTTACAAATGATAGTGATGCCTGTTGATTAATCAATGTGCTGTTATTTTCTCCTCGAATTTCTTTCTTTTCCATCAGTAAATGAACTGTTGACTTGTTAATTATGTGATTGATGATCTTTATTGTTTTAACGACCGGTGACTCGAAACCTTCATATCGCTTGATTTTGCTTATGTGCTTCATTTGTTCCAGTTAATCTGAAGTTAACATGCCTATAATTTAACTAATACCTGAAGAGGCCCGACAAAAGGCGAAAACGTTTGTATTTTTATTGTAAATAAATCTCTAGAATGACTTCAGTCAGATTGCTGTTTATTGCTATTTCTTAGCAAAAAGTTGTTTGAGCAGGGCTGCATATGCAACTTCTAAGCCTCAGTTTGGACATCTCTGTTCTAGATAGAACAGTAGTAGATGAATAAATCCATGTTGCCTGGGAAGTATTTGGAAAAATAATTTATGCCACAAAAGAATTTACAGTGCTCAGAAAAACTGGACTTTCTATACAACAAAGAAGTAAAAACAGCAACTACTCTTGAAGCAAAAACAGCAACTACTCTTGAAGCACTACTTCATTTGTTTTACATAAACCAAATGAAATGTTTCAATCTGTGGTTGATATGAAGGCTTCAAAAAGTGCTCAACAACTAAAAGTTTGAGCAAAGTAGATTACCACAGTGTGAAAACATTAAAAACTAAAACCTTTAAAACCCAACAGTCTGTTTCACCCATAAATGAGATCATCACGGTAAATCTAAACAATTACTTTTAACAACTCTAAACAAATTTTTCGATTAACCCCTACACAATTGTTTATATTTACCCCAGATGATACCATTCACAGGTGAAACAGACTGTTGGACGTTTTGGGTTTCATTTTTTAATGTTTTAATCCTATGCTAATCTATTGTGAAATGTTTCAATGATATTATCTGCTTGATACCTAATGCTTGCTATGTAAGTTTTGTTGGTCACACATTCACACCCGTGATGCTGCTTTGAGGGGGGCAGGGGGGTGTTTCTCCCTAACAGCTGCTTGCATTCCCCCATTTTGGTTTACTCAAAATACTGCTTTAGGAACATCACCCAACAACAAGACAACAAACAATAATGAAAAAAAGAATAATTACATTCAAAAATAATTCTCTTTACATTTTCTCATTTCTCTGCGAAATTGCTGGCAACCAACTGCTGTACATAAATCTGTTTGAACATTTCATCATATTAATACATTTTTACGGATGTTCAGAAATTACATAGCAAATTTGAAACTTAAACTTTTTTCAGAACTATGAGGTAGCACTTTCTCATATATCTGCTTTCCCATTAGGCTAGTGCAGGGATGGGCAAAGTTGTTCAAAGAAAGAGCCGCTTGTGGAAAACCATGAACACCAGCGAGCCTCAAAATCAGTTAACATCGGCCTATAACAGGCCTCTTCAACCTCCTAACAGCTAAGGGCGATTTTTACAGAAGAAAAGCTATTGCGGGCCACATGCATTTTTACCAAACTAAGCACCAATTAACTGCAAGTCTACTTCGATAATATCAATCAAAATCAGTTTAGTGAGCCACTTAACTTCTGTCTTTGCCAAACTAAATAATGTATGTCGGCTTCTAACGATGTAGTACCCAAGCGCATGCGCTGCTCTAGATGTTCATTAGTGATAGATTCATTCCTGTTTTTCACGTTAAGTCGCGTAGCAGTAGCAACAAAGGTATTTGGGGATTGAACCCCTTTGTTGAGAATCAGAGAAAAAAACAGAAAGAGTCCACAAGGAAATCGACACCCAAGCGCATGCGCTGCTCCAGATGATCATTAATGATAGATCTATTCCTGTTTTTCACATTCAGTTGCGTAGCAGTAGCCACGAAGATATTTGGGGATTGAACCCTTCTGTTGAAAATTGGAAAAAAAATAGAAAGAGTCCATGAGGAAATTGACACAGCAAAATAGGTAGAAGTAGCTCGAAATTTTGAGCTTGAAGTGCGAGAAGACCTATATTTTTGCTCTTTATCCATAATGGCTGCTGAATTTTTGAGACTGAAAAGCTCCATCAGATTTGCAAATCTTCCCCCACTCCACTACAAGCTCTAGAAATAACTTAAATGGAAACAGTGTCTTTTGTGCAATCCATCGTGGAAAAGTCTTACTAAGGCCTATGCCACTATATGCGTTTATGTAAAGATTATGTTACTTGTCAGCAACTAGGCTACAGCATCTAACACAACCAAAGTCTAGCATAGCCATAAAACACTGCTCAAAAAAGTTCTCACCGTCAACCAAAATCTGCAGTAATCTAAACTATTTATGTCCTAGTGGAACTAACAACCTAAACAACCCTCTTATCTTTGCTACAACAGCAGGCTAAACTTGCTATCAACTGGACTTTTTACAGTTTGTAACTTCATTCTACTGCTACCTTCTTCGAGCAAACTTGGCTGATTGAGCGTTGTTCTACTAAAGTGATGTGGCAATAATATTTTGTCAATCATACTTTCAAAGTGGCAGTTCAAAGAGTCAAAAGCAGAAATTTAAAAAGTTGGCTGTTTTGAAAATAATATTTATATGAAATGCAAAATGTTTGGAGGTCTTGTACCTCCTCAGGATAAGCCACTTTTGCAATTGCGAGCGACGTGTGGTCTGCAGGCCATGGGTTGAGCAGCCCCCGCCTATAAGCAACATTCACGCTTGGCTGCGCTCTTTGAAGTGTTTTACAACTCTAGAAAAATTAAATTCTATTTTGATTCTTTGAAGTGTTTACACAGCAATTTGTCATTACAGTTGATATAACCTTGGTTGACAGCGCAATAAAAACATATGTTTATTTCATCACTCTAAATTACATCGATAAATGAAAACAATTTCAAACATGAGATAACATATAAAGTAATTTTTTTTTGCATATTACAATTCAATACAAGAGCCACAAAATTTAGGTCAGCGAGCCGCATGCTTATCTTTGGGCTAGTGTTACATCACCATCTGAATTCACACATTGCGTATCCGGGCAGCCTACCTGAACCTTGAAACCACACACAAGGGCAATTTTTGCACTTGCTATCATACCCTCTTCTCAGATTTCTCTCATTAAAGTCTGACAACAAGGTCACCAAAAGAGGATTCTCGAACAGTATCACACTGGCACTCCAATTAGCTCAACTGCATTGCGCTAGTGCAATGATGCTAGCGCAATGCGGTTGAGCTAAGTGGAGAGCTAGTGTGATACTGGTCGAGAATCCTCTTTCTAGTGACCTTGTTGTCAAACTTTGATCAGAGTAATATGAGAAGAGGGTATGATGGCAAGTGCAGAAATTGCCCTTGTGCAAGGTTCAGGTGGGCTGCGAGGACAGGCTATGTGTGACTTTGAATGCTGATGAAGCACTAGCCTAATGGCAAAGCAGCTATGTGAGGAAAAGCTACCTCACATTTGCACAAAAAATTTATGGATGTGTCATGGAAAAGACATCATATAAGCTGCCAGAATCAATGCCGTACTTCGTTCATAATTATGAAATGAAACGATACATGAAAACTTTTTTTTTTTGAAGACTAGCTGTTTTGATTTTTAGAGCACACTTAGCGTTTTGAGGTTGCAGTAAGTGGCACAACCCGCGTTAAGGGACTTAAGCCCCCTTAGCAAAGTCACTTCGAAAATTTAAACTTAAAATATGAGCATTTAAACGTGTTTTAGACTTAACGTGAAGTAAGAAGGAGGGAGGCTGAAGGTGCTAAACAATTTAATTCTTTGAAATGACTTCTGAATTTTAGCAATTCAGTTATTCATATGACTTCAAAAAGTACAAAACGTGATTAAAATGGCATTTAAAATTGCTATTTTTTGCTGCAAAATCGCAAAAATCATTAAGCGGCTAGGGGCTCCGCCCCGGCACCCCTACTCCAGTCACTAAATATTTAGTGACTATGCCCGTCTGTAACACGCTTGAGTTGCATCAGTTTGTTCAGCACGGGGGTAAATCCATCTGGCAGTATTTGTGCAAAAAAAATTATTTTTGGTTCTTCCCCCTTAGCAAAATCCTAATTGCACATCTGGTAGCTTTTACTGCTCTACATAGATTTTTCAAGCAATTATAGGCCGCAGACAAAAAGAGTTAAGAAACGCTGCCAGCCTTAGTTCAAAATTGTGCACATTTGTAGCCGTACAAGATCTAAAGATCAATTTTATATGTAAATTTTAGTGCCCACCCAACTTTTGGCTAGAGGCCCCTCACTTTGATTGCTCTGGCAACAGCACTGATTCACACACATGCTGATGTGACCAGAAAGACTGAAAGAATTTTTGCTTAGAATAGTTCTTCAAACTTGGTTGCTGTTTTTTGCTCTTAATGCAAAATTTGTCTCTTTCAAGATTAATCACAACCACCTCAACTAATTTTGCACCCATGAGAGTGTTTGTACCAGTAACTAGTACTGGTAGCTACCACATACAATGCAAATTGTATAAATGTAACAATGCTGTTTCTCTTCTTCTTTTAAATTTAAACGTTATTATGCTGAAAAGTGACACTGTATGTATGTATATCATACTTAGTTGAGTCACACTACAATGCTTCTCTTTTCAGAGCTTTCTGCCATTTCTCGGGGTCAAGCAATCAATAATATTGCACGTTTAATCAAATTACCTATCCAAACAAAAACTTATTCCAGTTCAGATGCCAATAAAAGTAAATACAAAACAGTAATATCTTCAAAAAATATGTGCAATGTAAATCTAGATGAAAAAAATTTTTTGCTGCAGAGATGCATCTACAACCCAAAATTTTCCCTGAAAGTTGGGCTCTTGTTAAACTTTAAAATCGAGTTTTCACTATAAAGCAGTCACATTTTTGCAATTTTGACATCAAAAATGAAATCCTTGACCCCAAAAACCCCCATGTAGCATTTTCAGGTGTCAGATTGCTTCCAAAATGGAATTACAACCAGGGATGTGGAAGCAGCAATTTTTGAATCACTTCCACTCCTAGCGCTTCCGCTTCTACCACTTGAATTGTTGCTAAAAAAATTCTTATCTTGGACTTTTTTGACAATTTTTTTTCCAGATAGGTCAAAATAAAACAGCTTTATTATCATCATCATCTTAAAAACATCATATAGAACCAAATCATTTCATTGTGATCAGTGGTTTGTCATCTCAAGGATTTGGATTTGGAGCGGCCCTGAAGCAAAAAGTCCAATTAATCACTTGGTCATTATGTTTCAGCTGATGCGAATTTCTCCAAACAATAACCCAGAAGTTTAAAATAATGAGTGATTATTTGGAATCTAGGTATGGATTTTCAAGCGCTTGGGATAATAACTTATTTCAACTGTATCTGCACCATTAAGTGCAAATCTTTCCTTGGTAATACTTATAATTACCGTATATCCCGGCATATAAGCCGAGTTTAGAACTCCAAAGAAAAGCTGTCAAACTAAGGAGTCAGCTTATATGCGCATAACTCGGATCGCACTCAGGCAAAATGACATTATGCTAAGTTAATTGCAGCAACTACAACTCAAACCATGCAAAATGCAACGATACCAGCACATTTTGCCTTTTTTCTGTTCTTTTCTCCTTTTCTCTCGCGATAAGAGCGTCCACGCACACAAGCAAAGTAGCATGTGCGGCTGTGCGCTTGGACGCTGTTGCACTATCGGTTTTTTCAATCACGTGATAATACTAAGCTGTAATTGGTTGGTTATACACATAAAAATAATGGTTATCATTTTCATTTATTATTTTTTGCAACCTTTTGCTGTGGTAGGGTGCATACGTCATGTTATGATTTGTAGGGTCAGTTTATATGCAATTTTATAAAATCATCGTTTTAGGGTTGTTTTTCTTGAGTTGGCTTATACGCAAGATAAGCTTATATGCGCGGATATACGGTAGATAGCTTTGTTGCAGATTTTTTTTTCTTAATAACTTGTTTGTGTATGTGGTTGGGCCAACAATTTTCGCTATCAACAAGTATTTGTAGGAAAGCCAAATGAAAAAACATCCTAAGAATTATGCGGTTATACACAAAACCATATTAGAACAATTCTTGTTGCAAACGGTACTTAGCAATAATTAAGACAAGCATTATAACATTATGTTTGAAAGTCCTACAATTTTAAACTTTGTTTGAGAGACGTTATGATGCTCTGTTCTATTTACATTTCAAGAATATATATTATCACAGGGAAAGAAATTAAAATGCTGGAAACGGAAACTTGTTTATGTTGGTGAATGCTGTTTTATACCAGTATTGTCCCAGATTTTGTTTATACGAGTATGGCCCCCCAAAATGGGCAAAGCCCCATTTAAAAGTATTTTTGAGAAAATCTTTAACTAAAATAGTTAAATTTCTGAACACTTACTATTGAAAAAATGAGTTTGCTAGCTACATGGTTCATCTTTGAGTTGATAGGGTGGGGCTGTCCCAGATCTAAGTCAACCACAAGCCTTTAAAAAGTTTTTTTTGCAAATGATGATCGATCAAGCATTCACTTTTCGTCGCCAATTTTTTTTTAAATTGCACCACATTGAAGTTTTGACATTTGATATAAATGGTCCAAGTGGAAGCGGAAGCAGTACCCTTTTACCGCTTCCACAAAACTTTGCCGCTTTTACTGCTTCCACCTTCTGTTTCCACATTCCTGATTACAACACTGTTTTGAAAACTCGGGAGCAAAATCTCCCTCAAGTGGCCAAAAATTCAAACCACGATAACTTGAAACCAACTTGAGGTATGTAAAATAAATCATTTTTCAACAACTTCAGCTTGAAAACCAAATTTATATTATACTAAAAACATGGCTACAAAAATCTTGTAAACTTTTGATTTAAGCATGGAACGACCAAATGTTTTTTAACGCCATTGACCAAATCTTTTGCAGTGAGATTGCCTCCCAAGTCATTTAAAGCCATTTCTGAAAAGTTTAGTAAGAAGAGTAGAATAATTTGTGCCAAAACTGAAACATGCAAATTAGTTAAAGCTTTTATAAAATAGCCAAAAATTGAAGTAAAATGTGATCGTTTGCTGAAAAATGCTCATTGGTTTCATCAACTAAGTGTGAAGGAGGGACATATGGGGTTATTTAGGATTAGTTAATTACCAATCAATTCTGCTCACTTTCTTATCATTTTTCCAAATTATCTTTACACTTAAAATACAAACAAATTATGATGAGTGGAGTTTGAGTTCAACCGATTCAAAAAAGTGCTCTTCAGTGTGGGCCAGAGCAAATATCATAACACAGTACACGCCTAAAAGTTAAAATTTAAAACCCTACAGTCTGTTTCATCCATAATTGGGATCATTCGTTGGGTGAACTTTAGGCTGCCTACCAACCAAATATGATCCTGATACCTGAACGGAAAACTAATTTTTAAAGTTTAGATTTTCAACTTAGTGTTACTTTTGTCAGATACCCGATTATCAGGGTCCACTACTTTTCGGCACGCCCATTTCGGCGCGGCCCTTTTCGGCGCCAATATTCTGTGCTTTTTACTAACACTAACCCAAAGCCCAAACCCTAAATAAGTGAACTGTCAAACAGCACCGAATTGGCGCCGAAACAATTTGTGCAGAAGACGTACGGCAACGAAATAGGTGGCGCCAAAATGGTCGCACCGAAAAGACGTGATCCCTGATTATCAAGATTATGGGTGAAACAAATTGTAGGGTTTTAAATTTTTAATTTTTGACATGTACGGGATTAGGTTATGTTATGATACAAACAAATTACATTCATACTGTGTAGTTTTTCCAAATTATAGATTTATCACTTATTGAAATAGCCAAAATTTTCATTACTTTTAGAGTAAATTGTATTTAAATTGAGTAGTGCAATCAATATGTTCCGATAACCATTAGCTACTTTACGCGGCCAGTTTAAACATATCTTCGCAAATGCTAATATATATGCAACATTTTGCAACTAATAAATTTATTATATCATTGATAAAAACAAAAAAAAGACAGCAAATAATTAAGTCACTGTTACGTAACATAAGGTTTTGGTTGGGTATTTGAAGAAAAACAAATTCTACGAGTAATGTTTTATCGTTTTTAGCATTATCACTTTATCATTCTTGCTCTTTTGAGAAATTTTGTGCAATATGGTCCATGTAAGGCTGCAAAAACTTGCGCATACATGACTATTACGGTGTTGCAGGAGCCCCACATAAATTAAAAACTTGTTTGTTCAAGCAGAACCATTTTTTGGCATTGCAGTTTGATCAGTAGATCATGAATACCAAGTTTCAAAATTTTTCATTGATGTTTACCTCCCCCGCCAGGCCGATTTTGAGGCCACTTTTCCAAAACTTTGCCTTTTTTCCACCAGAGGGCGATACAGATAAGTTGTGTTAGTGGACATGTTTTCAAAAGATGCCCCATGGTAGTTAGTCTCCATCTTTAAAAAAAAATTGAACAAAATCGAGTCATCCTATCCAGAGATATTGCTATTTTATTACACTTTTAATAAGCGTTGCTGCCACCAAGTGGTAAAAATTAAACTTGAATATATCAAACATTAAGCCTTTTGATGTTGAATTTTCGTATATTATGCATTTCGAAACTGCAAAGGTACATTATAATGCAACGCTTGCTGAGTACCAAATACTGATTCATTGGTATTTTAGTAAAATTTTGTTGGTAATGCTTAGTTTTAAAAGATTCAAATTGTTTTTACAAAACATTTCGGTCGAGTGGGGTTACTACAGCTTCTTGAAGAAAATTATTACCAACCATTTCAAAAGTTCTTTCAATAGGCAATTTATTTAGTTTTGGAATGCGGTAGAGGATTAATGGTCCTTCATGAACTATGCTTTTTACTAGACTAAACTAAGATTAACGAATGCTGCAATTGCACAGTATGGGTTTATTAGTTCACGTGCAATATCAGAGCCGGAAGTACTAATAACAAACTGCTTTGTTAGATGCCACATGTTGGTTTCCATCATGAAAAAAAACTGAATAAAGTTGAGTCATCTTATTTATCAAGAGATATTGTTATTTTATTACACTTTTAACAAGCGTTGCTGCGACCAAGAAGTGGTGAAAATTAAAGTTGAATGCAACAATATTAAGCATTTCAATGTTGAATTTGTGCATACTGTCCCCTGCAAAGTTGCAAAATTGCATTTTGATATTTGTTTTTAGGCATTTACTCACTATTTGGATCTATTCAGTATTGCGCTATTGTAATTTAAAATTGATTGAAATGAACAATATTGCTATAATGTTCAAAAGTTTGTCACTATGAGTTACTTAATTTCGAACGTCGATCAAACTGAGCTAAGTTTTTGGATTTTTGACTCAACTGATTTGACTGGCAAAGCAATATATTCTTCCTATATTTTAAGGGGCAAAAATCATTCAGCAACAATGCAAAAGCACCACATTAAACAAATTGGAAAGGACGTTTTCTTAGGTTTGGGATTTTTCTAAGATTGTCTTCCACAACAAATACACGATTTTGTAGATTTTCTTCATTGTGTAGCAGGTGAAGAAAATCAGTAACCAGCGTGATCCCTCTTACTGAGGAGTCATTGCACACTCACAGGCTGTAGATGGTATCCTTTGCCATGGCATATCCACACACAAATTTTTTTCAAGTTATCTTTAGCATCACCAGCTTATGAAATCCTGCACCAAATCTTTGTAATAACTTTCTGTCAGCATTTAAAGTCACTTTATGCCAACAAAAGTTCCTCATCTTGCAGAGCTAAAGGAACAAGCTCTACAGCTAAATTCCAGATATGACTGGCCTTCAAGAGCAGACATGACAAGACAAAATTTATTTCGTCCCTTGGTAACAGCACAAAGTAGAAATTAATCCACATTTGTTTAAGAAGGCAACAGGAAAATTGCTATAAAGCTTATGGTCATTAAGTCAAGCAACCACTCTAAGCTTATGGTCATTAAGTCAAGCAACCACTCTCTTTATCACAGAGGAAATTCATGCCACTATCATGGAAGTTTTTAATAACTTTGTCTAAGAATTGCAACATTTTGAAGACTTAAAAGTCTGCAGCTCATCAAGAGCATGTACTGGATCTTTACATGTACACAGAGAACAGTCGGTAACATGAAAAGAAACATGTAAACTGCATGAGAAAGTTTTTGCAACAAAATTTAAACTTTTTGTACAAGAATACTTTAATATCTGCAGGAGTGCAATTTCAAATCTCGACTCCTTGATACTCAATACACCTGTTATTGAATGTGTGCAGAAATGAAGAATGTGTTAATTGCTGCAGTCGCACAACTGCCTCATGGCTTGACTACACCGATAATAGTTTTACAAAAGCAATTGCAAAATGAATTTTTAATTTTCTTGTATAAAAAACAATACCCAAATTTAGCAACTTCAAATTTGAACAGTGGAGTACATTTCCAAAGTCAGTCAATAATTCTTAAAAAGTGCTAAAATTTATTTAAAGATAAAATTGATTTAGGCTTAAAAAACGATCTACAGTTTTTTTCAAAAAAAAGTACGTCAAAGAATTAAAAAGGAACAAAAAAGTGCAACAACCCTGCTTTAAATTTTGCTATACAAAATGAAGTCACTGCATAAAAGATTGAAACCAAAAGCAATGTGCCATAATGTACTCCATGTTTCATTTATTAATGAACCATCTCCGGTTTAATTCTCTGTATCTCTCCAATCAACAATCACATTAAAATTGAATAAGCCATCAGTTGGCAGAATCTAAAATTGTGAGTAATATGGGCTCACTGAATTGCTGAAATGAGCACGAACAATGCCTCTTATACCTTGATTTTGTCAAGAATTTTTTCACACAAGCAGGATACATGGCTCTCCACATTATTGTGCAATACAATAGTAGCAGATATTCTAAAGCATAGTCGAGCTTTAAGGAAACGTTTGTTGTAGTTTGTTTGAAATTCAACCTGAGCAAGCTGCAGCTTGTTATCAGTATTTCCGGCTCTGATATTGCACGTGAACTAATAAACCCATACTGTTCAATTGCAACATTCATTTATCTTAGTCTAGTCTAGTAAAAAGCATAGTTCATGAAGGACCATTGATCCTCTACCGCATTCCAAAAACTAAATAAATTGCCTATTGAAAGAACTTTTGAAATGGTTGGTAATAATTTTCTTCAAGAAGCTGTAGTAACCCCACTCGACCGAAATGTTTTGTAAAAACAATTTGAATCTTTTAAAACTAAGCATTACCAACAAAATTTTTTTAAAATACCAATGAATCAGTATTTAGTACCCAGCAAACGTTGCATTATAATGTACCTTTGCAGTTTCGAAATGCATAATATACGAAAATTCAACATCAAAAGGCTTAATGTTTGATATATTCAAGTTTAATTTTTACCACTTGGTGGCAGCAACGCTTATTAAAAGTGTAATAAAATAGCAATATCTCTGGATAGGATGACTAAATTTCATTCCATTTTTTTTAAAGATGGAGACTAACATGGGGCATCTTTTGAAAACATGTCCACAAACACATCTTAACCATATCGCTCTCTGGTGGAAAAAGGCAAAGTTTTGGAAAAGTGGCCTCAAAATTGGCCTGGCGGGGGAGGTAAACATTGATGAAAAATTTTGAAACTTGGTATTCATGATCTACTGATCAAACTGCAATACCAAAAAATGGTTCAGCAAAATCAGTAAATTTTGCGGCGCCTGCAACACCCTAATGACTATAGCATATAAAGATTAATCAAACAAAAAGCTTTTTTCCTGTGCTATAATCATGTATTGCAAGAAACGCGACTATAGCACAGAAAATTTTTTGCTTACACCAACATGTGAATTTGTGTCAATTGCAAAAACTTCACTTGTATTTTGAATTTCAAAATGCAAATAAGACTAAATAAAGCTTATGAAGCAGGATTTCAACTTATGTAAATAACTAAAAATGTGCAAAAATCGAGATTCGAGACAATAGCATAGGAACGATGATACGCAAGGATATACAGTAATGCAAAATTATGAATAGTAAACATTGGATAGAAGTGGAATGTGGTGTAGCAATTTTCGAAAGGTTACTGCAGATCATTCATTATTTTTGAAGCATGTAAAACCAGTTTTCACAATTTTTCGAAAAATGAACCTTCTATAAATAACAAAGAGCATGTAATGAACCACCTCGTCCACAAATTTTTCATACAACAACAGCAACCAACCTGATACTAACTTGACCAACATAAGCAAAAGTTGAAATTCTTGTGACTATTCCTCCAGTACCATTTAATTCCACTACTGCAACATTCACCTACACAAAGTCACATGAGAACAAAAACCAAAAATAAAAATAAATTAATTTCTTTACATGGACTATCATTTTTAGAACTCAGCAAACCAAACACCAAATTAAAAAATTAGACATAACTTCGGCCATATCCAGATGCATTTTTGAAGAGTCTCAGCACAATTGTAATTACAGGTGCTATTTTCAGCTGCAGTACTACTAAGCAAAAAGTTTTTAGGCAGATCCTGGGCCCTTTTAGCTACAGTTGTGACATATTGCTGCTACAAATCACACTGCAGATTATTCAATAAAATTACGCAATGAGGATCTTTGCTATAATACCATGACTGATTTCCAGATGTTCTAAAATAAGTGTAACAATGGTTTCAAAAATGTATTTATATATTATATAGATTAGCAAGAGACAAGTGAAATTGGTTGTAAGTGAAAAAAATATGAACTACAATGGGACTTATCTGAAAAAAATGTTCAAGACCAATGACTATGCTAAACTTGTTCGCTTTGAGATAAAAAAAAACTGTAAGCCCAAATCATTGCAAAATAATTTAGGAAAAGTTTACAAGTTGCGCATCATTTTATCAAATCAAATGTTTCATTATACTTGCTGTATTCTGCCAAGAGTGTAATGAGTTAGTTGTGGAGCCCATCTCCACATCATTGCACCAGAGCAACACAATTCCTTTCAAAAAAAGAGTTAAAGCAGTGGCGAGCTGTTGACAACTCTGCCTCATATTTTACTGGCACAATTTCAACTCAGACCTCTCGCTCCACAGACAAATGCATTAGCACTACATCTAACGGTCAATAAAAAATTTTATCTTTTTTCATATTATGCTCCTGCAGTGGTGGGAAGTTGTTTGGCTGAACCCATTCTTAGCTAATAAGATTAAAAGTTCCAATGCAATTGGGTCACCCAAAAACTACATTAAAATTGTTGCATGTTTAACTTGTTCTGAAAATGACATTATATACTTGATAAAATTCAAACCTTGTTCAACTCTCAATTTTTTTTGCTAAAATAAAAACAGTAAACAAAAAAACTGGCCAAGTTTGAATTATTCTATTAGCTATCATGTTTTTCTACAGCAACTTAAAACATAAATACACAAATAAAAATTCACATCATATGAAAAGCTTTTTCGGGAGTTGTATGAAACATCGTTAGTGATAAAAAATGCAACCATTTGCTTGGTAATACCATGTTTTCTGAATAGAAATCGAGGCTACTAATTTTTGTTTTTGAACATTTTGTACGGCTTTTATTCAAGATTAGCTTCTATTTCTTTACATGAACATTTTTGTCTTAAAATTAGTGCCCAGTGGGCATTCAAATCTATCTACTATAAGTGACAAGAAAGAGAAACAGTAATTAAGCTGCAATTCTATTGTCTCTTTTGTAAAACACTCGCAAACAAGGTTTTCACGTGTTACCCTAATCTGCTGTTTTATCATTATCCACTTATAAATAAGCGGCTTTATCTTTGTCTGTTGTATCTTCTATTCAAGAGCGGCTTCTACTGTTTTTTTTTAATTAATTCATGCAGTTTCTATTTGAGGGCGACTACTATTTAAGGGCAGTTTTTATTTAAGAAAATATGGTGAGTAGTTTGATATTTTGTTCATTAATTGATGGTTTATTGAGTTGTTTTGAAAAAAAGTTTCTTCATTATTCTTTAAAAAAAAAAGGTATGCATGAAGGACACACAAAGAAATATGAGTAGGAATTTATGCTTTTAACCACATTGCAAAATCTTTTTTTTGTCAATAAATTTTTAGTACACACCTTTAAAGCCCATAAAATGCATAAAAAATACTAATGGCTGGTAGAAGCAGTTTTATGATACATGACAAACTGAAACAAAAAACAAATCCTTATTTGTTCAGTTCAGTTTTTTTGCCACAACATGCATATATGAACACTAGCAAATCAATAAATCACATTACACTAGCTGAATGACACTGAAGCATAAAAAGAATTAGCAGCCCCATTTCAGTGAAATTGTGCTTGAACAACACAGCTTCTATGAAAGAAATGCAGCAGTAATACAAGCTTTTGGTAACACTGTGTCCAATTTGACTAGCCTGGGAGTTAAACATAGACCTCTCACTCTAGAGATAAACACATTAGTGACATTACCGCTCAAACCACCAGCCAGCATTAGTAGTTATCCAATAAACATTTCTAAATATGGAATGAAGACTTCAAAACTTTGATGTAGATTAGTACATAACAAGAAGGCCAGCTTTACTGAATTTTCTTTTTTTGGAGAAACTCCAAAAACAACAGTTGATACAATTTCAAAACCTGCATTTTGAAATTTGATTGGGGTAGCAAAAAAATTAATGGATCCCCTCTACTCCCAAAACCGATACATTCCACGCTGATGTCATTGTGCAACTATTCAATTAAATAGGAATCTAAAAGCAAGATGTTTTGTGATGGGGCTGTTAATGATTCAAATCAACAGTGAGTAGTTCAGGTAGGCCAAGTGCTAAAAACATTGTCAAAAAGGTTTACAATACAACACAGTAACTAGCAAGTGTGGTGAACCAATTAGGTTGTCTAAACAACAACTATAGTGTGGTAAAATAAACTACTGTAATGTAGGTAACTGGTATATCTATACAATAAAAAGTCCCTTATTTTGACATTTCAAAAAGTTTCACCTCTAAACCTTTCAAATGGTTTCATTTTGATATGCTTGAATCAGGGATATCTAGAACAAGGGGATGAACAACTAATTTTTGCATGTGACACTAGTAGGGTCAATCGCATTTTTTCAATTTTCACAAAATATCAGATTTGTACATAATAGTCACTAAATTATAAGTTTGAAAGCACAATTGCAAAATTGTCGTTCAAAGTTGTAACTTACGCCTCCTATCGACAGGTGTACATAATTTCAATTCAGTGACTATCAAGAGACTAGGCACTACGTAATATCTAGTGACTAGGCATGAATTAAAAGTACTTTAAATAATTGATTTAGTAAGCTGACTAAGCTATGTGAGTTTCAAAATTCACAAAATGCTGTTGTGAAACTGAAAATTTTCATCGAAAGCGGTGTAGTTTTTGTCTATTTTGTCAAAGCCTTAGTGCAAGGTGTAAAATAGGCCATTACAAACACTGGTTTACTGGTTTTATTATTTAAGTACTCAGCTACTTAATGGCCTGATGAAATGTCCGATGCCAGTGGGTAATTTTAGTTTTAATTCAATGATTATGTGAATAATCGTAAATCAAAAAGCTTTTCAGCCAAAGGCAAACTATGAGCAAAGTGTCAGTCACAACTCAGTAAGCGATAAGTAAGTGACTAGATTTATCGCGGCGCTTTCGGTACCATTACTCAATATGGCAGACAGTGTATGGTACATTTTTTAGCCAAAATTGTGCAAGTGGCTGTGATTTTGAATTGCATTGAGTTTCATTTCTAGTGAGCTCAGTGTAATTTGGGTTCGCACCTGCTTTTAAAAGTCAACATGCGATCAAGAAGAATTGAGATACAAGACAAGCATATGTACAAAACCATTTCAGTACAGTTCAAGTGCAGTTAGTAGTCCGTGACAAGGTAATGGGCAAGTTGGTAGTATGCAAATAATTGGTGAAGCTTACTTTTGGCTTTTAACAACAGTTAACTGCATGACTACAACAATAGTAGCCCATGTCAGTTATGCAATATCAATTTCTGATTGCAAGCATTGTTTCAATTATGCGACGTCGATATATGAGCAAAAACACCAAACATGATGTTGATTTCTGATGAGTATTCAACACTTCTTTCCTGACCTGATGACTCTTTAACCCTTTTGCTGCCAGAGCTTTGGGCAAGATTTGCCATTCATTTGCCTTATGACGGACAGCATACGTCCGTTTTGAAGATCACTTGTACACCGAACTTCTTAACGATTTTTGAAAATTGGACGTTCCTTGTACGTCCGAAGGCAAGCTAAGAGCATCTGAATGCTCTTCTAACATGCACATGGTGTACTTGATTGTATAAAATGGGGAAAAAAAATTTTTTTGACATTTGTGCTGATGCCTCCAAGCTCGCATTCACATCGCAGGTTACCGACCTTGCTTAATGTGGCCAATTGACCGTGACTGTCTTAATCGGTGTGTAGAGTCATAAACTAAAATAAATCACAGTGATAGCAAATATTGCAAGATCAATTTGAAGAACAAACCATTTTTGATATTCTTTATACTGTAGATAGCAAATATAGTAAATAATATCGACATGCATGGAGTTATTGGCTAGGATTGTGTACGTTCGGTTACCTGATAATAAACCAGGGCTAGCTCATGCATTGCATTTGGCTGCCAGCAGCATACCGTAAGTGCTGTGAACAAAATGTTGGTACTTGTGAAATCATATAAAATTTTATGTTGGTTAGCCTGAAGCTGGAAAAGTGCAAGATAACATAGGCTGTGGCATGGCTGCCAACGTGCACAATACAGTACTACCACATGGCCCGCATACAGCGTAGCAGCTTAGCCTATTTTTTAGGTGAATCCACCAACGAACAGCCTGTAAACGTCGCCAAGCACGTGCTAATGAAGCAAGGCATCGGCCCTCATATTCCCTCAGTGACACTATGAATGAGCTATGCTTAGATTTCGACAGTGATGAATCAAATCTCGGTAAACCAGTAGATAGTGAAGAAGAATGCGAACCATAGCCCATGGATACCAGTGATAGCGAGATACAAATACTAGCCTAGTGAAGATCTCGATATAGATCGTAAAAAAAAATATAAACCACCACCACAACCTACGAATATCCTCTAATGAGATGCTATAAAAAATACCACACCCAGCTCTTGCATTGGGGATAGAACATCTGAAATTGGCACTACTGCTTTTTACACATAAAAGACATTTTAAAAAATCTTATGTTGATGTAAGCAAGAAATATCGAAGTACTGATATCACTCACATATGCAGTTTCAACTGGTGTGATTTAGAAAGAGCTAATACAAAAAATATTCAAAACTTATGCACAAATGAGCAATTTCTGAGGAAAATAAACAAATTGATGATGTCAGTGATGACATCATTGGTCACGTAACTAAAATGCATGCACATAACATCACTAAAATGCGTTTTTGAAAAAGTTTTGAAAATAACAGAGTTTGACAACACTAACATATACCATTTCAATTGGCACAATTTAGAAAGAGCAAATATAAAAAATATCCAAAAACAGTAAAATTGAGCATTTTTCTAAGAAAAATAAAAAATTGATGACATCAGTGCTGACATCATTGTAGACGCAACTAAAATACATGCATATAGCAACACTAAAGTGCGTTTTTGAAAAAATTTACGCTAAAATAGTTATGTAAAAGAATTATCTATGCAATAGCAAAACTTAAACTAATGACGTCATCAGTGACGTCACTAGTCAGTTTGGGCATGCACACCGGCGCAGCCAGAAATAAAAAAAGGGGGGGACAAAATTTTTTTGTTATGATTAAAGCACATGCAAATCGGAAACTTTTCATTTAGGCAAATTCTAACAAATTACAAAGGTTTAGCGATAACAGGCAGGAGTCTTGCCGTCGTTTGTGCAACAGACGAATAAAAAAAAAAGGTAAGTGAAATAGAATAAAAGTGGTTTCACCTGGTTTTACAATTTTATTTTATTTGATGATGCAACAGCGCACGCAAAAAACGCATTTTCTTAACGTAGGCCATACGAGAAAGTCGCAGATTGCCGTTATTATTCAGGCAAGCTGGCATAATAATATTTCAACTTTTAAATATAATATGTTGTCACAAATTATGCAAAGTTTTGTAAATTGATTACTGTACTGTTATTATTTTCGTTCGTAGGAAAAAGAGATCTAAGCATTAAGCAAAAATAATGCGATAGCGATCGACCATTTCCTACCGTATGTGTGCGGTTAACTGTCTCAAAGAACGCGGCATTTGCGAAAAAATGGTCAAAACAAAATACATTGGGTTATTTATATACAGCACGCCCACGAACAAAGTTTGGTTCGTGCCGAAATCTGCAAACAATGTTTCCAAAGAGAATTTTTAGGCCCGACCAATACTGTGTGTAAAATCGCGAATGTACGGGTGTGTCGTTAGTTTGTTTAAAACAACTAACTGCTTGTATGCTGGTAAGGCAATACGCTGGGCATACCAAATTTTGGTTCAAGTAAACTAAAGATGAACTTTTGCGCTCACAATTTCAGGCACAGTTTAGATCGGGAATAGGCGGAAGGCGTCTGCGCGATTTCTTGCTCGCAACCAGAGTATTCAGTTACGACTTTGACACAATTTGAACAACGTAGTCGAACTCCCTGCTCTGATAGACAACGAGAACTCTGTTACAAATCAACAGAGCTATACAGTGTAATATGCGGACATAGAAATTGATCGAAAAAGATTTCCTAAAATTAATTAATGTACTATTCACTGTGATAAACAATTAACATGGAGCAGTTTAAAATTATAACATTAATTCAAACCAGTCGTTCCCCCAACCTCAGCTGAAAATAAAATTAAAGGATCAAACTGACATCGTAGCTACACTTTTAGTAAACTACAAAAACTTTTTGAGCAGTATATTGACTCTGCCGTTTTTTAGGCTAACGGGTTCTCTAAGAAGCTGTTGGTCTAAACGTAGAGCTCCAAAAGCGGTTTAGTCCAATTATGTCTGATATCCTTTTCAATGTAAACGCTAAAAAATGAAAAACGAGCAAAATGCATGGAATGAAATGACATGCATATATTTATTCGTATAAATACGCATGATGTGTAAAACGGACCCAATACAACAGTACTTAAATTGTAGGGGGGACGCTTTCCCCATCGAGAGTTAGCGTCCTCCCATCAATTAAGACGTTAAAGAGTCAATTGAGAGATTCAATTAGACGTTAAAAATATATCGAGAGTCATTCACTTAGAAAAGATTTGCTTTTCTTCAGGATATAGTGTTTTTTTTTCGAGTCTTTTCAATTAAAATATTCTCACAATTTATTGGGGTCGAAATACGATTTCACTATCAGGCGCGTACCCAGAAATCCGCAATGGGGGGCAGTTTTGGGGGTCTGGGGGCGAAGCCTTCAGCCACCGGAGGCTGGGGGTTCGGGGGCAAAGCCACCAGTCGCCGGAGGCACGGAGGTCTGGGGGCGGAGCCCCCAGCGCTCGAAAATTTTGCATTTCTTTGCAAAAATAACTTCATTTTAGGGCTATTTTGATTAAAAAATAATGCTTTTAAAACGTGGCTTAGAAATTGGCAGTGCAAACATGATTAGACTGGTGGCATAAACGGGCTATTTGGGAGGTGGCTAATGGTAAAATGTTAGTTTTCATGTTTAGATGCTGGTAAATTATAAAATAGAATAGTTCAATCAAACTCACACGAAGTAATCTATTTCGTATACAGTTTATAGAGAAAAATAATTGCGGGGGGCTAATGAAAAGAAATTTGAGAGAACTGATTGGTAATTAACTAATACTGAATAGCCCCCCCCTCCCCCCTATTATGTAGTTGATAGTATATTTGTTGATGACACCTATGTTTAGCATTTTTACACTTGCAATCAAATTCGATTACTTATTTTTGACCATTTTTCAAAGTTTTCATTTATTTGTTAGTTTTGTTTTTGACAAATTAGCCCCCCCTCCCTCGAAATACATTTTTCAAAAGATGTTTTAAATCACTATTTAGTCCACTCCAGTACATAAAATAGTCTCAAAAGTGCTAAAAACGCAGTCTTTTTCTCATTTTGCAATTTGGTCGACATGCCAATGGGGGGGCTGTAGCCCCCCCTGGCTATGCTACTGTTCACTATAGTGATATTTAATTCATAGACTGATACACGTCAGATCTCGGCCGCCCAAAATTCTCACAGGTATCTGATTTTACTTTTTGGAAAATGATGAGTTTTGAAACAAAATGGATTGCGTTTTTGGATGCAAAATCGCGCGCTGCTTTCAGCCTCGTTTGCATTCTACCACAAAAGCAATGCGGGATGCTGACAAGACATCATCACTCCAAGACAGCGCGATACGGGCTACGCAATGATCGAATATTTTCAATAAATATCAACACTGACTATACAAGCATTTCGACTTTTCGGGTTTTGTTTCTACCCTTTCTGCTGAAAAACCAAGGTGGCTAAATTCTTGTTTGAATATCCCGAAACTAACAAATGTTTGATTTTGTTTGTTATTATCCGAAACAAGCACATATCGCAATAACACAAAAACAGCTTAATTTTGTTCAAAATGCCTTGGCAAACGGGTGTCAAAAAGTGATGACATACAACGTACGTCCAAGGGCAGCGAAAGGGTTAATCAATGAAAGTCAAAAGCAGCTTTATACACATCAGATACTGAGGGTTGAAAATTCCACAACCGCTCACATCTGATTTGTAGAGCTACTTGGATGATAATTACTGCTGCAACTAATTCTGACTTTCTGTATTAACCCAAAACTGTTGTTTCATGCAAAACCATTATCCAACATGTTTGATGTCTTCCCACTTTCATAAAATGAAGCTTCACCAGTTATATTTCATAATACTGCTAATTTGGTAACGATAGCTTACTATTTTATTATTTTTGAAAAACAAATATGTACAGTATCTAATTGAAATTCTATCACATAGTTTGTTTTTTTTTAGGTTAAACAAACAGAATGAAGATAAAATTAGCAAGGTTATTTGAAAGACATTTGCATGTCTAGAAAGATACTGTTTATTTCGTCTTTTTTTTAACCTAAATTTGGTACTTAAGTCAACACAAAATTCTGCAATATTTTTTAAATATCTGACCAATGACCATACGAGGCTTTCCAGGATTTTGGTTTTTAGAAGTAACTCATTAAATAAGAGATTTGATAAAAGAAATCTGAAATGACATAAAAATAAAGTCAATTTTAAATTTGAGTGCTATAAAACCTTTCAGTCATACTAACAGCTATTAAGGGTAGTCAAATTAACCTAATAAGTGTAATAAAATATGTGTAGGAGTTATCTGACTTGCACCTAAGTCACAACAAAATAGGCTTTTGTATATTTGAAATCTGTCATGACGTAAAAAGAAAAAGGCAATTACAGATTTTTGGTAACAGCTAATCAGGGTAGCGGTAGCCAAGTTAATCATAAAATAGCAGGGCTATTTTGCCTCCAGTGCAAAAATAGCATGTGGCTATTAATCACTAGTGGCAAAATAGCCACTGCCATTCAAAATTAAAGTAATTGAAGGTCAAAGGCAGTGGCATAACTTGTGATTTGAGGTAAGAACAGAGGAAGGACAAGCTTCACTTAAAATATAGAAGTTTGTTAATGCTTGGGAGCCTCGGAGTATAGGCGTAAAGGAGCAACATTAGAGCTGCCAGAAGGGGCATAGTACCACCATCAAGCATCAGCTACGATGCCAGTAGTTGAAGATTAAATATCTCTGTTTTGATCATACCGGTAGCCCTACGGCAATTTCAATTTGCACAAGCAAAAGCTGTTAATTAACCGCTGCTTCAATTGGTTTTCAACAAACACCTACAAATAATAGTTCTAAATAATGGTCTTCACCTAGCCTAAAAAATTTCAAATAAATATAGTTTACAATTTCAAAATTCAGAAGTTTGATAGCTTCAACAAATTTTCAGAATTTCAAGCACTTACGGTAGGTTATGTCATAATTTGTGGTGTACCGGTACCCAAGTTATTATTATACAACTGACAATATTCTATAGCAGATAAGCCTAACGCGTTTCATAACTGATAACACACACCAGGCAAAGTTTAAAAAGTGTGACAACAATGTGCTGTTTTACAAAATTACAAAAAGTTTTCCAAACTACCTTGATATCTGCCAATATTGCAGCTATTATTGATCGTTATCAGGCTACTGTGGTACTCATGACATGCTTAAAGCCAGAAGAACTCTGCAAAATGTACAGTAGTACACCTGTTGATAGGGGGCGCGAGTTACAAGTTTAAATGAACAAGCGCTTTCAGATTATGTTATATTTAGTGACTATGGTACAATTTACAGGTTATTATCCTTAAGTAAAATTAACAAAATGGTAAGTCATTGGAGATACAGTTTAAACAGGAAATAGCGTTTTGTATTGATTTTTAATAATTAAAATTTTAACAACTAGCATATTATTCTGCTTAAAAAATAAACAAACATATATAATCGGTAGAATAGTTCGTCACAGTGCAGCGACACACCTGATATTGCTAGGCCTTCCATTACTAGTTGAAATTGTGGATTAGTGCACCAATAGGCCGACTCAGCTAGGCTACTGGTATCTCAAATATTAATACAACAGAGGGAAATGCTGAGTTATCTTATATAGTACTCCTTTTTTTATGACCACAATCTGTTTTGATAGGTTACTGGTACCACTATAGTGTAGCCTAGCCTTGTGTGAATGAGTTAGCTTTTTTTGCTAAAAAGCACCACAGCACAGAGCATTCGGTAGTCTACCAAATTAGCTTAGGGTTATCCCAACACTCTAGGTGTCTTACCAGTATTTACAAGTTACAATGTGTGACCCACTCATCTGCTCACTCAAAATCAGACAAATAGCTGGCTTTACTCTGAGTCACAGCCATCAAGTGCAGTAGCCTACATAAAACAGGGAAGAGTGCACAACATAACTAATATTAATAACAATTTACCGATAGGCCTACTGGTACCAGCAATCAGCTTACAGGTTTATTCTAATATTATTAGTATTACTCTAACTCACTGGTTTGTGGTCGTCAGTAGCCTACTCCTACCATTTACCTATTCTCAGTTTTGCATTGGCCTGCTGGATACACCTACATTACATTCTTGTTTACGGAGAACATTAAGCCTTGCCAAGAAGTTTTATAATATCAACACGCTGTTCTGTAGAATATTAGCCAGTAACGTCTTTCCACAACCTCAGTTTCAAAACAACTCTTATCAAAACATGACAAAATAAATGACCCTTCTCTTATCACTACTTAAGCGTGACTTTCAAGGAGTGAGCAATCCCATTAATCTAGATATCCCTGGTTTGAATAAATTGAAAAATGATATGTTTAAAATCTTGAGCAGTAAAAATGAAGTTTAGAGGTGGCGCAAAGTCGTAAAAGTTTGGAAAAGTAGATCTGTTCTTTCCAATTCCAGCAACCAGAATACCAGCAACTCCCACTATAGTACTATTGCTTCTTAGCAATCTCAACATGCACAACGAGGTGTTTATAAAAAACCTTTGAAGCCTAACTTAAAATTACAGTGATGTATTGTTAACAACACAAATGGTTGCATGCAGCTTACAAGTTTTGCATTATCAACCAGCTTAAATCTATTTTTCTTTCTTTTCAGTAAACTAAGAAGTGATATCCTTTTGTAGTACGTACATTGCTTGCGATCTCCTTTTTTGAATAACACAATAATCACACTTGTTTGCCAATCTCTGGGAGTTTTGCCAAACTTCCATGCAACTTGATACACTTGCGTTAACCAAGAGCATTCCTTCTCCAGTCAGTGCTTTCAACATCTCTGGTCTGATTTCATCTTCACCAGCAGCTTTTCCAGATTTTATCCCTCTAACTGACGTAGCTACTTCTGCTGCATTGAAAAACTTCCTCCTCCCCTAAATGTGTCACTTCGTGTGTGTCACAAGTCAATGCCTTTACAGGATTCAAAACACCTTCAAAAGTAAGATACATTGCCTACTACAATATTTTACCACAAAACAATAAAATAATCCACGCCAAGATAATCCTCAGACGTTTTTGTTTTCTCAGTTGTAGGAGTACATGTACGACCAGGGGGCCCAGATCCCCTCAATTCAAATTCAATAATTTATTCAATTAGCAAAGGCCCTGGCTAATTTTTTGCAAAAGTATATTGTCATGTAAAAGCTGGCAAGGTAGAGGTGAATTGTTATTGAAAAATGATTAAACAGATGGTTACACTGACTACCCATGTTATTGACAGGGCCGGATGTATATTGCATGGGATCCCTGGCAGGCTCAGCGCCAAGGGGGCATTCTGGGGCCGTTCCTTCCCAAATGACTGCTTGTGCCCACCCAAACGAAAATTGTGCCCCCCAAACGAAAATTGTGCCCCCCAAGCGAGGACTGTGCCCCGAAGAAATTAACAGGCGTGGAGCTACTGAAGTGCAAATTGAGGCCTAAGACTCCCAAATTGGTGTTTTCCGCCTGTATTTTTGTAATTTTTGTGGACTCACACCAGATTTCATAAAACTTTTGAGATGAAGACCTTTTTTTTTTGGTCTTCACTTAAAAATTTGTGAAAAATCGCAAGAATTTTGAGACAACAACCAGAATTTGTGGAAATTTTTTGAACTGAAGAACTTTTTTTTTTGGTCTACACCTTGTTTGTTTGATCCAGACTGGAATAAATTTCTAGTGCCCCCGTGCCCCTCTTAATTCACATAAATAAACTTCTCGTGCCCCCCAAAATTTATTTCTGCCCCCCCCCCACTCACACTATCCTGGCGCCAAGCCTGGTCCCTGGCTATTTAGAGATTTTCGCAAAATCTTCTTGCCAAATATAGGTGAAGACCAAAAAAAAAGTCTTACCATCTGCAAACTGGGCCCCTAATGGTAAATCCACCCCGGGTTACCTACATTGCTTTATGTACATAAAAAGGTTAGATAAAGGCCTGAGACAACAGCTTTTAGGACAAAAACCCTTAATTTCACCCAGATAACACGCATAAATTGGTTGGTAAAAATTGAACTGAAAGGATTGGTTGGAAAAAGATGCCCCCTGGTCATCAATATTAATGTTAATTACTGTTGTGTGTATGTTGTACACAGCAGTGCAGCCAGGGGGAAATTGGGGGTACCAGTCCCCCTTTTGAAAAAGCACAATTAACGAAAATTATTTTAAAAAGCTAAAATAATAAAAAACTATTCCAAAAATGCCCCACTCGAGTGTAATTCTACCCTGACTTGCAAATAAGCATCGTCAAAATCTTTTTTTATTTTTTTCAAGGTCATTAGCTTCTCTGTCTTTAAAAAATTTCAGCCGTCTAGCGCGTATTGTTTTCAAGGTATTCGAATTGAAAAAACGGTTGCAGCAAAACGGCAAAGTGAATCCTACTTAACATAACAATGGAACTGAGTTACAATCAAAAAATTTTGGTAAATTATATGATTGAGAAAGTTATCTATTACGTCACATTTATGTAGCAATCCTGAATAATAACTTGATTTAATTGAAACAAAGAATATTTAGCCACATTGTCTTGTTGCAACACAAGGTAGAAACACAACCCAGAGAGTCAGAATGCTTATACAGTCAGTGTTGATATTTATTTAAAATGTTCCATCATTGCATAGCCCCTATCACGCTGTCTTGAAACGATAATGTCTCGTCAGCACACCGCATTGGTTTTCGGGAGAACGTGAACGAGGAAGAATGCAGAACGATTTTGAACCAAAAAACGCAATCAATTTTGTTTCAAAATTCATCATTTTCCAAAAAGTAGAATCAGATACCGGCAAGAATTTGGGGTGGCCAAAAACTGAAGTGTAACAGTTCACAAATTACATATCACCTTAGTCATATCGCATTTCCACCCTAATAAATTTCCATAATATTTTAATTGAAAATATTCGAAAAAAAAATTAATTGATTTGGAAAGCAAATCTCTTCTAAGAGAAGACCAACAGGTCCAACAGCCCAGAAAACCGGTTTGCCTAAAAAACAGCGCAGTCAATATATGCTCAAAAAAAGTTTTTGCAGTTTACCAAAAGTGTAGCTAAGATGTCATTTTGATTCTTTAACTTTATTTTCAGCTGGGGTTGGGGGAACGGGGGATCGGCTGGTTTGAATAATTAATCCTACAACTTCAAACTGCACAATGTCGAATGTTTATTACAGTAAATACACAAATATATTTTTAGAAGATCTTTTTTGATCAATTTCTATGTCCGTATGTTACACCCAAACGCTTTGTTGACTTGTAACAGTGTTCGGGTTGTCTATCAAAGCAGCAAGTCCGACGACAATGTTCAAATTGTGTCAAAGTCTAAACTGAGTTCCCTGGTTGCAAGCAAAAAGTCACACAGACACCGTCTGCCTATTTCCGATCTACACTTTGCGTAAAATCGTGAGCACGAAAGTTCGTCTTTAGTTTATTTTAAACCGAAATTTGGTATGCACAGCGTATTGCCTCACCAGCATATGAGCAGCCAGTTATTTCAAACAATCTATTGATATGCCCTCACGTTCACGACTTTACGCACAGTGTAGACCAGGCCTTAAAATTCTCTCTGCAAGCATTCTACGCAGTTTTCGGTGCAAACCAAATTTTGTTTGCGCACTTGTTGCCAGTGATGCAAACAGCTTTACAAAAAATCGACAAGCTTTTTAAAAATATGCTATTAACGTCTGGGGGCGAAGCCGTCTCACAAAATTGTATATATTATCAATGATGCAAATGTCGTTGAAAAAAGTCCACTAGCAGTAACAAAGACTGTGTAGCAAACATCTGAAGCTCACCTGACCCCCCCTAAATGAGCGTCAAACTTTACGTAGATTTACTACCACAATCATTGCTATAATCCACATCTATCAACTCAGATAAAGTCACAACAAGATGAAGTGCAAAACGAGAAAAATTGAATAACTGTGAACAGTTGTGTCGAAACCATGGCAAAAAAAATACGCGTTTAAAAAAACAGTAAGCTTACTCATTGAGAAGGGGCCCAGAGCGTAATGCGAAAGCTTTAGGACTAGCAGCAATTTTAATAACTAAAAGACTGCATATCTACTATAGCAATCAGGGACAATTGTCATCATTACATAAAAGCACTATGTGGTATGCAATTGTTTAAATGTTGTGCAGTATTGTCGTTTGTAAAATTGGTTGTGAAGTTACTGCGACTCAAACTCGCTTTAGATTTGCAGCCAAGAATCAGTGAAGCCACAGAGCATTCTAACTAATTACGCCATCGTGGCGAATTGTTTATGAGAAATTAATTCGCAATGAAGTCACAAACAATTCCAGCAAGGTTTGCCATTGCTATAAGACTCCAAAAAGACTTCATGATGAAACTACTGCTGAAGTACGAATAGAGCCGCAAGTGACGTCCTAGAAATAAATGCGATATAGATCAAAATAAGTAGCTATAGACTTAAGTCTGCAAAATAATACAGGCATGCTGTACACACTTATTCAAAAACAATCAAACTAAATTCAATTTAGCCAAGGTAACATTGAGTTTAGAGAAACAAATTTTTATCTACGTTTTAAAAATCTAAGTGTCGCAACAGAAGAGTTCTTTAGGAAGAACGCAAGAAACTACAGATTTTAAACTTGCTTAACTCCAATTGTGATGTACGAGCATGTACCAATGTGTGAGTGTACTTTAATGCACATTAACATGCTATGGCAAATAAGTTGCAAAATCCAAACACCTTCCTGTAAAGTAGGGAATTAATTATGAAGGCAATTTAGAAGCATAAACCTGCAAGAGAATTTGCGGGAGCTTTGCAACAATTTGATCTTCAAAAAACAGTGTACCATAGCAAGCTTTTAGCTACCTCAACCACTGCTGTAATTTGCGACCCGACCGAGAGAACATGTAAACTGTACACCAAAACCAGACAATTTTTGCCAGACCTAAACGCCGCTTTACTATTACTGAAGAGCCAAACAGATCTAAAAATATCAAGTCAAAATCGTGCAATAAACGAAGGTTGGATAAGAAAGAAACTTAACATAGCATAACGGAAAAATTTAATCTTTAACGTTTTGGGCCCCGTGACAACCAAAGACGGCAATCGATTCTTTACACTCATTCCATCATAGTTTCAAATTAATAAACATCTAACAAAACTTTAAGAACAAAGTTCATCATTCAGTGCATCATTATGTAGAATGAACTTAATAGCAGACAAGCAACAAGTAAGATAGAAAACACCAAATAAGTAAAACGGGCGAAACTGCGCACCTTCCTGTTTTTCTAAAGCAGCCAATGATTATTTTAAATAAACAATGTATTGTCTATGAAAGATTCGCATACAATCAAGCTCAAACAATGCATAGAAATTGACTTGGGTTCAAAACTGCTAAGCTTGACAAAATTTTATGAAAGTATCTATTTTAGGAGAAACTAAAATATGGATCGCAAGTGATAACCGGGGACTTCGCCAAAGTATCTAACTTTACAAAACGAAAGAACTTCACAATTGCGTTAAGCGTGTTTATGGTTGTTGATAGTCAGATCTGAAACACATCGCTTTCGAATTTCATAATGTTCCATTAACTTGATCAGGTTTGTGGTTGACGGCTTTCAAAATTTAAATGTCAAGAAAAGGTATCGATTAAAACGCAAGAACATAACTTTTTGATCTGAAAATGCCAATATGATTTATGGGTTTTGTAACTTATATTATCTGGACCAGAAATTTGACACACTATTCTAAATATCAAATCTACACCTTTTAAGAAGAATTTTATATAAGCACATGTATGAACATTTCTACTGATTTTTCTCAAAGTTTAAAAACTAAATCAAAACAACGCCTGCCTTAGCAATAAGCTTGGAAAAAGCTACGTACACAAACAAAATTAAAAAACAAAAAAATCAAATTCTTATGAATTTATAAGCGATATTGCAGAGTCTAACTTTACGATGACTTCACATTGAAAACTTATTTTAATTTACTCAACTCTATGCTTTCCAGAACCCCAAGTGTAATGTTAAAAGTAAAGCAACTATTTACCAAAAATTATCTACTTTTTTAGCAGATTGTGTTTTTCAGTTAATTTTAACAGGTTTGAGGTTATTCGCTCTTAAAGTTTAAAGGTTTCAAAAAGTTATTAAAATTATAAAGTAATGTCAATCAAAGAGCTATTCGTACTTCCTAACAGTTTTTCATTTTATTATGAAATAGCTGAATCGCATACAGCGACCTTTAAAATTCCAGCGACTTTATCACATTAGTCAAACTTAACACTAACCACGGCAAGAAACATGCACACATTTTACTGCTATTTCTACAGTGAAAATGCTATTTGGTAGTGCGACCCATTGGCCAACATAATGGATATTGTCCAGTATATTGTATTGCACCCATTCTTTAAACTGGTCTACCCATGTTAATTACTTATCTCATCAGCTTGCTCGTTTTTCTGGAGTTTTTTACAGGTTGCGCAATTACGTAAACAAAGAAACTCTTTGCATGCTTTATTATAGCCTTGTATACAGCAGAATTCAATACGGCATTATTGTATGGGGGACAGCTGACAAAACTCGTATAGAATGTCTACGAGTAAGATTAAATAGAATTTTAAGGATAATTTTATCATGTGGTATTGAAACCCCAACTACAAAATTATACAGCGCCTTACAATTTTTAAAAATTGATGAAATATACGAATTTGAACTTTACAAATTTATGTATCAATTACATCATGGTAAATTATCCGAAGTATTTTACAATTCGTTTACAAATATTAACTCTATACATGTTCACGATACAAGATTCAAAGATTCCGCTACGTATTTTCTACCTCGTGTTAATAAAATTTTTTGCAAAAACCAACTTTCATACAGAGAGAACAAATTATGGAGTGAATTGAACAGTAACTATAAAAGTATGCATTGGGTTTCTTCTAAAAACAAATTCAAAAAAAATCTTCTAAATCGTTATTAACTATTATTTGTTGTTTTTTTTTTTCTCGTCGATTTATTTATTTTCTTTTGATTTATTAATGTTCTAGATTAACTGTTGACTGCATCTACATCAGGGAGCATCTTGACTTGATAACCTAACGGTTTTTTCGGTGCTTCCTGCCATTATGCACATTTAGTTTATTGTTTATTCTTTCGTGCTTTATGTTTGTGATAATTGGCAAAATAAATACTTACTTACTTCAGCACGAAAGCTTTCTTAATAAAATTGTTCAAAAACTTTGAAAATGAATAAAGAACCTAAATTTAAAATTTCAGTTAGTGTTTTTTTGTAATGAAAAAATGGATCGCAAAACACAAAGCATATTTTCCACCGGAGCAAAGTGTGGCGATTTTTTTTCCATGGCAGCTCATCAAAACAAGTCAAGCGCAGTGCGACACAAATAAAAAAAAAAAAAGAACAATTTTCGCCGTGCTCGACTTCAGTTGTAGAATGGGTTTTAGGCAACATCTGCATCTTCATTCTTCAAACCAAAAATTTGGGTTACTCCAAAAACCACTGTGCTTTTTTGCCATGTTACGCAGTAAACGCATTGGCAATCGCTTTGATGAAATATAAGAAGAAAACCACCGAAAAATGAACGCTTTGTTTTTTTCGCTTAAACCTCAATTCTTTTTTTCTTGCGCTGCTCTTCAGCGCTTTTTCTCTTAAGCTGTAAATTTTCAATGAAGTAGTGACTTCGAAAAAATAACGACGTTTTCATAAATCGTAACTCTGTTGTTGCAAAAGCAAAGCTTATTTTTCCTTTAAACAAAGAACGCGCATTCACAGTTGCCAACCCCCCATACCCCAACAACCCCCCATTTTTCTCATCGGTTTTGGGCGATTTACAAAAATGACCCATTTGGTCGAAAAATCGGCGAATTTCGCCAAAAAGCGGAAGATTTGCATCACTGTGTTGCACAAATAAACCCATTGTACTTTGTTATGACCATTTTTCTGCAAACGCCGTGTTCAGATTTGCATTATTCGATTTAGAAGATTAATCGCATGTAAGGAATGGTCGATTGCCATCACATTATTCTTGCTAATTGGTAAGATCCATATTTCCTACCAACGATAATAATAACAGTCCAGTAATCAATTAAGAAAACTTTGTATTGGCAAACCACAATACAGCACAATTTTTCTGTTTGAAGATAGCAAGCAGTACGTAGTGTCAATTAACATAAGCAATAATAGGGAACACTTATTTTTTCAAAAACCAATCATCTTTGGGTGAAAATGGGGGTTGTTCATATGTTTTTGAGAATTGTAGATCACATTTGTTCTTAATTTGTTACAATACACTATATTCAAAAGTTGAAATATTATGTCAGCTTGCCTGAATAACAATGGCAATCTGCGACTATCACATATGGCCTACGTTAAGAAAACACGTTTTTTTGCGCCTGCTGTTGTATTATCAAATAAAATAAAATTGTAAAACCAGGTGAAACCTTTTTGATTTTCTTTTATTTATTTATTTTCTATGCATCTGCTGCATGAACAACAGCAGGACTACTGACTGTTATTATCGCTAAATCTTAGTAATTTGTTACAATTTGCCTAAATGAAAACTTTCCGATATGCATGTGCTTTAATCATAACAAAAAGAATTTAGTCCCCCCCATTTTTTATTTCTGGCTTCGCCGGTGGTTGTACACGAAAAATGCTGAAAGAAACTGAAGAAACAGAAGGCTTTTTGTCTTATTTTCATCATTGGTGACATTTCCATTGCAGGAGGGGTGGGCCTTCAGGATACAATCGGGATGGCAATGCTAACGATGGTAATCTATCAACATCAGGGTTGCCAATAAAAATTATTATCTTAGAGGCCCCTACATTGTGTTTGAAGTAAAATATCTCTCAAATAGCTGGGTCAAGATAGATGCCAATCTAGTCTAATACGGTTGGATAATGCTAAATATCCCCATTAATTTTGCCTTCAATTCTCACTTAAGCTAGATGGCTAAAACTGTCAGAAAGAGTTGCAATTACATAAAATTATCCAAGTCACACTTTGAGACTCCAAGTTGGGAGATGTTCAATAAAATAGACCTCCAACATTTAAAGTGTTGCATTTAACTTAATGGCTTTGATACATTTGAGTTAGATAAACAAGATTCTTACCAAACTGTTGCCTGTGACCTTGAGAAAGCCTACTGTTTCTTGTGGCCTAACGATTTTGAAGAATTCAATTCAGAATTAAGAAAGCTTTAGTGCAAAATAATCGACTTAATATACACCGTGTTTCGAAACTAGGATCCCCCCTCCACAGCGCTCATGAAAATTTATGAAGTTTTCTGCAACACGCTAATTTGAAGTTCATTAACATGAGTTTCTACTGAAGTTATTTTTCATTTCAAATTTTACAGTGTTTTCATGTGGAATTAACTGAGTTCTCAGGCAAACTCACAAAATTAATGATTGACAAAAAATTAGATAAATTGACAATAACAAACTGGGTAAAGTCTGAGATGCCGATGCATTTTTAGCACATGTGACCTTTTGAACTAAAGCTTTATAAACGCATACTGGATAGTCATCTCAAAAGATCATGTAGGGATGTGCCGATAAATCGGCATCAGCATAGGCGTCAATTTTTTGTTGATTAAGTAAATTCCGAGGGAGCAAAATTTTTTTGTGAAGTTTGGTTGAACATAATAATTCTATTTTAGTTCGAAATTTTGCCCCCATATTCAGGTGAAGACCAAAAAAAAGGTCTTTGCCGCATTCTGGTTCAATTTCAGTCCGAAGTTTTGGATTTCTTGATTACACCTTAATTTTTGAGTACCAAGTGGGCAATACTTGCCAAAAAACTATGGGAGCCAGACATATTTTGCCCCCTTAGGTGTCAGATCCTGAGAGGGCACTGCCCCCCCTCGCTCCCTCAAAACCGACGCCAGGAGGCATCAGTATCGACAGTTTTTTTTTTAATCGGCATCGGAATTGGCATCAGTAAAATATGGCTGATACTTGCCGATTTTTGAACATAGGGATGTCCATTAGGACAGACCCTTTTTGGGTCATTTTGGAATTTCAGCTTGCCTGGGTGTTAAATTTTTGCCTTTGGCCAAAAAAAATGCAAAATCCAAAATTTTTTAAAAATCAGACCCCATTTACCTACTGCTCCCAGGGCTTTTTTGAGTCACGTTTCCCAAAATATACTAATATTGATAGAAATAGAATCATTAGGGCTAGATATGCAATGTTGATACTCATATTTAATGCTTTTTAGAGAGGAAGACATCTATGACCTTGAAAGTTGCATTAGGGATACTATAAATTTTTTTTAATTTTTTGTAATTTGTTACTTAAAAGAAAAATTTTAAGATTTTAGCACGCATTTTCAAGTCAAAAGTTGGTCAGTTTAAGAAAACAATGTAATGCAGCAATAATCACACGTACTCAATTGCACATTGCAATTCTTTGGGTTTTAAGTACTTGAGGGAAAGCGGGCACTAACAATTTAAGTAGATGAAGATGCTGTGTTATTTAATATGTCAAATAAAAACTTGGCCAGAACAAATTGTTTTATTAGTTTTATTGGTGGAATAGTTTTAGGAGTTTAATTAAAGTGGTGTTTGACTTATAGCTTTTGCTTCAGTAATATAAAAGAATGCCTGAATGCAGCTTTTGTGCAATATCTGACATGATAGTAACTGCATTTAAACAAACAAAGTTACAATCAATAAAGTTTCTGTAATTTCAAATTTAACCTCAAAAATGTTCATTTCTACCAGTATTCCTAGTTAAGTTTTAACCTACTTAATATTAACTCTTGTCTTTCACCATAATGTATTGGTTAACTTTTCAAGAATGCATTTGGTCTATTAATGTCAGCACAGAAATTGGGATGATCAATATAACCCAACTTTGTGGTGATTTAGTCAGCAAATCCTAATCTGCTAATTCTAACGCCAAAAAAATAGAACAGATAATAATTCACATAAAAACGGCCTCCCATGTCACTAGTCAGCTGATTTTGCTATTTTACTTACGTAATTTTGCTCTAACATTTTATATTTGCTTGATTCTTTTTCCAGATCTTCAATTGCTTTTTTTCTAATCTCTTGATATAAGCTTATACCGCAAAATTTAAATCTACACAGGGCGTCCATAAAGTTTCTACAGTTTAAAAAAATTACTGTAACTTCAAATGATGAGATAACACAATGAGGGTTGTTTTATGTTAATCAGTATTTCATAAAGTTTTCATTGACACCAACATTTATTGTTTCCGATAAAATTTTTATGTGTTTTAGATAAAATTTCTACAAGTGTAACGATTGAATTACATGAACCCCCTTAAAATCTGAAATGACTACTCCTTAAAAAAAGCGCAATGTGTTTCCTGGTTTATTGAGAAAATCAGATGTTTAGATCCATCCAGACCACGAAACTAAGTATGGAAGAGATCCACCACCTTCTCCTTTAATTCGTGTATGGTACAAACAATTTATGGAGAGAGACAGGGACGTGACGGCTGTCACTTCACTACAAATCGAAGCCGTTTTCTTTTCAACCAGCTCGTGATGCAAACGTCAACAGTAACGTGAAGTTGCTTGATCAGCATCACAAGCTCGTTGAACGGAATAAGGTTGTGATGCTAATTCTGTTTAACCAGCTTGTGATGCTAATCACGTGACTTCGCGTCACTGTTGCTGTTTGCATCACAAGCTGTTTGAACAGATTGTTTTCATGAAGCTTTTCTTCAGGAGTAGTCATTTTATGGGGGTTCATATAACTCAATCATAAAGCACGTGAAAATTTTACCTGAAACAATAAATTTTAGTGTCAACAAAAACTTTATGAAATACTGATGAACATAAAACAACCCTCATTGCGATATCTCATCATTTGACGTTGTAGTAATTTTTTTTAATTGTAAAGAGACTTTATGGGCACCGTGTATATCTAGTTGCATTTCAATATATTTGGAACAGACCACACTAATAAAATCTAAAAACACTAAAACCCTTAATTTTTGGGCTATTTAAAACCTTTAATTGATGTCGGCGCTAGCGAAGCACGATTAGCGATATAAAGCGGCAGCATTTTATAGCAAACAGTTTTTTATAGTATACAGTCTTTATTTTAACGTTAGGGTCTTCCATGGTTGCAGTGTAGTTTCAGTCTCGGGTTTTAGTGTTTTTAAATTTTATTAGTGTGATCTGTTCAAAATATATTTAACAAGCTCTGATATACATCATTGAGCACTTTTCTGAAAGTACTGACCAGCACAACTGTCTAGTTGCGTTTCATTTCCATAGATGAAAAAAGGGGCACTGCATGAAATGTTAAGTGGTATGAGGTTCCAGACGATAGTCACAATTACTTTTTTTTAATCAACTATTGTTGTGTGCTGTGGTCTGCTTTTTGTTTTCCTTTCCTTTTTCTTTTCTTTGCTTGGTTTATGTAGTATGTACTAAAATGTAATTAATATCTGTTTGAATTTCAAAATTTACAAATTTAATTGGCATTACTGTTGTTTTATTTAATTATGAACCATAAGTAGGGTGGCAACTTTGACTTTGACCATTTGATCTTTTCATTGTCTCCAACCATTCGTATTTACATGTGGTGTGTTTAAAAATCTGGAGTAAATAAATAAATCTGAATCTGAAATTGTTTAGATGACCCCATTTTGCCATGTTTTGTTGCAACACTCAACCACGTAATCTCTGGATTCTGACTGCTGGAAATTCAGTGCTTTCTACATTACCAATGCTGCTTTCTATGTGATTGGGATGGTGATAGTATCCTAATTTTATAAAGTGGAGCAGCAGGCGGTTGAGTTTGTCAACTTATGTTGTAGCGTTGTCACTTGCTTCTCAAATTATATGATGAGAGGGTTGGTTTTGCACATTACCATATTTTTATTTTCTCCATACTACTCAAAAAGAAACCTGATATAACATAAGCTTCCAATGACTAACAGTGCATTAAGCACAAAATAAACAAATTCTTCAAATGAAGAATAAAATGTAAAGTTCCAAACAAGAAGTTGTCAAATAGCTGGTCAATAATGACAGGTTTAAAAACATCTGTACAACTATTGGGAGGAAATACTCTTAAGCTATGGTTTAATTGAAAAAACGCGCAAGAACAGCTCAAATGCCCTACTATCCTTGCCAATTTCAGAAATCGAACAAATATAGTGGTGTGCATTTGAGTAAGCGTGATTGTTGCTGCAGTAAATTGTTTACTCAAACTGACCAACCTTTGATTTGGCAACACATGTTAAAACGCTATAGTTTTTTGTTGTTTTTTTTCAACAACAAATAACGAAAAAGTGAAAAAGTTTTAAGTATCTCTAATGCAACTTTCAAGGTCATAAATGTCTTCCTCTCTAAAAAGCATTAAATATGAGTACCAACATTACATATCTAGCACTAATGGTTCTATTTCTCTCGATATTTGTATATTTTGGGGGACAGGATTCAAAAAAGCTGCAAGAGCAGTAAGTAAATGGGATCTAATTTTTAAAAAATTTTGGACTTCGCATTTTTTTTGGCCAAAGGCAAAAATCTAACACCCAGGCAAGCTGAAATTCCAAAATGACCCAAAAAGGGTCTGCCCTAATGTCCATTCCCAAATCTCGATTCGAATTCAAATCTGAAATGATGAAGTGATGCAGTAGTGAAACAATGTAATGCGCACACATTAAACAGCACAGATACACACTAATTGTGCAACAATACACACACACATTGAAGCGGCACGCACAAATTTTGCTTACGCAAGCTCATGCTATCGGCGATGGCTATTGGCTGTTTCTTGACAACAGTCAATCTGTTATGTATATTGTATGCTTTAAATTTTGTACGTTTTTAAATACAATTGTCTATGCACTTGATCATGATTTTGCAGCATAGGGCTCAATTCATTTGTTTAACTAAATAAGATTCAAAACGAGGATTCAAAATTCTGGATTCGATTTGGAATTAACTGAGATTCGAATATGGCCATCTCTATTTGAACATAATAACATTGCTTATTTTTTTCCGATCAGATTGTTTTACAAACATTTAAGTTGCAAACAACATGCTGGAGGGAAATAAAATGCCAGAAAGTTGGAGAAAGAGTGATCTGATTCCAATTTTTAAAGGAAAAGGAGATTTAAGATCGTGTGGAAATTACAGAAGCATTAAACTGTTAGAACATGGTATGAAGTGATTGAAAGAATTTTTGGAAGAAGGCTACGGAAAGTTGTGAAACTGGATGAAATGCAGATGGGTTCCATGCCAGGTAAAGGTACGACAGACGCTATCTTCATTATGAGACAGTTGTTGGAAAAATATGCGATGGCCGGAAGAGATCTACATATGGTATTTGTGGATCTTGAGAAAGCCTTTGATCGTGTTCCAAGAGAGGTGATTTGGTGGTCGCTGAGGAGAAAAGGAGTACTAGAAAGAGAAATAAAAGCGATAATGGAAATGTATACAAATATTGAAACATCCTTCAAGGTGGAATACACGAGATCGGAGTCATTTGATGTAAAAGTTGGAGTCCATCAAAGATCGATACTAAGTCCTCTTCTGTTTGCGTTGGTGATGGATGAAGTGACTAAAGACATCAGAGAAGGAGTTGTAAAGGAAATGCTGTATGCGAATGATATTGTGTTAGTCGGTGATAACTGGGAAGAGGTAGAATCTCGATACACTCGATGGAAGAAAGCATTACAAGAGAAAGAAATGAAAATAAATGTAAACAAGACAAAGGCTTTCTATACAAGAAGAAATTTTGTGCGAATGCAAATGCGAAAGTATCCATGCTCTGTGTGTGGCAAAGGAGTGGGAAGGAACTCCGTGCAGTGTACAAAATGTCAACACTGGGTACACAAGAGATGTTCTGGAGTTCATGGAAGTTTAACCAGAGAGAAAGATTTTACTTGCAAAAAATGCATCCCTGGTGTGGTATTTGAAGATGAAGATAAAATGATAAGTTTGGATGGAGACAACATAGAAGTGGTGGAAAGGTTTTCTTACCTTGGTGATGCAATCAGTATGGAAGGAGGTGCTCAGGAGGCTGTAACGTCAAGAATTAGATCGGCATGGAAAAAATTTAAAGAGGTTTCGAATGTTATATGTGGAAAAAGCATATCATTGAAGGCTAGAGGCACCTTATACAAAAGCTATGTGAGAGATGCTCTAACTTATGATGCTGAATGTTGGGCATTGAAAATGGTAGATGAAAGGAGGCTAAAGACCACAGAAATGAGGATGTTGCGAATGATATGTGGGAAAACCTTGAAAGATAAAATGAACAATGAGAAGATTCGTGAAATGACGGGTGTAGTGAGATTGGAAGAGTTTCTGAGAGAGAAAAGGTTGCGATGGTTGGGACATGTAGAGAGAATGGATGAAGAAAGGGGTCCACTAAAGGCACTACTCTTAGAAGTTGATGGGACAAAAAAAGGAAGACCGAAAACGAGGTGGAAAGAAGTACTAGAATGTGACATGACTGCCAGATGTTTGCAAAAGTTGGATGCTCAAGATCGTGAAAGATGGCGACTAGGCTGCAAAAACCAGCTCACCCCTGCATGCGGGGAACCTCTGCTGGGCTCCAGAAATAGAAGGAATAACATTCCTGCAGCAAAATGATGATGATGATAATCAGATTGTTTTACATTTGTATTTTATATCAGACAAAAACAGTTTTATTTTTACGAAAGCGTTCGCACAAGTTACGAAAGGAAAAATTACAAATCGTAAAAGATAAAATAAAACAAAGTTTTTTTGCGAGCAGATTGCTTGTTGTTTTGCTCAATTGCATATTGCACAACATGATGGTAAAAAAGTTTTTAATAGTACACCTATTGTGATGTTTTGATGTTTGCAGGCCAGAGCCTTAATATTTTATCATTTGCATGCTATTTGGCTTAAAGGCTACCAGCGCGGAAGCCTACGGAAGAGCCACCAGAACGACGACTACCCGAATACAAGCAACGCAAAAAAGTTGTCTTCCTGCAGGAATCGAACCTGCAGCCTTTGGATTACTGGCTGCAAAACGTCAAAAACATCACAATTGACTTATTACTAACATTATAGAACAAGCAAGTTGCTGGATTTAAACAGCCAAAATCAAGCATGCGAGGAGACGTCTTCTCTAGGTCGAGTAGTGGACTGGTAATCCAAAGGCTGCAGGTTCGATTCCTGCAAGAAGACAACTTTTTTTGCATTGCTTGTTTTTAGGTAGTCGCCATTTTGGTGGCTCTTCCTTAGTCTTCTGTGCTGGTAGCCTTTAGGCCAGAGGCACATAAACAAGTAAACAAAAAAGAGTATATTGCATCACACGATTCTTTGAACAAAGCTATTGATTACAAAACAATTGCTGTGATTTTGAATGCATTAAACAGTAAGCTTAAAGTGAAACACGTGTAGGTCTGAAGCTGACAGAGGTGGGCAAAGTGCAATTAGAAGCGCAACTTCCGCATCTTTCCCAATTGCAGAAGTTGTGTTTCAAACTACAGTTTCTAAAATTTGTTGCACTTTAATTGCACTGTGCTTTCAATGTTTTTTTTAGTTAATAGCGCAATTCTAGACATTGAACTTAATTTTGTTAATTTCGATTGAAATGTCAGCGTTTTTTAACAAATTGTTTACTCTTTTTCTGTCCAATATCACAAAATTTCAACTGCAAAATTTCAATTGCAGAAGTTAGGTTGCAGTTTAACTTGGTACAAAAATACTATTGCTAAATTGTGGAATTACGTTGTGCTTTAACTAAATCAAAAAGTTCATTGCGGAAGTTGCGCTACACTTCAAAAATTAAAAAAAACAAATTGCGCATTTTGCGCTGCGCTTTAACTGCTTGAAAAGATCGATGTGCTTTGTTGCGCTGTGCTTTTGGTGCAATGTTTTTTGTGCCCATCTCTGGAAGCTGCTGCAAAAAAGTTACCAGTACACAAAAACGCTGCTGCCATGCACATTGCACAAGCGCTGTGACTGGTGTGACGCTGCGCTACCAAATGCCATTAAAGGATATTACCACATCGATTGAATGATGTCAGAGACATACAGTTAGTTATTTTTTGATAGTGCAGCGAACAGTTTTTCTCTTGTTTGCAAAACGTCACTTTAACATAAACTCGCTCCACTTAGAATAACTTTGTCCAGCATATAAAAAAGTTATATAGTAATCAAAGAATCGCAATCTGCATTGGCATTTTAACAAAAGTCAGCATAGGCAAAAAATTTTGGTATCAGTACAGGCCAAATTAAAGAGCATATAGAAAGCTACAATCGAGTTATTCTCATCAGCCAGTGACAATTTGTGAGTAAAGCACAAGAAAAAAATCTGATTATCCACCTTTTTTTGCAATTTGTTGAAATTATACCCCTCAAAAATGCTGGCTAATAGGCAAAAAAGTAAAGGCCCAAAAAATAATATATTACGTCTCAGTAAAAAACTTATATTGATGCCTGCTTCAAATCTATATTGAATTTTAGTATCTGCCTATCAACAACAACATACCTACAAATTCATAGCAAGCTAAAAGGTCACTATTTCAAAGCTTTATAAAGTTCAGTAAAAGTTAAATACTGCCGCATAGTCTCCGGATATTGCTTGTAAAGTCATGTTCTAGTCAAATGTTTGTTGTAACATAAAACTTCAAGAAATTTCCTTTACTTAGTATAAACTTTGGGAGGAAATAAAGTGCTTTTTTTTTAGTTTTTACGTCAGTTTTTTTAATCTTTAGGTCAATAAAAACTTGCTCTAATTAAAACTTGTGATCTCAAATTTTAGTTGTCAGCACCATTTAATATTTAGCAAACTTACACTGCCATCAGCTGAACCATTGTTCACAAACCATGTGAAAGAAAATGTAGATACTGTGTCTGGATCCACGTTAGCAGTAATATCCACGACAGTACAATCACCTTGATATTTTACTGGCGAAACAACATTGACAGATGGTTGACCTCTAACATCTTGATAAAACACAATACCTAAAATAATTTCTTTATCAATACACTGTGACTACTAGGTACAGAGGAATAAACAAAGAATAATTAAGGCCGATCACATGCCAAAGCTATATTTTTAATGATTGCTAATATTTTTCCTCTTATTTTTTTATAACCTGGTTACATTATATTCAGATATAGCATTTGTTGTTTTTCTACAATTTTTTTTTTAATTTTTGCTGATGCAAATTAATTTTTCTGTAGCGTTTTACGATAGCAAAGAATCAAAAACTCAAATTCTTTAATCACTAATAATTGCTCATTAAGTGATCATTTTATGATTTAAAAAGCTTTAACAAAACCTTGGCCTGTAGTAGCTTTCAATTGTTCATTCAACAACTGATAATAATAATATTGAATATCTCTATAATGCACAATTCCACAAAAAACGAACATTATTTCATAAACACACATATCAGGACACCGTGTGAGCGCTTAAAACCTTCCTTTTTACTTGACCATTTTGATAGATGAGGATTAATTTGCTTATAGCTAACAAACTGTTAAATCAAGAAAGTTAAATTTGAGCCCAACATAACAACTGAGAGCGTCATGTGTGCCAATTTCTGAGTTGCTAAATCAAGGACCATGACTTTATCTAGGTGAGGACTTTTATGCGTGAGACGATTATGCACCAGGACTATTACGCACCAAGACTATTATGCGCCAAGATTTTTAGATGCCAGAGTTACAAAAACATTTTGAAAAAAAATTTGTTCCAAAAAAAATTTTTTCCCAAAAAAATGATTTTCAAACAAAATTGGCAAAAAAAGTTTATTTCTCATTGTGTTTTTTTTTTAAGGAAAAATTTTGTTTTTCACTACATGTTCGCAAGGTTTTTTTTCCCAAGTTGGGTGTATGCAACCTCCAGCCAGCAGTTTGAAATTTTGCGACACACTGGCACAAGTTACTTGTGTGATCTTGGCACTAGCACATAGCCTTGTGATGTTTCATTCAAACCTTGTGATGTGTCTTACCGAATTTGGGAGTGCCGGTCACCTGACCAGAATTTTACAGGCCACAAATCGCCCAAAAGTAAACAAATTTGAACTGGTATAACTCGATAAGTAGCGATATTGATAAAAAAAATTTTGTGATTTTTGAACACAATATCAACTACCGGTACCTTTCTTTTGGTTATGTTGATCTACTCCAACTTCAATACTTTTTTTTCTTTTTCTTCCTGCGTAAACGCAGAGTATTCAAGCTTTGAGCGATTACAGATATTAGGAAGGACTAGGTGTTACTGCAAGACACCAAAATGGATACGAACGAGTAACCTTGCAATTAGTTGTTTATCCTCTCACTTTTCACTGTTATTGAGATTTCAATTTACGTCATTAGAAGAGGGCAGAGGAGGAGTCGAGGACACAAGGCTTGAAGTCAAGGACACAAAAAAAATCTGAGGCCAAAGACAGCCTTTTCAAGGACAGACCCTCTCGACAGTCTACAACTTTTAGATACAGACGTTTAGGTACAGAATGTTTAGGCAATGAACGTTTACGCAGCACCGATTATGCGCCAAAACTTTTGTGCGCTGAGATGTTTATGCACCAGTGGTATAAATTTTTTTTCCTAAATTAGTTTTCAAAAAAAATTTTTTCAACGAAGAATTTTTTGCAAAAAAACAAATTTTTTCCACAAAAAAATGTTTTCAAAATAAGTTTTTTCAAAAAAAAATTAATTTTTTTAATTTTTTTTTTCAAAATCAATGCTTTTTCCAAAAAAAAAGTTTTTCAAACAAAAAAATATTGCTGCAATTAAATGTTAATATTTTGGGAGCTTTTTGTCTGACACTTGTCAAGAGAAATCAATAGAACAGAGAGCGCAGGAAAAGGAGCGGCTAGAGGAAAAAGTCGAGTAGTAATTGGCTGAAAAAAAAACGATAAGAGAGCGTCATTTGTGTACAACCTTTAAGTTGAGAATGAATTTTTTTGTGGGCTGAGGGCGAGGTTAGAAGTTTTGTTAAGAGTGAATTTAAAAGCAGATAGATGGAAAGAGAGAGAAGTTTTTACAAAAAAACTGATTTTTAATTATATTTTTTTCCATAATGTCACTTTCATCAAAACTTCTAACCTCGCCCTCTGCTGACAAAAAGAATTCGTTCTCAACTTAAAGGTTGTATGCAAATGACACTCTCTAATAATCAATCCTTTTCCAGCCAATTACTGCTCGGCTTTTTCCAATAGCCGCTCCTTTTCCTGCACTCTTTATTCTGACGATTCCTCTTGACAACTGTCAGACAAAAAGCTCCAAAAATATCAACATTTTAATTGAAGTAATATTTTTTGTTGGAAAAACTTGTTTTAAAAAAAGTGTTTATTTGAAAGAAAAATACGTTTTTGAAAAAATAAATTTAAAAAATTGTTTTTTTTTTTAAACTGTTAGTTGAAGCAAAAAAATTTTCTTTGGAAAAATACTTTTTTGTGAAAAAACTACTTTTTTTCAAAAAAAGTTTTCTTTTGCCTCTGAAAGAAAATGCTTCAGGCGATTTATGGAATTTAAACAATTTAAAAAATAGTGCTGTTCTCAAGCAAAGAACGGAGCAATTTTCAAGGACTTGAGGCTTCGAGGCCAAAGCCAACGACGCCAAAATGTGTCCATGAGGATGTCCTCGAGGCCTAAGACGTCTTCAAGGACTCCACCTCTGGTAATTAGTTGTCAGTATAATCGGCCAGACATTGGAAAATACTTGTTTACACAATCCCGTGATCTTCTCTGTTATAATTTACTTTCTTTCATCACATGCAGTTTAATTAGACAGAGTAAGGACTAGAGTGCTCATTTTGCATTAAATTTTTTATTTTACTTTGTACCTGTGTTCAAAAGGTGTAATTTGTATAAAAAACCCTTTTCTGTGAAATATTTTTGACAACAATCAGTTTCTAGGGGGTCCTCCGGCAAAAAATTCATGAACCATTGTGAAAATAAACAAAAACGACTATAACTTCTTCATCATTCATGTTAGAGACTTCGTTTTGGACTCTATACTCTCTCATTCAAACCTGAAGATACGTTTGGAGTGGATTAAATCATGATCAAATTTAAGCTTACTTTAATTCTGGTATGATTTCACAACAGAGCACTAAAATTACAGTATTCCGGCAATTTTTCATATTATACAGTATTGCACTTTACAGTAATATGTTACCAAATCAATTTGACAATGGTGATATTGGAAAGTTTTATTGCTTTCCAATAATGTAACTTTATTAACAGTGTATTGGGGTGCTTTACAGTCTCACTACTTTTTGAAAGTTATAATATTACCTTTTACCTGTGTTCAAACTTTACAAAAAAAACTCTTTAAAATCCAACAAAGCCTAGGGGATCCTCTTGGCACTTTACATGAATCATTGTAAAAAAAAAAACTGCTTCTTTTTTTCTTTATGTTGGAAAGATAATTTGTGAAGGTATTAGCATGAAATTGATTATGTTGACTTTGTACAATAATATTTAAAGTTTCTGTTTAGAAAAACTATATCATGCATTTAACTCTCATAGCAATTTTTAAAATATAACAAAGCATTAGCACTACTAATTTTCATAATGCTCGTTGTTCTAGATGGCATAGACCATAAATATAGTATTTCTTATCGAATTCCCAATCAGCAATCTAACCTATAATTTAACTATGTAAGCTAATATACAGCTTTTATCTATTACTTATTGCTTAATAGCATATCCTATACAAGCATCAAAATTAATAGTTAATTTTATCGCCAGCATCACCCCATTAACATTCCACACTAAAAAAAAAAAATTCATGATATGACATATAGAATTAAATAAAACTTATTATTTTTTTGCAATATTAACATTTTCTCTTTGAATCAGTGTTAAAAGTAAGACAACACAACTGTAATTTATTCCTTTAAACTAAGCGTGTTTTTAGGCCTTTGGCAACATTAGCTAAGGATGTTGTCTTAAACAATACAGAATGTTTCAGCCATAGCTTATTGGGCACAGGAAACCTGTCACAGTTAACATTGTTAAAATGTATTACTACCTGAAACTGATTTCACCCCAACAGGGCATTATTAATTAAATCTTATTCAAATAACATATCATCCAAAACATGGCCCCAAACTAGCCTTAAGTAATGTAGATATACAACGCTGTTTATGCCACTCCAATATGCATGTTTTTTTGGCTGATTTTTCAAATAGCTTATAGCTTGAAAGTTTCCTAATTCAGGTTTAAGTAGGTACCGAAAGTTGCTCGAACTTGAGGTTATACCCAGCAAGTGTGAATATTTTGAATCTCATGTCTAAGACTATTTTAACGCTATGCATATGTAACTGAAAATAACTTTTAAGAAAGTTTATGGGCTCCAGAGTTTTCCCATTCACCTCAAAAGCATAGCTGCTAGAATAATCATGGCATTAACAAATTAACACCTTTAACTGGCACCTGTTCAGAAATCACTTTTTTTGAAAGGAAGTTAGGTTCATTTTTTAAAACATCAAAAATTATCTAGTATCAAAATGTTAAATTTTTTAAAGTGCGCTTATCAAACCCAAACCTTGATGGAGCTATTTAGAACCAATACTGGGATGAGGTTGAGGTGACAATGCTGCTAGGGCTTTTATGAATCATTTCCCAACTTGAATTTTCTAACCAAAAGAATGGTTTTAGTGTGAGCTACCAAATTGGCATCATATAGTTATTGTTTTTTTGCAATGTTTGGTAGGACCACTAATATCGACTTTTATATTTATCAAAGTATCAACATTTGAAAATGACTTTCAATAAAGTCGATTTCATTTTGCTTTTGCAATAAGCTTTTCGGACAGAACTCTTCAGTTGCGATCTCTGTCTGGTTTGGTATGTGGTGAGCAAGATCTTTTAAAGACCAAATGCAGTAAGGAGAAATGCACTCTGCAGTAAGGAGAAATGGATTTTAAGGAGATTGCACAATAGTACGCAGAAGCGCAATCTATCCAATGCCAGCAGGCTTTGATCTTACCAAAACAGTTGTAGAGTGAATACGAACTGCTTTTGCCTGCTCAAATCTGTTTTTTTCCGTGAAATATAAACCGCTTCCAACAGGCTTAAGTGAAACTGAGAGCGAGCTGTGGTTAGGATTTTGAACTACAAATCAGAATAGTTGCGTGCGCACTGATTGGATTCCAACAAATGTTGGCCAATGGCTGAATCACTTTCTGGTTCGAATTGAGTCTTACTTTTTGCTTTGCATTTTCTATTTGGCTGGATTCTGGTTGGATGAGATCGATGGGTTCCCTGTTCCTGAATAAGAGTAGTTTTTTGCCTTACTGCTTTTGGAACATGTTGCTTGATGCATTCCTGAAGCCTTTGAGTAGTGCGACCTACGTACTGACTATCACAGTGGTACACATATTCATAAATAACCATACTTCTTTGATTGGCAGGTAGCACATCCTTTTTGGCAGCAGGTAGCATGCATTGGCTTGGGAAAATCAAGCGTGGTGACACTGCTCCGTAGCAATTTTGTACAGCACTTTTAACTTGATGTTCTAATTGCTGAGAGAAGCTGAGCCTATCCACGGGGCTCTAAGGTACACTGGGCACTTTTCTGGTCCAAAAGGTTTGGCTGTAGAAAACTGTGTGATTTTCTAGGATATGTGCTTGAGTACTATATTTTCAGGGTACCGGTTGTCAAGCAAGATCTTTTTGATAAAATCAATCTCTTGCTTAAGCTTGTTTTTTGTACATATAAGTGCTCTTGTGTACCAGCATGGCGATTAGGTTTGTTTTCCATTTGCGTGGGCTGAAGAATTCCCAGCGGATGTATTGACCAGAAAAAGTGGGCTTTCGATATACACTGGTCTCAAAACCAAGTTCAGTTCTTTCCACTAGAATGTCTAGAAATGGAAGTTTGCCATCTTGTTCTTTTTCAAAAGTGAACTTGAGAGCAAGATGTAAACGATTAAGCGTGACCAGGAAATCATCAACGTCACCTTCTTGTTTAAAGATGGCAAAGGTGTCGTCAACATATTGAAAATAAATTGTCGGTGTTTGAACACAGGAAAATAGTTTGGACTCGTGGTATCCAACAAAGATGTTCGCTAATGCTGGGCCCAGTGGTGAGCCCATTGCTACACCGTCCGTTTGCTTGTACATTGTGTCATTGAAGCTGAACTCTACGGATGACGTAGCACTTTCCATAAGTTCAATAAATACCGCTTGGGGGATGGGAGGTGTGGAAAAAGGGTCTTTGTACAACCCTTTGGACCAGAAAAGTGCCCAGTGTACCTTAGAGCCCCATGGATAGGCTCAACTTCTCAGCAAATAGAACATCAAGTTAAAAGTGCTGTACAAAATTTAGCAACATTGAAAGTAAACACTCAAAATCACCACCTATATTAAAGTTTCTTTAACAATTTCTTAAAACTTTCATATCTTAATTACAACCTTCAGATCTCGCTAAATTTGAAAGTAACTAAATACCACATTGTCATACGCTACGGTGCATGCAGCCTTACAAAGAGAGTAACCACAAATTTTTAGAACTTGGGAAGAAATTTGCTATACCAAGTAAAATCTAAAGTGAGGAAAAGCTGACAAAACATTTCACATTCATTTACGTTAAAATAATTTGAAATACTGTAGGTATTTAAGTTGCTTTGATTGACAAACACGAAATGTTGCATGCAATTGGCTTGTTTTTGCTTCCATAGTTAGAAATAAAGCATAGTCAATCAAAGATGCCTAATGACTATACATTTGAAGTAACCAAGAGTCATAAAAATTGTCAAACCATGCTACAAAAAATTTCATACCAGCATGACAAGACTGAAATAAATTAATTTCGTACAGAATTATTTCCGTACAACAGCCAGTTCAGCTAGTACTAGATTCACTAACTCAAAATTGAAGTATTTGAACAAAAGTTCACAAATTGTCAGCTACATAACCTGCAGTGATCTTTTTATTTATCTTGGTGTTATGCTTTCAATAACTAACAAATAGTATGAAGGGGCTACCACACAACATTGTTGCCAAAGTACCATAACTAGATACACAGTTATTGAGTCAATAAAGTTACGTTACAGAAACGATATAAAACTTTCCAATATCACCATTGTCACCTCATACTGAAAATTTTACGTAAAAGTTGATTTGGTAACATATTACTGTAAAGTGTATATTATATAATATGAAAAATTGCTGCAATACAGTAATTTTGGTGCTCTGTTGTGAAATAATACCAGCATCAAAGTAAGCTTAAATTTGATCACGATTTTATCCACTTCAAAAGTATCTTCAGGTTTGAATTAGAAAGTAGAGCCTAAAATGAAGTTTCTAACATGAATGATAAAGAAGTTACAGACGTTTTTGTTCATTTTCACAATGGTTCATAAATTTTTTGCCGGAGGACCCCCTAGAAACTGATTGTTGTCAAAAATATTTCACGAAAAAGGTTTTTTATACAAATTACACCTTTTGAACACAGGTACAAAGTAAAATAAAAAATTTAATGCAAAATAAGCACCTTAGAAAGGACGTTATACTTTTCTGTAAAGTTTCCTCATTTAAGGTATTGTCTGTTGAACGTAGTCAGAGCTATTGAGTTCTTTTGACTATAGTTAGTTGGAATGACCAAAACTCACATCGCGTGTCCCTTTCTTTTTATTCGACCATTTTCAAACTAACTAGTGAAAAGTTTCAGACTTTTGATAACAACTTCAGAACGGTTAGATCTGGCTACATGAAATTTTGATAGTAGTTTAGAGATTAATACGTTATATGTTAGCACCAAAGTTCAAGGCATTTAGTCATGTGACTGCCGATTTATGACTCAAAAAAAGCTCCCCAAAAGTTTGACTTAAAAAGCGGTTTTATACAAAAACGGCTTAAGTAAGGGGAAAAAATCATTTGGTTATATCTTTTAAGATACTCGTTCATTCTTACCAGAATGAGGTTTATGTTTTTGTGTTTTCTTTTTTTTTTGTCCTTTTTTTTCCTTACCAAATTTGCTTGCTTTTCTCCTAAATCACAAAAAAATTGAGCTGCAAACACAATTTTGTCTCTGAAAAATTTTTTGGGCCACTCCTTAAAGAAACCCCCAAAATGGGGCTACAAAAAATCATTTTTTGAACAGCTCATGCTAGGGCTATAGTTTTTTTAATATCAGCTGATGTTTAGGAGACAAATATTTTCATATAGAACCACCTCCCAGAGACCTTACAATGCACCCTCAAAAATAAATTTTTGGAACGGCTCAAGCTAGGGCGATAGTTTATAAGAGACAAATACATCTACACAGTTTGGGACTACCACCCCTTCAGGAACCCCCACATGAACTCTCCCAAAATCAATTCTTATTGTTTAATATGCATTGGTCATTCAAAGAGCTTGCTCCTGAGCAACGACAGACTTCGCGTCACATGTTCCTTTGTTTTCACTCAGTCATTTTCAAACTTACGAGTGCAAAGTTTCAAGTCTGGCAACATGAATTTTTGACAGCAGTTTGAGATTTCTGAATTCTCTGTTTGTACCAAATTTTGAGGCAACTAGTCACATGACTTTGGTTTTATGACCCAAAAACGCCCCAAAAGTTTGGTGTAAAAAGCAGCTCATTCAAAAAAATTTAAGTACAGTAAAAACAATTCACATGGTTAATATTGGTTATATGCATAGGTGGGCACAAGTCTGTTAATTGTTAATAACGAAGCTAACTTTTTCATTAACTCGTTAATCCGTTAAAAAGTTTTTTCATGCTAACGCACTAAATTAACTTCCATTAAGTTCTCTTAATGGACTAAAGTAACTTCCGTTAAGTTCTGTTAAGTTCTGTTAAGGTTTTTATCGTTAATATCTTGCACCAATCATTCATCATACTGGTACAAACCAGTTTGCACTGGTAACACTTGTTGTGTATTAGCACCAGTTTTATAAAAGCGAAGAAAGGAGCTCTTTTTTGTGACAAATAATAAGCTGCAGCCTCAGAGGTCTATTAATTATCACTGTTCGCAATTTCCAAAGATTTTCCAATCGCAGCTTCGTTAATGCATTTGAACTTATTTTTATCTAGAAATTAGATTAGACTGTAAAACGTAACTTCTAAAACCCAAAAAGACCACCATAGCAATAAATATTTCCTTGCAGTCTGCTCAACAGCGTCAATACGTGTTCTAGAAACGAGTGAATAAAAAGAAATCAAAATTACATGCAAAATGTTAACGATTTAACAAACTTTATTAACTTCCGTTAATTAAAGCTGAAAATAACCGATTAACGTTAACGGAAGTGTGAAGTTTGTTAATGGACTAGTGGTTGGCGAAGCTAACGTTTTGCATTAACTTACCCACCTATGATTATAAGTCTTAAGGTATTCTATTATCTCTACCAACCCACTTTTGGCCCCAATTTTGTCTCCTGAAATTTTTGGGGTGACTCTACCAGGGAACTTCTTAAAAATGGGGCTCCAAAAAATCAATTTTTTGAACGGCTTAAGCTACGGTGCTAGTTTTTTTTGATATTAGTAGATATTTAAAAAGACAAAAATTTTGACATACCAGTAGTTTGGGGGTATCATCCCGCCCTCGGGGGCTTCCCAAAATGCACCCTCAAAAATCAATTTTTTAATTGACTTAACCTAGGGTGCCAGTTTTTTCTTAAATCATTAAAAATTTAACAGACAAATATTTTGACATAGTTTGGGAGTACCATTTCCTTGGGACCCCCAAAAATATTTTTTTGAAGCTAGAATGAAGCTAGAACGACTTGAACCTTGATGCTGGGGATATCCTGATGCCAGGGACATCCTGACGCTCAAGACATCCTGATGCTTGAGACATCCTGACACTTGAGACATCCGCCAAAAGCTCCAAACTTTCACGCTTTGCTTCTTTCTTTTTCTTCTTTTTCTTTTCCTTTTTCGTGCTATGCCACGGATTTGCTTTTTTTCTCAAAACGATTAACGTTCGGTTATTGAGACATAAGTATATTATTTTCCGTTAATTCTTATAATGATAGGCAAAAATAATATCATAATCGCTGCATTAATTAATTTCGATTTGCGGTGCTTGACTTTGAATTCTGTTTTTAATATTTTCTTTAACATACAATTCCTTTTAGAGCATTTTTCTCTATAAATTAACCACATATTATATTATTATTCATAAAATATCTACAAAATCGTTTAACAATAGCAAAATATATCACTTTCAAATGCGGCATTCGATCATTTTTGAAACTTATTGCCAGCATTTTTACAGATTCGCTAACTTGGCTTTTGATTTTATTAAGATTCTTTTCACGAAAATACAATTCGCTTTTGAATAGCTTCAGCAAAACAAAGATTCCTATAAAGTTTGCAATTAACGGAAAATAATATACTTACGTCTAAATAACCAAACGTTAATCATTTTGAGAAAAAAAGCGTAGCCGTGGCGTAGCGCAAAAAAGAGAAAAAAAGAAAAAGAAAGAAGCAGAGCGCAAAAGTTTGGAGCTTTTGGCATCAGGATGTCCCTGGCGTCAGGATGTCCTTAGTGTCAGGATTCCCAAGGTGAGTTGTCTCACGTTAGGTCAGTTGCGTCAGGATGTCGCAAACCGGACATTTTGCTTGTTTGTGGGGGTCGCACTAGCGGCAGACAATGCGAGGAAACAAGAGTAATGAGTAACTGTATCAGAAATTTATAAATAAAAGCTTACTGCTGTGTTGCTGCGTCAAACTGCTAGATCTGTTTGCTGCAAAACAGTCCATGGGTTTTGACACATTTACGTTGCTATAATTTTGAAGCCTAAATTTTTAGTTAACTTGTTACTGCAACTCAGTTATGCTTCGAGTAATTAAAAAAGAGATATTCGGGAGTATTTTGCACACTCCAGCAGAACGATTTGGGCAACTTCAGTCGCGGAAATGAGTTGTTGGAGTGCTAGAAGAAGTATTGTATTGTATTTGGGGTCAAATAAACAGAAAAGAAAAAACATAACACCAGGTAATAATAAATTATAAATTATCACACCCAGGACTATTGTGAAGCCAAATGATGGCTTTTGGCCACATGCGAAGACATTGAAATGGTTCAAGAGGCCTGAAGAAAACCTTACCTAAATTAAAGCAACGAAACAAAAGAAAACAAACCAAGAACTCATAGTTGTCAACAATTAGTTAGTACGCTAAATTACTATGTAATGTTTCAAGTTTGTTTTAAGTAAAATTTTTTAAAAGTGATTTTGAATTTTACAAAGCTTTTTATGCTTCCGATTGTTTGGGGCAGATCATTCCAAATTTTAACTCCAAAAAATGATATAGTTTGTTGGCAAACAGATTTTTGTAAAATGGCAGATATAAGTTGTTGGATTGTCTAGTTTGACAAGATCTAATGCTGCAAGTTTCAAGAAATATATTTTCAAAACAAGAAGGCAACTGATTATTGAAATGTTTATACACGAACCATGCTACATGAAACTTAAACAAATCATTAACTTGGAGTATACCATAATTTTTATACACATCATCTACTTTAGAAAATTTGTCACGATAAAAAATACTTTGAATAATTTTATTGCACTGTTTTTGGATTTAATAAAAGCAATACAGCATTTCCAGCGTGCCAAGTAGTAATACCATAATTTATATAATTTGTTGCAAGTGCATGCTATAATGCAAGCAGACAAGAAACATTAGTAGACAATTAAGTTGTATAAATTATGCCACAACAGATACCGGTACATAATTTTGAGATTATTGTTAGCATGTGTGGTTTCCAAGCTAAAGTATTTTGAATATGAAGGCCTAAATAATTAAAGTTTGTTACTTCATCTACAACAGATTCCTTAATCTTTATTTGCATTCCAAATTTGTCTTTTAATTTATGAAGTTGCGGCAAGAGTATCATGTACTTTGTTTTTGAAATATTTAGAGTAAGCTTATGAGAAGTTAGCCAGCTGCTTACACTATCACGCACTTTATTTGCAGTTCGAGCTACTTCAATTTTGTTTGCTCCTGGAATGAGTAGAGTGATATCATCCGCACACATTATTGCTAGGTGGGAAACATTTAAAAGATCATTCACATATAAGTTCTCAAAGTGCCGAAAACCCATAAAATTGCAATGTGCATTTGAGTAAGTGTGATTATCGCTGCATTACATTGTTTTCTTTAACTGACTGACTTTTGACTTGACAATACATGCTAAAATGTTATAATTTTTCTTTTTAGTTACAAATTACAAAAAATTCAGAGTAACCCAGTGCAACATTCAAGGCCATAGATGTCTTTCTCCCTAAAAAGCATCAAATATGAGTACCAACATTGCACATCTAGCACTAATTGGTTCTATTTCTACCGCTATTAATATATTTCGGGGGACATGACTCAAAAAAGTCCTGAGGGTAGTAGATAAATGGGATAAGATTTCAAAAAAAATTTGGATTTTCAATTTTTTTGGCCTAAGACAAAAATCTAACTAACACCCAGGCAAATTGAAATTCCAAAATGACCCTAAAAGGGTCTGCCCTAGTGTACATAGTTATGCTGCAAACCAGCATCCCCTATAAGCACTAAAAAGTGTGAAAAGTGCACAATTTTTTCCGGCATTTTGCACTGAATTTTTGCGAAGTCCAGCATTTTTATTTCCCGCCAAAAATCAGAGCCAGCCGCAGCTGCAGCTCTTGACACCACGCCTATGTTCCTATGCTGCACAAAGCTCGTAGAAAACTTGCCGTTCTCAGACTGGTGACCTCCTTTTTTTTTTAAACAACATCATAAAATCAGACGAAAAGATACCTCCGTCAGCGTGATTACCTTTTTTTGTTTGAGAAGGCCAAAATTCAGGCAGAAAATTTATGCACCACTGATCAAAAACGAATTAAGAGCTGCGGCATTTTCAGATTGAGTTCAGAACTTTCGCACTATTTCTGGCATTTACACAAGAGGTAAAAAGTTAGAGGGAACACTGCTGCAAACAGTATGTGGTTGTTGCTGCATTTTTGGGTAAATGCTAGATTTTTCACATGATCTAAGTCATATTAAAAAAAAAAACTACAAAAAATCGCGCCGCATCAAATTTTGCAGTGGCGTTAACTTAAGCGTATATAACTGTAATCAATACACAACCTTGAAGCAAATAGCAAACCACTTCCTCTAGTGGCACTGCAGCGAAATCTCAAAATCAAAATTGAAGTCTCTTTCACTAAAAATGGTGAAATAGACACATACTTTAAAAAATTGTATCAAAAAATTAAAAAATTACATTTTGGTTACTAGAGGGAATTTGCAAATAATATCACTAAAATGGCCATAACTACTGAACCAGAAGTCCAACTCCCGTACTATTTTTTTTTACAAACGTAAAATGCAAAAGGGCATTTAGCTGAATTACTGTTTAAAGTATATCTTAAAAGCAGCGCCTTCTAGTGTCAAAAAACTGAGTTTTTTTAAAGTAGGGGTCGAAAATCATTGCTAAGAGGGAAACCATTCAACCAAACAAAAAAATTTGCTTCAAAAGTTATGGTTCTTCAAAGTTCAATAGTTATGGGATCAGTAAATAAATCTGCTTCAAAAACACTGCAAAGCCATATCAAAATGAAAAAAGTTAAAAAATGAACAAGTCTACGAGACACATCAAATTTTCAGGATAGGTTCATAAAATAACAACACAATAGAACATGTTACAATTTGGGGGTGCCACAATGAGGGGTCTTTCATAATGGGTCTGCCAAAATGCAAACTTCTTCAATACTCAAGTTAGACTTCTGAAAATTTCTGGATCAGTAAATATGAAAAATAAACCTTGGAAAAAAAATTGGATGTAATACAACTGATCTCCCCCCTAAACAAGTCTTAAAAAATTTTAACCACTCATGGTAGACAGGTGAAATTTTTAGGAAAAGTTAATACACCAAAAAGATAGAGTATGACAAAATTTTGGGGTGCCATGATTGGAGACCCCCAAACGAATTCTCAAAACTAAAAAAAATTTAACCACTTAAGCTAAACAAATAAAATTTTTAAGATGGGCAACTTCAAAAAAAACAAACTCTTAAACAACTTTGGAATGCCATGTTGGGGGGACCCCAAAATGACCCTAGCACATTTAAAATTTTAAGCCACTTGAGCTGGACAAAATTTTTAGGATATTTAAGTGAAAGATGACAAATTTTGGTGCAGCAACATTGAGGAGTAGGGTTAACCCCAAATGGAACCTTCAAAATTTTTTAACTTGAAAGCTAAACAAATTTAATTTTCAGGAAAACAAAAATTTGGGGAGCCACATTTAGGGGAAACCCCACAAAGAAATCTAAATAAAAATTTTTCTTGAGATAAACAAGTTAATTTTCCTAAACAGATTTTTACATAAATCAAAAATAAAGCACGACAAAATTTGAGGGTGTCACATTTAGGCATCCTTGCCAATTGAGTCCCTTAAAATCTTTAAATTTTTAACTAATCCAGCTAGACATATCAAGTTTTCACAATAGATTAATACATACAATAAAACCTGACAAGATTTGGGGATGGCATGTTGGAAAATTAGGATCTCAAAAGTATAAAATTTTTATGCCTTAAGCTAGATTCTGAAAATCTAAGAATGAGGTTTTATTACAGAAAAGAATCAAAATGCTAAACTCAGGGATATTCAAAATAGGTCCACGACTTCTATGCGCAGACAATTATGCACAAGACGTTTATGCACCGCTGATTAGGCACTGAAACTTTTATACACCTAGACTTTTAGATGTCAGTGGTAAAAAAAAAATTTTTTTAAAGTATTTTTCTGCAAAAAAACACATTTTTTTAAAAAAAAATTTTTCCAAAAAATTTCAGAAAAATTTTTTTTGTTTTAAATAAGTTTTTTTTTCAAAAAAAAAAAGATTTTTTAATTTTTATTTTCAAAAATGTATTTTTCTTTCAAATAAAAGCTTTTTTCAAAAAAAAACTGTTTTTCAAACAAAAAAATTTTGCTTCAATTAAAATGTTAATATTATCGAAGCTTTCTTTCTGACACTTGTCAAGAGGAATCGTCAGAACAGAGAGCGCAGTAAAAGCAGCAGCTATAGGAAAAGGCCGAGCAGTAATTGGATAGAAAAAGATTTGTGAAAGAGCGTCATTTGCGTACAAGCCTTTAAGTTGAGAATGAATTCTTTTTGTCGAAAAAAAGTAAGGTTAGAAGCTTTGATAAAAGTGACTTTAAAAGCAGATACTGTAGATGGAAAAAGAGAGAAAAAAGTTTTACAAAAATTGATTTCTAATTTATTTTTTTCAATAATGTCACTTCTAACCCTGCTCTCTGCCAACAAAAACAATTCCTCCTCAACTTTAAGGTTGTACACAAATGATGCTCTCTCATTGATACTTTTCCAGCCAATAACTGCTTGGCTTTTTCCTATAGCCGCTCCTTTTCCTACTCTCTTTATTCTGACAATTCCTCTTGATAAATGTGAAACGAAAACCTATAAAAATACTAATATTTTAATCAATGTAAAACTTTTTTGTTAAAAAACTACTTTTTAAAAAGCTTTTATTTAAAAAAAACACGTTTTGAAAATAAAAATTAAAAAAATTGTTCAAAAGGAAAATTTTTTTTGGAAAAACATTTTTTTTTTGAGAAAATACTTTTTGGTGAAAAAAATACTTTTTTGAAAAAAAATTTGTTTACCTCTGGCGCCTTCAAGTCCCGGCGCATCATCAGCAACGCATAAACATCCCACGCCTGAACATCCATGCCTGAAAGACACGATATGATTCAAAATTGAGAGACTTTTGCCAAAATCGATCTCCAGCATTTAAAGGATTGAAGTAAAATTGAGCTTAATGGATTTTGCAGATTTGAGCTAGATAGCGAAGTTGGTTTACTAAGCTGCCACTTGTGACATTGAAAAAGCCTACCTTTAAGGCTTCCAACTAAAAACCGTTAACAAACGAACGATTTTGTTAGTTTTTGTTGCTTTCACCAACAATCAATAAAACTTACGAAGTAAAATAATCAAAAAGACAACGAAAATGCTGCAAAGTAACCGATTAAGGGTCTTCAAGTCAAGCAGTCACCCTAAATAAAGGTTTCCACAGTATAATAAAATACAAACATCAGAGCACTACTAGGCAGAGCACTTTTCAAAAAAAAGAGTACTCTTTGCTAAAATATAACATCAGAGTACTATTATCTAGGCAAAAAACATGTTGCAAATTTTAAGACAGGCTATATTGACTTAAATAATATGAATGGTATCACCAGAAAAAAGCATACTAATAGAGTGAATTTGGAATTTTTATTGTGTGAAAGTAATCTTCAAATAAAGCACATAAAACATTGTTTGTACTGTTTCTTGAAAACTTTAAAGGAACTACTGTATTTCGAATTTCAGATAAAATCGAGTCCCAAATCTTTGTTCCGCCATATTTTATAAAACGTTGCAGTCGAGATGTGATGTATCGAGGAATAGCAAACCTACACGCTAAATTTTGCTTTATCTTAATTTGTGTACAGTATCCCCTTCACAAAAACATTCTGAAGACGTAATTTGGAAGTTTCTTATTGCAAAATTTTGACTTGATAAGTATATTTATCTGATAATTTAAGTTTTTATTTTGCTTGTACAATAAAGACACACGTACAAAGGGTGGATGGAATGTGAAATTATTAGTAAGTAATCTTAAAGGTTTATTTCATAAAGATACAAGTGTTTGCAAGTATGAGTTATAGGTTGATCCCCATACTATAATACCATACAACAGGTGAGGATGAACTATAGCATAGCATATTTTTAAACAAAATTGAGGTAGGAGCATAATATCTTAATTTAGAAATGATGCCAACCTGTGTTCCCTCAAACTTTATGGCTAATCGGCAAGTGCTCAAATTTTCTTGAAACAATTGTGCATAAAGCTCTAGAAAGACGTTTATGTGCCCTAAATTTTGTACCAATCCAGTATTAAAGTATACCCAATGTCATATTTCCACAGATTTGTCAAATTTTCTAAAGCTATGTTTACTATATTGCCAAAAATTATTTGACTTGCTCCAAAAAATCGCCGATTTGCTAAAAAAAATCGGCTTAGTGGGAGCACTGATGCCACCTGACCGAGATGCTTTTTTTGCTACATTTGATATGTGGTCAAAAAAAGTTAAGAGTTGTTTATTGTCCAATATTACGCCAAAATATCAAAAAGAGTCGACTATTGGTATAGAGATGTTATCAATTAAAATTGGAATAGTACTTGAAGGTGATCTAAGCTTAGGAGCAATAATCATGCATGGCTTTGCATTTGGAAAAATTAATCGTGAGTTTATTCGCTGATGACCACTATTCAGGACAAAGCAGCAACTTATTCACTTGAGCTTTTAATTTGTCACGATTGATTTAATTAGTTATGAGAGAAGTTTCATCAGCATACTGATTTATGCTATCATTAGAATAAGTACCGGGAACAATATTGTTGATGACATAAATACATAGCACAAAATACAAGGGGTCCCAGCATTGACTATTGTGGTACACCATAGCTTATATGACTAACAGCAGATGAGTCATGGATCTCTGGCGAAGAGTCATGGATCTCTAGTACGATCCACTTACCAAACAGTTGAGCCTTGAATAGAAGAACGCATTGTCACCAAGACCCAAAAGCCTGAGGGTGTTCAAGTCCGAAATCAAGGTGACGCTGATCGCTTTTTTTGATCTCCATGGAATTGTCCATGCAGAATTATTGCCAAAAGGCCAAACTATTAATCAGCACGTCTACAAAAACATCTTGAGACGTCCGATGCGCTCACTGAGAGGGAAAAGAAGATAACTGTGGAAAACTAGGTCATGGCTGTTTCATCATGACAATGCTCCAGCTCTTAATGCCTTGGGAATTCGGAAGTTTCTGGCCAAAAATAACATTGCTGTACTGGAGAAACCACCCTACTTTATAGATCAGGCCCCTTGTGACTTCTTTTTGTTTCCCAAACTCAAGGAAGTCATCAAAGGAACTCGTTTTCAAGATTCAGAAGCCATCAAAATAGCCGTGACGAGAGAGCTCCAAGCAATCCCAGAGGAATCCTTCCAGGAGTGCGTGAAAGTGTGGCAGAGGAGATTGGAAAAGTGCATTCGAGCCCAAGGAGATTATTTTTTTAAAGGTGACATGTTGTAAAATTTACTTGTCAAATAAAATAAGACATTTATAGACCCAGTCCCGTTACTTTTCAAACACACCTCCTAGGCACCAGGACTATTATGCCTCTGAACTTTTTAAAGCAACAGAACTATTAAGTACCAGAGTCAAATTTTAAAATTTTCCAAAAAATTTTTTTTAATTTTGCATTATATTTAATACACATTTTTATTTTACATTTTCTATTTTTTGCTTATGAAGAATAACTCTTTTTGAGATTTCCTACATTTTACTATGCATTTTTTTCTTATTGTACTTTTCTTTTTTGAAATGTTTGAAACATAAATTTCTCAGGTTATTTTTCATAAAATTTTATTTGCTTAGCTTAGCTGGACATCGGCAACCTTCAGCTCCAAATTCTGTGGTGCATGAGTAGTTTGCTACTGTGGCGCATGAGTCTTGTAGTTTGATACATGCAAATATTAGACTGTTTAGTCGAATATTCAATGATTTATTCAGGAAAACGTTCAAACTTTCTTCAAATGGCTACTTTTTTTTATAAAAACCCGCTTTTTGCTCTAATAACTTCATTTAAGCCTAAAATGCTTCAAAGTTGATCAAAATCTTAAAAAATTTTTCATGCCTATAGTTTATTTCTTGCCGCTTCTTCGTGGTATATTTTATTGCTCTAGCTAGCGACGAAAATTAGTCTCCTGACTGAACCTTGCGATCTCCAAATAGCAGTAAAATGCGAATACTGCACACACACAAACGAACTTTTTTTCTTTTCATCGTCAAAGCAAAGAGACAAAAAGAGTAAACAAGAGCGCATTTTGTGCATGATTGAGCAAAACGACTGACGTCTGACACCCGTCTGACGTCACATGATGTTTGTTTTCGAAATTAAAAACGATTTTAAACTTCTTTTTTTTTCGGTGCTGATAAACATTGTATTAATTAACAAATTAAATGCCTGGACACATGACGGAAATAAAACGCAGTTATACTGAAACACTGTCAAAACTTCATAATGTTCATAGAAAAACATTTAAATAAAAATGTTTTTAAATAAATGAATGAAAAGTTGAAAATATTTGAAAAGCTTCGAAGACATGAACATTTTGATCAACTCAACAAACAATACTTCTTCGACCAGTTGGTCAAGCCTCAAGAGGTAACGCATTTGTCTCCAGAGCAGGAGGTCTAAGGTTAAAATCTTGGGCCAATCAAATCAAACATAGTGTTGCTAACAACGACCAACCACTGCTATGACATTTCTTTGAAAGAAGCTGTGTTGCCCTGGTGCAATGACACAGAGACGAGCCTGCAAACTCGTTAAACACTTCGACGTAATACAGACACAATAAAAGAATTGATTAAATAACCCAGTCCCGCTATCGCATCAATAAAATCTTTTCTTGCAAGTAACAACGGGCAAGTAACAGTATTTTGAGAATTCCTGTTTCATGATGCAAAAATAAGTTACGTTGAACGTTTATTAAAAAGGTAACGTTGTTTTAGATTGCTCAAAATTTGTTTCTTTAATTTACATAATATACTCTAATGTTATATGACCAAAGCGAGAGATTTTCATCTCTTTCTCTTCCCTATTTCGGCATTCTGTTCTTTGAAACGCCACTCCCACTCGCCAAAAAAAACGAGCGCTCCCGCACCTATGCAATCTATATATACTTTACATCAAATCATTTTAATTTCCGTTTTTTTGCCATTACACAAAAACAATAATCGCGAATTAAGCAAAATAATCAGTTTTTTTTCGAAATTCGAAAATTCTGCAAAAAAATGAGTAGCGATCGATGATTAGAAAAAAAAGCCGCTCACATTGTTTTCTTTGGGGGGAAAAAGGCACATTTTTTTTTCATTTATAAGAAATAATAAATTTTGGATCAAGGCGGGTTATTCTAACTTTTGCACTTTCAGCCATAAGTGTTTGTAACTTCTTAAAGTGTGTTAAACAAGAATTAAGAATTAGAACTTAGTTGCAAAGTTATGCAACATGTTTAATAATATAATTATTGAATTTTTTTGGCACTTTCCTTCTTACTTCTGCAATTTTTTATTGAAAGCGGTTGCTAGAAAATAGTAGCAAGGCTAGTCAGGAGCAAACAACGACACGTTTTTTAAGCAATTACCTGTGTTCGACACAATGCATTTCTTTTCTTAGTTGGAAAACTTTTTTCTATTAGCGTTTAGTTACTTTTATTATAACATCGCGCGATGACATGTTAAAAATTTGGCGAAAAATGCGTTCGCAATAGTACGAGGGCATTCGCTACAGTATGCACAAATATTGCAATTTACCCAGCAGCAAATTTATTTTCATGAGTTATAAATTATATTACAGCACAGGCATAAAAATTTTCTATCAAATGGAACGAATTTAGTTCTTGATAGCGCTAAAACAAAAAAATGATTTGTGATTTTGTTGAAAACGGTTGCAAAGTGGCGGAGTGACTGTACTAGAGTTTTGAACCAAACTAATGTGTCTATCCACCATGAAAAGATTAATTGACTAGAATAACAATATACAGGTAGGTAGCAATACCTGATATTAGTCATGCAACAAGTACTTACTTAAAATTGTGACCAATTCAAAAACACTTCTTTTCATTTTGGAAGTTGAAAACCACAACTGAAAAACTGTTTCACTGGTCTGCTAGTCTACTGATCTATTAAAAATTGTAAATCTAACATAAATATCAAAGCAACACAATGATGCAATATAAAACTACCTATTTGACCTTGAGAAGCTACATTTCTGCAACTCTTTTCAACTCTTTAACTAAGATTTCATTGGCAGAATTGGCACTCGGTACTTTAAAAGTACTGATGGTACTTTTACTGCTACTTTGTTGAAAAAGTACCAACAGCAGGGTTGGAAAAATCACTTGTTTTTGCTTTAATTACAATTACAACCAAAAATTTTCAATTATAATTAGAATTACAATTATTCCAGTTCAAGTAATTGTAATACAATTACAATGACAATGCAAAGATTCTCAAAACATTGCAACCAATTCACTTACACATGAAGCCTCAAGTTTTGCTTATGCCAACACTGTAGATTTGTTTTGTATTTCTATACAGACCAATTAAAGTTCCATTTTTCTCTATCCTTGTTCTTCCATCAATCTTTGTTTAACTTTGATTTTTGCAATACATAATTTTGCTTGTAAGCAATTGTCAAGTATATTATTGAATTCACAGCGCTTTCAGCAGCATTATGGTTTTAGCTAAACCATAGTATCATACCGCAATTATTTGAGCAAAGAAAATAAGTTTTAACGCAATTAAAAATTGTAAAAAAGTTGAAATTGTGTAGGTTACAACTTCAAGTTACAACTACTATTTAACACTATATTAACTTCTACCAATCAAATCACATGTTTAGCATGATGATACAAACTAGAACCATTAGTGTCGCTTTGACATGCATGTAAGGGCAAAGAAGCAAAAAAGCACAAAAAATCTTAATATCACAAATAGCATTGAAGTTACAATGATTACTTACTACCGATTACAGTAACATCTGACGTCATAGGCAAATTCTATGCTACATTATTTTTTGGCCTAAAGTCAGTGCTTGTAGGCATAGGCAGGGAGGGTGGGGGGCCCAATGGTCTAGTACTTTTAGGCGCAGAACATTTATGCACCGCTGATAAGGCACCAGGACTTTTAGTTGCTGGGACTTTTAGGTACTGGGACTTTAATGCATCAGAGGTGAAAACATTTTCCAAAATTTTACTCCAAAAAAATTTTATTTCAAAAAGATTTTTTCCAAACAAAAATTTATTTCAGAAAAAAGTTTTTTGAAAAAAATTTTTTTGTTTGAATCAACTGTTTTTTTTTCAAAAAAGCATTAGTTTTCAATGTTTTTGAAATTTCATTAAATAAAAGCTTTTTTCAAAAAAAAAAAAGTTTTTCAAACAAAAAAGTTTCATTTTGATTAAAATGTTGATATCTTCAAAGCTTTTCATATGACACTTGTCAAGAAGAATTGTTAGAATAGAGATCGCAGAAAATGGAGCAGCTACAGAAAAAAGCCGAGCAGTGATTGGCAAGAAAAGAATAAATGATAAGAGTGTCAGTTGTATAATTGTACAATCTTTAAGCTGTACATGAATTGTTTTTGTCGGCAGAGAGCAGGGTTAGAAGTTTTGATAAAAGTGACTTCAAAAGCAAATTGATTTCTTATTGCATTTTTTTCAATAATTAAAAATGTTTTACGCTACATGTTTGCAAAGTTTTCTTACCTAATCCAGACGCATGCAATTTCCAGTCTGCAGTCTCAAATTTTGCAGCACACGGGCTTGATTTGCTTGCGCAATATTGGTACACGCAGCAACAAAAACAAAAATTTTGCTAATATAACGCAGTTTCTAACGCTTTGCTATTTTTACTTTTCCCTAAATAATCACTTAAAGGGGCCCTGCATTTGAAATAGGCTATTATTTAAATAATCCGGAATATTTTTCTGAACACGTTATCGAAAGTTTCGTCCAGAAATTCCTCACCGTTCTTGAGATATCCTCTAAAATCCGCTAATACTCAGCTAATCCGTGACGTCACTTGCCCGAGTTTGGCTGAGTTTGTATGGGCTGTGTAAGGTATAGAGTAGACAGTTTTGAATAAAATAGGGTATAATTCACTTAATTTAGACAAGGATAAACATTCAAAACTGTTGCCTACCTACTCTATACCTTACACAGCCCATACAAACTCAGCCAAACTCGGGCAAGTGACGTCACGGATTAGCTGAGTATTAGCGGATTTTAGAGGATATCTCAAGAATGGTGAGGAATTTCTGGACGAAACTTTCGATAACGTGTTCAGAAAAATATTCCGGATTATTTAAATAATAGCCTATTTCAAATGCAGGGCCCCTTTAAGTTGTTATTAATCACTTAAGATGTTGTTTTAGGGTCGTAATTTGATCCTGGACAATATTTACACACTAATTAAAAATTTTGCATTTGTCTCATCTACAATAGTGCTGACAGAAACATTGGCTAACTAATGTGCATTTAATACATCAATGGATACCACATAATGGATATAGTATACCCAACAAAAAACTTTTGAACAGAGCAGAGCTTGAAACTAACAAGAGACAGTCTATGGCCATTTAGTGAAAAAAGTCCGCCATTGTTTGAAAAAAAGTACTTAGCCAAATGCACTTTAGCAAAAAAAAGCAAACAAATCCGGCGTTCAAACGTCGAGATTTTTATTCTGCAACCGTATTCAGGAATTTAAAACGAGCTTTTAATAGCGTCTAAGCTATCATTTCTAAGTATCTTTTCTATATTTTTGCATAAACTTTGTAGTATTTTTGGTGATTTTTGCAGCATCATAATTATGTCATAATAACAACCCATTATCTATGTCATAATAACATAATAGCATCATATGTCATAATAAAAACCCATTATCTAATTCAATGTAATTAAAACTGTATGTATGCCACCATATTTTAATATTTCTTCATTCCAAAGTAGATTCCTGAAGAGAGTTGGACAAAAACATACAATCTAAAACAGCCTTTTTCAAGGCTACCCATTGCTCAAAGAGTGGTAATGATCGCTCCAACACTATTAAAAGCCATTTTGAAATTCTGTACCACTAACAAGCTTTTTGAATTTAAAAACGCACTCACTAAAAACATTCAAGTCAAATACGCAATCTTTCAGCATTTAAACACATTTTGGACCTGATCAGTAAGTGTGCGGGGACTGACTGAATGGAGCAACACAAATTCTTTCAAACTCTTACAAATCTTAGTAATTTAGCTTTTTCTAAATTCTCTAGAAACACGCAAAATGTCATTTAAATGAGTTAGTATGGTTATTGTTTTCGACAAAATTGCAATAATTGCCTATCGGCTGAGGCTTTGTTCCAAAGCCCCCATAGTGGTAACTTCAGCTCTCGCATACAATCTTTACAACCAACAACTTGATCGCTATTACAGGGGTTCTTAATAAACAAATGTTGTAACAAAATGCAACTATTACCGCGAAACCCTGTTTGAGTATAATACCTAACGGTAAAAATACATTAATCATTGGGTACCGAATAGATTTTGAAAAATACCCCCGTTAAAAAATTTCCAGGTGCACCCCTGAATCCAGTGGGCATGATAAATTTAAAGTATATAACACTTGTATAAAAAATGTTACATGAAAAATTGTCGAAAATGGTTGTCGAGTTTGCAGCCACTTCTAATTCAACTCACAGTACAAAAAATATAAAACAACTCACAGTACATACCTACAAAACTTCTCTTTCAAAACAAACTACGTAACTGGAGACAATTATTTAGCAAAAATGGATATCGTACATCGTTTTTCAACCAAATTCTGGAAAAAGTTTTGACTCAAAATAATGGAGCATGCAATCAAAATTTAAATTCATCTAAAACACAAGAAAAAAAGTTCTTTCTTACAGAGCTGTATTCGAAAAAATGTCTATTACTTTTTTCAAAAAGATACAGATTTTAATCAGAAGCAAATTGGACACAAAAATCACACCCATATTTAAAACCACCAAAATTTCTGGCTATTTTAATAATGAAGAGCCGGACACCTTCTTATCTACAGTTAAATGTCGTGTACAAATACACATGTTTACGTGATATGAACGTAACATACATAGGTTATTCAGCAAGGCATTTGGTAAGAAGAGCGAAGAAACATATTAGTGACTGCAAATCAAACAAAAATGCAAGCAAAAACCACATTTTAAATTGCAACAGCTGCATTGATGAAAACTCCAAACTTCAATTAGACCAATTTAGCGTACTGAGTAATAATGCATATGAGGCGAACAGTAGTGGATTTAATAGGGAGCGAGCGCACCGGGCCCCCCCTCTGAAGATGCCGTATGCTTAGTGTAAAGTAATTACGAATTCGCTTGCTTTTTGCTCCTTTTTGTCAATGAATTATCTAATCATTCGATCCAGCTTGGTAGTTACGCTACATATCACCCCCAAGTATTTTCTCTAGTGGCCCCCCTTCAAAGATGCGGTGAGCTTAGTGCACAGTATTTTTTTATTTTAAGCCAAATCGCAGTCAAGTGACATGCCCCCAAAGCATTTTTTCTCACTGGGTTCCTCTCCAAAGCCACCACGCCCACGTTCTGTAGGCTACTCCTTATGCCTGTATTAGATGGTTAAAAAATACTGGTGTTTAACCATAACATTTCATTAGAAATTATTCAAGCAAATTTGCAGTTTACTTTAGAGCCTTAGGAATTTTTAAATTCAAAAGTTTCTCTTTTTCCAAGTTTATTGACACAACGAAAGTCTGGCTAAACAAGAAAAAACGGTTTTAAGTTCTAACACACAACCGAGACATGTGTAGTCGGCAGATCCAAACACAATACCGTACAGGAATACTGGATACACTCCAGATCCAGTGATGGAGTACTCAAGTAGAGTACTCAAACTCGAGTACAACTCGAGTACCATTTTTTGAGTACTTGTACTCGGAACCCCAGGTACTCGCTTGGTACGCGTACTCCAAGGTCAATGTACTCAGTACTCGGTCAAAAAAAGAGCCGAGTACACGAGTACATTTGACCTTTGCTAAAAGTAATAAACAAAATGAATTTTTGATAGTAAACTGCAGCCAATAAAACTTGCTAATTTATTGAGTTGCTTTTGCTTGAATCCATGCAGACCGCAGCTGAACAAACAGCTTTCTAATGGTGAGAACAAACGAAATCAAGCGTTGGAATGTGGTACAGTGATTGGGTTGACAATGCATAGTACTGTTTGACAACAAACGCCTATCTGCTGCAGAAAACGTGTGAAAGTCGCTGCAAATTTTAATTTATTTAGCAATTAAAGTTACATACCACAGAAATCGAGCCACGCGTTTTACAAAGACGGCATCAGTTGGGTTAGCATTTTACGATTTCACCTCAAATGTTGATAGAATATTTTCTGCAGTAGATGTATTACTGTAATCTCCCAATCCCAAATAATAGTTTTACTGTGTTATTGGAAGGGGAATCCGAAAAAGCATCAAGTTAGATTTGGAGGCAATATTTTCTGGTCCACAACAACTGACCGCAAACCAACTGACTGCAAACAAACTGACCGCTAGCAATGCCGATTGGCTGAGAAGGGCAATCCTAAATATATTTTTACTATCCCCAGAGCCATCTTGCCCAAACCCTCACTTTGTGACCAAATCACTGCGACGAAATGAGTGACCAAATCACTGTAACAAAACCATTGGTTCGCGGTCAGTTTGTTTGCGGTCAGTTTGTCGCGGTCACTTGACTTGGCTCGATATTTTCAGTGTTAAATTTAGGTCAGATAGAGATAGTTTAGTTGCATAGTTATTCTGTAGCTGAGTTGCAGCTGTAGGCAAAATTTTACTTTTTTTTGGTAGAAATTGATAAAATAACAAGTCAAGTCTTTTCATAACGCATGTAAAATGCGTTTGAAATATTAATATGAATAAACACTAATTAGGATTATTTTATAAAAATGGATGTAAGATCTGAAATTAAATAATAGAACTGTAAACAGGTAAATATACAGAATAAAAATACCGCTATAAATTACAGTTGTAGCAAGTAGCTGATACTAAATGGCAGCATTATTTTAGAGGTAGAGTCCTCGAGAACACATTTTCATGTCCTTGGCCTCAAATCCTCAAGTCCTCGAAAATTGGCTTGTCCTCAACTCGAAAACAGCACTATTTTTTGAATGGTTAAAATTTTGTAGATCGGCTGAAAAATGTTTTTCTAGACCGTTTTTTTTTGGAGATCAACGGAAAAATTTTTTTAAGATCTTTTTTCTTAGGAAAACACTTGCATTTGTGTCCTTGGTTCTTGGCCTTGAGCATTCCTGTCCTTGGCCTCGGATTTTTTTTGTGTCCTCGGCCTTGGCCTCGAGCCTTGTGTCCTCGACTCCACCTCTGCTATTTTATGCTTACATTACTTAGTCACCTCCTTTGAAATGCAGCATTATTTCGACAACATTTACTACTACGTCATTTGCAGTTTAGTGTTACAAGTTTTAGATAGTCTTTAATTAAATGCATTGGAGAGCACAAGTCCGTTAATCCGTTAATTACGAAGTTAACTTTTTCATTAAATTGTTAATCCATTAAAAAGTTGTTTCATGTTAAAGCACTAAATTAACTTACGTTAAGTTCTGTTAACTTCCGTTAAAGTTTTTATCGTTAATATCTTGCACCATTCATTTATCATAATGATACAAACCAGTTGGCACTTGTTACACTTGTTGCGTATTAACATGAGCTTTATAGAAGAAAGTGAAGAAAGCTCTTTTTTGTGGCAAATAATAAGCTGCAGCTTCATAGGTCTATTAATTATCGCTGTTCGCAATTTCCAAAGATTTTCCAATCGCAGCTTCATTAGAGCATTTGAACTTATTTTTATCTTGAAATTAGATTAGACTGTAAATGTAACTTCCAAAACACAGAAAGACCACCATAGCAAAAAATTTTTCCTTACAACCAGCTCAACAACGTCAATACTTGCTCTGAAAGCGAGTGAACACAAAGAAATGTATATTACACGCAAAATATTAACAAATTGACGGACTTTATTTAGTTCCCTTAATAAAAGCTAAAAGTAACGGATTAACGTTAACGGAAGTGTGAAGTTTGTTAACGGACTAGTGGTTAACGAAGCTAACGTTTTGCATTAACTTGCCCACCTATGATTAAATGTTAATTGAATATAACAATAAATCGCTAAAGCTCTTAAAAAATTGTTGTGGGTAATCATGTTTGGAGTAGAGGACTTTGAAAGCTTATTTGTGATTGAAAGAAGCATACGGTATACAACGTGTCGCTATTAAATAACAAAACTGTTGACATAAAGCAATTTTATTGAAGGAAAAAAGGTCGTTTTATTTTGTTTCCCCTTTGATGTATTCTCCCTTAGCATCAACACAGTGTTTCATTCGGATTTTCATAAAAAAAAAGAACACAACAACACCCTTAACATAAACAAAAAAATTAACATTGCCTGGAATTTTGATTTTGCTTTTTTAATTCGTGGTGAGTTTGCAGTTTTCCAATGCATGGACTGCCTCTTTGTCTCTGGGTCGTACTGGAAAATTCATCTCTCATCGCAGGTACAGTAATCACACTGTCTAAAAATTTAGGGTTTTCTTCAATTTGTTTTGAAATGTCAGTGCAAATCTCTTGGCGTTTTTCTTTTTGATCGCTAGTTAAAAGCTTTGAAACAACTTGTGCTCAGACCTTTGTCATATGCAGATTTTCATGCAGTACTTGCCACATTGTTTCTTTGTCAATGGACATCCTCTCTGCTATCAGTCGAATACGAAGCCAACGATCTTCTCCGAATATTTTTTTCAATTTCTCGGTTATTGTTAGTGGTTTTTGATATGGTTGGGCGTCGTGAACGTTCATTATCTTCAACATCAGTCCGGCCTTCATGAAATCTTTTGTGCCATTCAAAAACGCGGGTTCTTGACATGCATTCTTTGCCGTGAACTTCCATCAAAGCTTGAATTTTACCAAAAATTAGTTATTTGCTTAGTTTTAGAGTTAAACATTTTTCTGCGGCTGTAACAGAACTTCTTGCAACAATGAGCAATTTGCTGCTTCTGCAAGCCAAGGTTTTTTCCGACGCGCAAAAAAACGGCACTTGCTTTCAACGTCAAGGTACCTAATTTGTTTAAAATATAACAGTAATTTTGCGTGTAACTTGTCAGAAAATTGTCACCTGCAATTGTGCGCCTTCTTAACATCCCACTCACAGAAAAAAACGTATTTGTTTACATTTTTGCCACAAATTTTGAGCTGTTACAATTTAAAAATTTCTTTTTCTAAACTTGTAAAAGTACTCATACTCGAACTTTTTTACGGTACTCGTACTCGAGTACATTTTTCAATATCAGTACTCGTACTCATACTTGAAGTTTTTTGCGGTACTCGTACTCGGAAGTTGAGTACTCAACTCCATCACTGTCCAGATCCAATGGCAATACTGATAGGTAGACCTGGCTCACCTACTGGTGATAAATACTGGTAAGTCTTGTTCGAAATTGAAGTTTTATCTGAGTGGACCTGTAGTGCTGAAAGTTTACCTCAGACCTTAGCTTAAGACTGCAAGCGTTACAAACAGACAAATCACAATGCGCTTAATCCAACATTTCAAAACTGAGTTTTACAGTTTCATCCAGTTTCAGTATCAGTTTCAAAGCATCTTAGGCTAGACAGGTTATGCTTGAGACATTTATAGTGCTGCCTGAAGCCTACAGTACAATGAAAATCTGTGTGATACTGTACGGTAAATACCGTGTGCGTATATCATGAGCAGCTGGATTAATTTTAGTTAGCTTATCACAAAAAGTTTATTGCAGAGGATGTTAGTTACTTGAGTTAGCATATAGACCACTGTGGGTATTGGCTACAAGTACTACTGGTAGTGAGCGACCGTTGACTAGGCTGCCAGATAGCTTACTGTACTGCTACCATAACACAGTACAAGTACCAATAGAGTTTGTTATTACTGGTAATCGAGACTGACAACTGTGTTTAACGTATTGATTAAACAGACTTGCAATGATGTTGGTGGAAAGGGCCATTTCCAAAGGCATTGACTTTACAGAAATTATTGATCAGTTTGCTTTACAAAAAGCAAGAAAACAAAATTTCATACAGATCTTTATGAAGCACTTAGAAATGGTAGAGATATAAGACCATGATTTGAAATATTCTGTACTCTGTACATCATGATTGAATGCAGATTACTGTATTGACTTTTGCTTGAGATTTCGTTTTTTGTTTTTTTTTTATTGCGCCCTGTATGTAAATTGAAGATGAAAGTAATGTCTAAATGATTTAATTGACTAAGGATACAAACTTAATCATGTGATGTGATGCTTAAGTAAGAAAATTAATCATGTGATACTTGTGCAGACAAGTGTTAAATTGTTTAGAAAGAAATACTTAAGCAACGCTTTGTGAATATGATGTACAATTAGCCTACACTTTTTATATAAGAACAATGAACAAAAACAACAAAAACTTGAGGCTCAATTCAAAATTTAAGAACAAACGAAAGAACAATGTTAGCTCAGCATCAGTAAAACATGTTCAGATTTTAACTTTAAGAACAAAAAAATTCATTTGTATTGCGGCAAAATAGCTGTATTAGGTATGGTAACTGCCCTGCTCAAGCTTGTTTATGCATTTAAGAATGAAAAAGTGGGAGCTTTCACTTTTACGATAATAATAGAACTACAGAGCACATACGCAATACAAAGCTTAAAACATACTTAAGAGTAAACTAATCATTATTCTCAAGTATAAAAGTGTAGCCTCGTGGATACTATTCCATTGTTACCAAAAAACTATTCCATGCCATCAGCAATTTTGTATGCTTTTTTCTTTGTCAAGGAGTTGCTGTTGCTTATTGTTTTAGCAATGCAAGTTAGTAGTGTATGTTCATTCAATTGCACATTGCTGTCAGAGTGGCAATGTTGCAGCTTTATGCTGTGTTTTCTTGAAGGTGTTTCTGTAGTTAAGTGTATGTTCAGTTTCAGGCAACTTTTAGTTTTTAAGCTTAATGCCAGCAAGTCTTGTTTAGTTTTATTTTTATCTTTTAGTTTTAGCTTGTGCACATGTGCAGTACAGTTTATGTTTGTACAGTATGGGCATGCTGAAAGAAATTCTTCAATGCCATCAGTAACTTATTATTCCTTTTTCTTCATTATGGAGTTGTTCATTGTTTTAGCAGTGTATGTTCAATTGAACATTGCTGTCAGAGTGGCAATGTTGCAGCTTTATGCTGTGTTTTCTTGAAGGTGTATCTGTAGTTAAATCAGTGATGCAAACGGCTTTACAAAAAATCGGCAAGCATTTTAAAAATATGCTATTAAGGTCTGGGGGGCGAAGTCCCCCAGACCCCCCATTTACCATACCACAAAATTGTATATATTATCAATAATGCGAACGTAGTTAAAACAACTGGCAAGCGGTAACACAGATTGTGTAGCAACATCTGAAGTCTACCAGACCCCCCCCCCCCCCGAAATGAACGTCAAACTTTATAGTAGATTTACTACCGCAACCATCTCTATAATCCGCACTCATCAACTCAGATCGAGCCACAACAAGATGAAGTGTAAAAACGAGAAAAATTAAGTGACTGTGATTAGTTGTGGCAAAACCGTGGCAAAAAATACGCGTTTGGAAAAAAAGTAAGCTTACCCATCGAGCAGAGGCTCAAAGCGTAACCCGAAAGCTTTAAGACTGACTAGTAGCAGTTTCATTAACCAAAAGACTGCATAGTGCATATCTACTATAGCAGGAAAGCACTATGCGATATGCTATTGTTTAAATGTTGTGCAGTATGGTCGTTTGCGAGGTTACGGCGACTCAAACTCGCTTTAGATTTGTCGCGAAGAATCAGTGAAGCCACTAAGCATTCAAATTGGTTACGCCATCGTGGCAAATTGTTTATGAGAAATTAATTTGCAATGAAGTCACAAACAATTCCAGCACGGTTTGCCACTGCTATGCAACTGCAAAAACATTTAATGACAAAACTACAGCAGAAGTACAAATTTTGAGACGCAAGTAACGTCACAGAAATATGTGCGATATAGATCAAAATAAGTAGCTAACTTAAGTCCACAAAATAATACAGCCCTGGTGTACACATTTATTCAAAAAGCTAAATTCAAATTAGCCACGATAACAATTGAAAGTAGAAAAACAAATTTTTACCTAAATTTCGAAAATTAAAGTGCCGTAACCGAAGAATTGTTTAAGAAGAACGCAAGAAACTACGGATTTAAAACTTGCTTAACTCAAGTTGTGATGCAAGCCCAATAATTGAGATTTGATTAAATTATTTTACCAAATCAAGTAATCAGTTAATTTTGGAATGATATCATGAACTTCTACTGTGCCAGTACAATTGTGGATATTAGCTAAAATGATGTCATAATTATTTGGCAATCTCAATAGAGCGCATTGTCATTGAAAAACACGTGAAAACAACATGTTGTCGACAAAACGTTAACGTAGTTAACAGGTATTTTGATTAGGTACTTGGAAGTACTGTTCTGATAAAGGATAAATCAATAAGCACAAGACATGTGACAGTTAGTTGTGTGTTTCAATGAAAAGTACTCAAAAACATTAGGTTTAGAGAAGGAATCAAATAACGTTTGGTTGGTAAGAGGTTGATGAAACCATGGCCTTGGTAAGTGGAGCTATGCATCTATCATTAGGGCACAACAGCAGTTGAAATTCAAATCTGATTTCAGATATTTATGCCGTAAGCTACCGTGTGTCCACACTGTAGGTTAGGAATCAAAATTGCTGGCAAAATCGCTGAAATATCGTTCCTAGCCTACAGTGTGGATACGCGGCAGCTTACGGCATAAGTACTTCAAATCAAATTTGAATTTCACCTGCTTTTGTGGCCTTAGTGATAAGGTGCGTAACTTCACTTACCAAGGTCACGATTTCAGATGTTCAAAACCTACTTACATTTGGTGATGATACATATTTCAGAAAAGCTTTAGTACATTAATTGCTTTGAAATAATTTAAATTCTAGAACTCTGCCTTAAGATCCCTTACAGAGAGAAACAAGACGGTGAGGGGTTAAATTTGTCATTAACAACCAGCAACACTCAAAAGATGCTGCTACATAAATTTATCAACATCAGTATATTTGTTATTCAGGCATTTATTTTACAAAGTAATCGTTGTTTTTTTCAGATTATTAGTTAATTTATATTTTCTATATTTTGGAATTTTTTTAGGCCCAAACCTTACTTTTGGGAGCTTACACGGCCCTTCATTCCGTGCACACTAAGCAAGCTCTTAGAGGGAACGTTGCACAGAACGGAGAAATTTGATATAAACGTTTTGGCCCCGTGAAAACCAAAGACGGCAATTAATTCTTTACACCCATTTCATCATAGTTTCAAATTAATAAATATGTAACGAAATCTTAGGCAGTGGTATCGCTAGGGGGGGCGGTGAAAAAAATTTTTTTTTTGTAGTGAAAAAAACAAAAAATAGATCACAAAATATAAAGCTCATTTTGCACCGGAGCAAAGCTTGGCGATTTTTATTTCCGTGACAGCTGATCAAAAACAAGTCACATGCACCGCGTCACAACTAGCAAAGAAAAAAGAACCATTTTCGCTGCGCTCGGCTTCAGTCGTAAAATGGGATTTAGACAACATCCACATCTTTATTCTTCAAAGCAAAAAATCGCGTAGAAAAACTTTTTTTGCTGCAAAAACCGCTGTGCTTTTTTGCCACGTTATGCAATCGCTTTGATTAAATGTAAGAAGAAAACCATCCAAAAATAAACGTTTAGGTTTTTTCTCTTAATCTACAATTCCTTTTTTTTTCTTATGCTGCTGCGCTTTTTCTCTCAGGTTGTAAATTTTCAGTAGAGTAGTAACTTCGAAAAAATAACAACATTTTTATAATCGTAACTCTGTTATTGCAAAAACAAAGATAATTTGTCCTTTAAATAAAGAAAGCGGATTCACAGTTGCCAAACTTCCCCCCCAACACCCCTAAATTTTTCTCATCGGTTCTGGACAATTCACAAAAATGACCCATTTGGTCGAAAAATCGGCGAATTTTGCCGAAAAGAGGAAGATTTGCATCACTGTTAAATGCATGTTTAGTTTCAAGTAACTTCTAGTTTAAGCTTAATGCTCACAAATCCTTTTAAGCTTTATTTTTGATCTTTTAGTTTTGGCTTGTGCTCATGAACAGTACAGTTGGTGTTTGTGCAGTACGGTAGGTTGAAAGAAATTCTTCAATACTATCAGTAATGATTTGTCTTATTTTGGTTAAGGGTTTGCTCAGACAGCTCAGTGTCTTAGCATAGCAGTTGATTGTGTGTGTCAAACTGAGTATTGCTTTCAGTGTTACAGTCTTATGCAGTGACTTTGAAATGGAGTGTTCTTGGTTTGAAGACGAATGAGTGATTAAGCGCATGTTTAGTGTAAAAGCATTTTTTAAACTTGTACAGTATACAGTAGATGTTTTTGCAATTTTTATTATTATGAAAGAAAACTTCATTCATATTAGTAAAGGATAAGTTGGTAACTAAATAAAAAGATAATGGGACCTCTCTACTAGAGATGCAGGTGAGCATTTTTATTCTTAAGTTTTAATTCTACTCAGGTTTTAATTGATTGCTGTGAACAGTAAACTGCACTGCATGCAATGAGGAAGGCATGTGATAAGGTAACATGCCAACAGTGCAGTGTACCCTACCAGCCGACAATCTACCAAGTACCGGTATCAGTTTTGTGAGAAAGTCACAATAAGATAAAGCTTTAAATTTGTAATTTAGACCAATCTTCTTTTTTCGTTGCAGCTTTTATTAAATGCAATTTAATAATTTTGAAATAGTTGCAGCTTGTTTTCAATTAAGTACCAGTAATGCTAAATTGCAAACATCGTGCTCATATTATGTTTAACTAGCAAGTAAGAAAATGTTTTTATGTTTACAAGCTAGCAATGCAAGAGGTGAAAAATTATTAACTGCTCAGTACTCAATTATGTAACATTAATAGTTAAAAAATAATTAATGAAGTGCGACTTTGTTGATACATCTATGAATAAGGGCTATGTATTTAGTTTTTTTATATATTTATTTCATTTGCACCAACATACAATTTTACTCAAATCAGCAATAATTAAATCAAAAACAGCATTACAATTGAAGGGCTTAGTGCATAACTATGTTAACTCATTTTTTGAAGTTTTGAGATATTGGGCTTTAAAGTTTTCAATTTTTTTGCAGTATTAAATCAGAATGATTTTAAATTTTGATGGTGAAATAATCAAACATGTGATCACGAAATTTTTTAAAGCAAACAACCAACATAGTTATTTAATTAGAACGCATTGTTTTGGTTCATCAAACAGGTGGAGCCAGTAGTTAACATACTTATGCACACAATTTTTTTAATGAAAGTGATATTCTCTCTGCATTAACATGTTAAGTATCATTAACTTGTTATTTTCGGTTTATTTATGATAACAAATACTGCCAAACACAACAGTTTGAATCAATAATTTTCCAGCTCGGAATCTGCTTCACTTTTTTCCAATAAAGTTTCATAAAAATGGCGATGAGGTCTTGGAATAAATTCAGTTTGTTTTTTAATATCCTGCACTCTTTTTGCATGAATGGGCCGTGGAAAAAGGTTTGTTGATGAGACCGTTTTCTTTTTGAAGTAAGTAATTAATTTCGCTGGTCAAATTAGTCGAAAGTTGGTACTAAATTTGAAAGCATTGTATGCGGCAGCTGACAATACTTATATTGAATAAGTGATTCATACTGCTGGAAGTTAAGATAGACGCTGCTGGGTCCTATTTTCAAAGCATTATGTGCTGCAGCTGACAATCAAGTCGTTGCTGGCAATGAATTGGCTTTAGAGTGCTGTGGGGGCTCTGCCAACAAAAAGTAAGGTAAATATTGCATCATTATTGCTGTTGCAGTACTACTTACTAATGCATCTCAGTCGATACTTTTTGTTTAAAATTGTGGAATGCCCACTCTGATTTTCAAGACCATTCAGAACAAGATTAAACTGTTACTGTGCCGGTAAATTAAAATGTTAACTGGCATTTATTTTGCAAAGTTGCAAATAATTGTGTGCAAAACTGTGTTAACTCCACCTTTTCCTGCAAGACTATGTTAACTCATTGAGTCAGCATTGTCTTGCATGCAAAAAAGGAATTTTTGCGTGAGTTAACATAGTAATGCATTGCCTATCTCAAAAACTGTGCGTGCTAGCTAAATAAAACCAAGCGCAAAAAATAGATCTTAAGTAAAAACTCACCCATGTGTATTTAACTCAAAATCGTAAAAAACTGAGTTAACATAGTCATGGGCCAAGCCCTTCAATTGTAGCCATTTTAAAGGAAAAAACACCTAATGTTTTGGCACAAATAGGAAAAGCAGCAAAATGAATAATGTATGTAAATGAGCTAGAGACATTGAATCTGTTCTACATTGTTGTTTCTAGTGTTTTTGAGTATATATTGAAGATGCACAACATAAGGCAATAATGTTAAACGTTTGGTAGTGATTTGCTTCTTTGCACACAATTATTTGTCCAGGCACCAGCAGATAGCACAATTACAGGAAACACTAAGTCACTTATTTGTACAGAGAGTGAAGCTTATTTGGCATATTACGCGTACAGGTAAAATAAACCAAAATGTCGGTTTAGCGTCGACAAAAATTGGGCCCCCCTAAAGTTTACGCACCGGGCCCCCCTTTTTCTAAATCCACCACTGGAGGCGAAAATACATGAAGCGCTCCTAATCAAAAAGCAGAATTCAACTATCAATAAACAAAAATACGCAAACGGGGCCTCCTTTTTCATTGAGTGAGTATCAATGTTTTTTTTAAGTGTGCAGTGATTTTTTACCGTGATAGCCTAATAACTAATGATAGTTTGTGATGTTACCATTTTATGTTTAACGTCATAATTGTATTTTCATCAATTGCCAATTTTAAATTGCCTGAATGTAAAATGACAGTTTAGCCAGATCTAGTTGCTCGTCCAAATTTTTATTGTAAGTTGAGAAAAGGACTTATAACTATGTTTCAGTTTATTTAAAAGTGATATTACTTATTAATTTTCCGCATTTTTAATTTCCTGATGAGGGCGATTTGTAAAACGCCAAAAACATTTGATTAAGTATGAAGTTAGCCTAACTGAAAATAATCAATAGCCTAGTAACACGATTAATGGAGTGGTGTTTGTGAGTTGTGTTGCAACAAATATAATTCGAAAGCAAAATAATAATTTGAAGCAGCAGACAATCCTGTATAACTTCAAAAGTTTCTGAAGCAATTCTGAAGAAGTTAACTGCAAGAATTTTAACATTGTTTTTACTTTAAGTATATGTACAACAAGGTGTAAAGATTAAACTTCAAAATATCCATTTAAACATTGTTGTACTAATCTGCTGAGAGATCAACCCTTAGCTCCTGAAAAAGTTTCTACTGTATTGTCTGGTAGAGGTAAACTAAGAAAAAAACATGAAACGCCGTGCGGGTTGCTGCGTGTGCCAATATTATGCAAGCAAATCAAGCCAATGTGCTACCAAAATTTGAGACTGCAGACTGGAAATTGCATGCAACCGGATTAGGTAAGAAAACTTTGCGAACATGTAGCGTAAAACATTTTTAATCATTGAAAAAAATGCAATAAGAAATCAATTTGCTTTCGAAGTCACTTTTATCAGAACTTCTAACCTTGCTTTCTGCCGACAAAAACAATTCGTGTACAGCTTAAAGATTGCACATACACAAATGATGCTCTATCATTTATTCTTTTCTAGCCAATCACTGCTCGACTTTTTTCTGTAGCTGCTCCATTTCCTGTGATCTCTATTCTAACAATTCTTCTTGACAAGTGTCATATGAAAAGCTTTGAAAATATCAACATTTTAATTAAAATGAAACTTTTTTGTTTGAAAAACTTTTTTTTTTTTGAAAAAGCTTTCATTTCATAAAGTTTCAAAAACATTGAAAACAAATGCTTTTTTGAAAAAAAACAGTTATTTCAAACAAAAAAATTTTTTTTTCGGAAATAAATTTTTTTTGGAAAAAATCTTTTTGAAATTTTTTTTAATTTTTTTAAATAAAAAAATTTTTGAAAATTTTTTTTGAAAAATTTTTGAAAATGTTTTCACCTCTGGTGCATTAAAGTTCCAGCGCCTAAAAGTCCTGGTGTCTAAATGTCCGCGCATAAAAGTCACGGTCCGGAGGCCCAGTGCGCCTGTCCCCCCCAATCGAAACGCCACCAATGAGATAAAACTGTGACAAAAAAGCCATGTTTCTTCAGTTTCTTTTTAGAGCATCTTCGTGTAAACAATGCACGCGTACAATGGTAATTAACAATAATATTGACAACCAGGGAGCCTGGGCCAGTAAATTCAATTTTTGCCAACCAATTTAAATGTACAACCCAGGTGAGATTAAGGGTTATTGTATTTTAAGTAGCTATGGTAACCCAGGCCCTCATCTAACCTTTTTCATGAACGTAATGCAATAACAAGGGCCGAATTTGCCATATGTCGCAGTGCCAGAGCCCCACGCTAAGACTTCTTTTTTGGTCTTTACCAATATTTGACAGAAAAATGTTGCAAAAAATCTCCAAGGTACCAGGGGCCTTACGCAATGTAAATCCGACCCACAAATAACATGGTCAGTCAGCGTAACCATCTATTGTACCATTTTTCAATAACATTTCACCTCTACCTCGTCAGTTTCTATGACAAAAAAATACTTTTGAAAAAAAAACCTAAGGGAAATGCTCATTGAACAAATAACTGAATTTGAATTGAGGGAAACTAGGCCCCCTGGCTGTGCATGCACTCATATAACTGGTTATTTTCATAAATGACAAAACAAAAATCTCTTAAGGCAAATCTTTTGAGTGGATTATTATTTACTGCTAAAATATTGCACGAAGCAACGCACCTTACTTCCCCCTACCTGGGCTAAATCACTTACAAAGTTTAACATCAAAATTCAAGATTTTAAACATGTTTTAGACTTAAATTGCAAGCAAAACGAGAATTGAACAATTTAATTTTTTCAACTGGTTTTAAATGATAAAAAGTCTAGTTCTTAAAAATGGCTTTAAACACCTGCAAAATGTGATCCAATGGCATTAAAATAGCTTTTTTTTCCCAAAAGTTACTAAAAATCGCTTAGCAGCTGGGGTTCCGCCCCCAGACCCCCGTCTGTAATGCTTTCAAGTTACACTAATTTACCCTACAAGTCTTCCAAACTGAAACATTTTTGCTTTTTAACGTTTCATTCAAACTTTCTCCCTTTAGCAAAATCCTGCTTAGTACCAAGCCAGGCTACGGCTTCTGATCTTCCATTTGACGATATTTTTGCCCCATAAAAAGTTTCTTTTTTGAAAATTTTTGATGACGTCATTGCATGTGATTTGTGGTTTGGGGCCAGTAGCGTACACAGGATTTTCGAAAGGCGGGGGGCCAGGCAAGTAGCCAGGAATTTGGAGAGGCAGAAAAATGAACAGAGCAAACAATCTTAATTCCAAACTGGTGAAGATAAATTAAAAAAAAGGTCTTAACTCAGAATCAGTCTGTTTTTCTGCCCACATTTAAATCAAGACCAAAAAAAAAAGGACTTCACTCTGATTCAGTCCCCATTTCTCAGCCCAGATTTTCTGCCCAAATACCAAAGGGGGGGAGCCATGGCTCAATTTTGCATACTATTCTGAGGTAATCATACTTTTCTGGTGACACAAACAGGGGGGCCATGATACACTACCCCCACCTAAATACGCCCCTGTTTGTGGCACCCCCAATCAAAAATTCTGGTTACGTCTATGCTAGTGCAAGTTAAGATTAGAGTAGGTGCTATGTTTAGGTTGTGCATATGATTAACCTTATCTCTAAAACTAACTCTAACTATCCCTAACCTACTTTGATGTTTGATTTGTGACATCAGATGTGATTGCAACTGATAGAAAATATTGATATCAATTTGCAATCGTAGGAAAATTGATATTGTTCAAACACACTTTGTTATCATCTTTCTTACTAAATAATCGACTTTTAAAAATTTTCAATTAGAATTACAGCAAAATCTTGTAATTAATTACAATTTTGTTAATTGCAATTATAATTTTTCCAAGCATGACCGGCAGCACTTCATTTGTTACTAGTACATTTTTGGAATACTACCAACGATACCTGCACTGCTATTCAGTTCTTTTCGAAAGAAAAATTTTATCATTATGGAAACAATACTTTTGGCAATTTTATGCATTCAACAATGATTGAGTCTCTTATTTGCATAGTGGTTACTTGTATAACATGCTCAGTGAATGAATCAACAAGATGAATCACTTCAAAAAAATCAAATCTTAATCATACTTGTTGTATTACACACAAGCTTGTGAGGAGTTTGCGGGGCTTACTGCCACAACATTGCACTTGGGCAACACATCTGCTTTCCAAGAAAAGTTGCACAGGACGCCAACTGTCAGACTGTTGAAAACTTTGCGTTTGTTTTGACTGGCCCAAGACTTGAGTCCCAGACCAATGGATTTCTAGACATAGGAATGCAAAGGCTTTCAGCAATTGTCTTTCTCTTGTAACAATAGAAGGGCTATCACTCACACGCAAGTGATTAAGTAACAACTACCGGTACCATATGAAACTGCAGCCATTGTGTACTAAAGCAATTGTAAGAATGCTGTTAGAAGGGCATGGTATGGAATGGAAGACAATTTTTCCATATTCCATACTGGCAATTTTCCATTCCATACCAAAAATTTTCCATTCCATACAAAAATTTCTTCCATATTCCATTCCATACTTCCATACCAAGGTAAGTTTAGACCAGAAGCAACGCCTAATTTGTATTGCACTTTTCTTTTGCAACATTTACTTCTGCCTGTAATTGCTCACAAAGGTAAGCAGTATGATGCAATAGATATCCCATATTTCAAGTACTATCGCAATGACTTGACATAAAAATTCATTCTGCATAAAAATATCAACAATAGGCGTAGCTAAGATTTTTGATTGGGGGGGAAGGGGGCAAAACGCAAATCAAATGCAATGATAGTATCAGAAATTTTCAAAAAGTGAAATTTTTATGGGACAGAGATACCGTAGAATGGAAGGTCAAAAGCCGGGACCTGTGCGTGGAAAATAACCATGATTTTGCTAAAGGGAATGACCTCAACCAACAATTATAAAGTTTTCCCAAAATGTCTAAATTGGGAGATGTGGTGGACTAACTAGTGTAAATAAAGCATGTCACAGAGGGGGGTTTGGGGGCAGAGTCCCCAGCTGCAAGAGATTATGAGTAAGGTATCTTAGAGCACAGCCCCCAGCCACAGGGCAATCTTTTGCAATGCTTTGGAAAAAATAGCAATTTTAAAATTAATACCATTTGGATCACATTTTGCACGTTTCTAGAGCGCTTGAAAGAACTGCATTCTTCAGATTTGAAAGCAAATTGAAAAGCTCTAATTGTTTAGTCATGCTTTTACCTACAGGTCAAGCCCAAAACAAATTTATATCTTGCATTTTTGGTTTAAATTTTGTAAGTGACTTGGCCCAGTTGAAAGGTTGGGGGGAAGCAAGGTACATTGCCTCCTTCAAAAATTTCAGAAGTAAATAATAATTCACTCGATGTACTTGTCTTGAAAATAACCAGTTTTTGGAGTATATACCGGTAGGTATTTGACCAGGGGGCTCCGGTCCCATCAATTCAAAATTAATGAATTATCTAATAAGCTCTTTCCTAGCCAATTTTTTTTTAATATTTTGTCGCATAAAAACTGGCGATGTACAGGTCTATCGCTATTTAAAGTTGGTGCAATAGATGGTTGCTAATCATGTTAGAGCATTACATTCATAAAATGGTTAGAAAAGCATCTAAGGTTGCAAATTTTAAGACAAAACCCTGAATTTCTCCCGAATTGTACGTTTAAATTGCTAGGCAAGAATTTGAACTAAGGGAGCCCACTGGTTGTCAGTATCAGTATCGTTGTTAATTATTACAGTTGTACGAAAAAATATTAAACCAAAGTGAAACTGAAGAAACAATAGGCTTTGTTCTTATTATTTTCATCATCGGTGGCCAGGGCATGGTATGGAGGGTCTATGACAATTGACCGCAACAAACTGACCGCGAACCAACTGACCACGAGCAAACTGACCGCGGATACCGCCGATTGGCTGAAAAGGGCGATTCTAAATATATTTTTAATATCCCCAGAGCCATCTTGCCCAAACCCTCACTTCGTGACGAAATCACTGCGACAAAATCAGTGACGAAATTACTCTAACAAAATCGTTGCTTCGCGGTCAGTTTGTTCGCAGTCAGTTGACTTGGCTCGTGGTATGGAATGGAATGGAAGACGATTTTTCCATATTCCATACTGGCAATTTTCTTCCATTCCATTTCTATTCCAAACCTAAAATCTTCCATTCCATACTGAAATTTTCTTCCATATTCCATTCCATACTAAAATTTTCTTCCATATTCCATTCCATACTTCCATACCAAAGAAATTTTAGACTGGAAGCAATGCAACGTATATTTTATTGCTTTGCGCCTTTGCAATGTTGTAAGCAACCACTCGTGAAGGTGCGCCAACAATACTAAGATGCAACAACCGGTATTTGGTATACATATTGCTCATGTTTTAATGCATAGGTGTAGCCTGGATTTTGAATTGGGAGGAGGGCTAAATCGCAAATCACATGCAATGACGTCATCAGAAGTTTTTGAAAAGTGGGACTTTTTATGGGACAAAGAATGAAAGATCAGAAGCTTGGGGTCTGATTTGGCTTGTAACCTGGATTTGATATGGAGGAAGAACTAGAACCACATGTTAAAAATTTTTCTATCCTATTAAAATTGAGAGACGTGGTGAGTAAATTAGTGCAACTCAAACATGTCACAGTGGGGGCATGGGGGTGGAACCCCAGCCGCTGGAGGAATTTTTTTTTTTTTAGAAAAAATGGCTATTTTAATGCGATTCGAATCACATTTTGCGCGTTTTCAGAGCCATTTGAAACAACAAAATTTTTGATGTTTGAAAGCCAGTTGAACAAATCACTCCCTTTACTTCACGTGAAGTCCAAAACACGTTTAAAATCTTGCATTTTGGGATTTTGTGACTTGGCCCAAGTCAAGGAAATTAAGGTACTTGCTTTCTGCAACATTTTTAGCATGAAATAATGCACTCAAAGATTTGCCTTTGACGATTTTTGTTTTGTCATGGAAACAGACCCGGTGCCACGGGGGGGCATACTGGGGCCGTGCCCCCCCCCAACTGACTGCTTGTGCCCCCCCAAACGGAATTGTGCCCCCCAAGCGAGGACTGTGCCCTGAAGAAATTAACAGACTCAGGGCTCCTGGAGCGCAAATCGAGGTCCAAATTAGTGTTTTTGGTGGACTGACACCAGATTTATGACGTTTTTGGGATGAAGACCTTTTTTTTTTGGAGATCACCTGTATTCGGCTGGAAAAATCGCTGGAATGTGCAATTTCGGCCGGAAAATCCCTTTGACTTTCTGCTCCTTACCTTGTTCATTTCATCCAGGCTGGGATGAATTTCTCGTGCCCCTCTTGAATTCACACAAAATAAACTTCTCGTGCCGCCCCAAAATTTATTTATGCCCCCTCAGTCACGCTATTCTGGTGCCGGGCCTCCATGGAAATAACCAGTTTCAGGAATATATGTACGACCAGGGGCCCAGGCACCCTCGATTCAAATTTAATAATTTGTTAAATGAACATTTACCCTAGCTAGGTTTTTTCAACAGCATTTTGTCGTGTGAAAACTGATGAGATGGAGATGGATTGTTATTTAAAGTTGATAATTTAAAGTTATTTAAAGTTGGTACACTAAATGCCATAAACAGTTTTAATCATGTTATTGTAATATAAAAGTTAGTTGGGGGCCTAAAACATATTATTGCATGAAAAAGTTGGATGAGGGCCTGAGATTGCACCTTTTAGGACAAAAACACTAAATTTCTCCCGGCTTGTACATTTAAATTGGTTGGTAAAAATTTACATTGAGAGGGCATGGGCCCCTTGGTTGTCACTATTAATTTTTAGTTATTGCTATCAGGCTATTGCCGTTGTACGCATGTACTGTTGCACTTCAAAAATGCTAAAAGACTGAATAAATAGGCTTTGTGTCATCATTTTTATCATCGGTAGCTTTATTCGGGAGGGGGGGGGTAGGCAGGGGGCTCGGACCTTCTGGCTATGCCTATGGTTTAATGATTACAGCACTAGTTTGTTTTCTCTCACATCAACTAGAACATTTACCGTGATAGAAATACCAAGTTTTAACACCAAAAATAATTACTGTAAGCTTAAAAACTAAAAACATAAGTAAGATTAAGCTGAAACGAGAATGAAATACTAAATACAAGTTTTTGTGACGATGTAAGAAAACAAAATTTACGACTAGGCAAATTGTCAGCCTCAAAATAAAAATAACAGCAAGTCAAATCTATCAAGGTCGTCAACTGTAACATCAATGCTGCAATTAAATTGCAATGTAGCCTACTTACAATGATGCAATATGTACACTGTTTGAGCAATGTACACAACCAACATACCGCGATTTGTCGACAAATAACACACTTAGATATTGAAGTTGAGTACTTCTGTGACAATATTATTTATTACTACTTGACATCGATATGTATTTTTCTGTAAATACAATGCATGAAATCTAGTATAGAATTGATATGGAAGTATGAAAGATTGTCTTTCATTCCATTCTTGAAATCTTCCATTCCATTCCATTCTGGCATCTTCCATATTCCATACCAAAATTTCCGTTCCATTCCATTCCATTTTCCATTCCATTTCATTCCATACCATGCCCTGTCGGCGGCATTTCAATTGGGAGGGCCGGCCCCCTGGCTGCGTATGTATCAACCACTTAATCAACACACATACCGGTAGGTTAACCCATATGCTCAAGGTTGAATGATTGCAAGTTTGTAATCACACTAACAATGAACTTCAGCATAACCAAACTACAAAAACCAGTTTAAAAACATGCCGTACTGGTACCAAAAAACGCTTAGAGGCAAAACTGAAAAACAACAACAAAGAATTACCGTAAGTTCAATCGAGGAGAGAATACTAAATACAAATCTTTGTTTACGATGGAAAAGTTTTGTCACTTGGAAAATTGTCATTCTCAAAATAAAAATTAAACCTGTCAGCATCACTGCAGCTGCAAATTGCAATGAACATATTCTATGATCAGATGATGCAATGCCTACTGTTTGCACAATGCTTATGATTCAATTCAATTCAATTCAATTTATTTAGGCATGCGAAAAGACTAAGCACAGACATCAAGGTCTGCAGCTATAATAAAACTGAGAAAAAAAGCAGAAACAGCAACAAAAAAAAAAGCTTCCAACTGTCAACTCAAAAAGTAGGTACACTACAAAACTTCAAAAAAAAAAAACCTAACAAAACTTTGAAAAAAATAATAATAACAATAAAAATAAAAAAACTTAAAAAAAAAAAAATACCTAAAAAAAAAAAAAACAACTGTCAACAAAGGAAACAGCACACCAAAACTAAATACTGGTTAGTCCTCAATCTAACAGGCCCAAAACAAAACATAAAAAATGTTATGTGGGGGCATGGTCAAAACTGCAACGACTCAATGTGTTCCAGCATATTGGGACAACAAATTAACTTTTAGCTCTTTCTTGAATTTAAAGAAAGTAGGCCTACTTTCTTTAATATGACCATATTGCCCTATTAATTTGTCCCATATGATTACCTGCTAAATGCTTCCACATATTTTTAGTTATCACCACACGTATATAGGCCTATTAGTCTGTAAATGCCATGTGCAAAATCTAGTATGGATTTGACAAAGAAGACTGTCCTAGTTTCCATTCTTGTAATCCTACATTCTGGCTGGACCGGCAACTCGCATGACGTAATAAGACACGATACGCTTCAATGCACGTAGTAGATTCGGAAAGTTTTGCATGAAACATGCTACTGAGCACTAGCTCTTGCAGCCGATATAGGTAGGTTTTAGATAGATGTAGGTAGGTTTTAGAAAAAAGTTTCTTTGAGAAGATATGGACGATGACTGGATTGCAGCAGACCTTGAAATTTTGGATTCCATCTCGCATTGCGATGAGACTTTCACGTCCGCTAAAAAGCTAAAGCACACAAAAAGGAGCAACAGAGTATCAATCACCAGATCAGTATCAACCCGGAAGACCTGCAATCAATAGTGAAATTGACTCGCAAATTTTTGGAAAAAATTGGAATTGAACTGCCAAAAAATTTTTTGGAAAACAATTCCAAATCACTCAGCGAATTAATCCTGTCGTATAGAAGGAAACGGATTCAAGTACTTTCTATAATAAACACTCATCCATGTGTGAAGAAGCTTATCGCGTATTCAATCTACCTCATGAAGATGCTGCTGTGGTGCTCATAAAAGTTATGGATGCCGTGGTCAAAGCAAACTCTACGATGCAATTCGAAGTCAATGTTGCGGGGCTAGACGAACGAAAATCCGGTAGGCCTTTGTTTGCTGCTTGTGAAACAAAAAAAAAACGGCCAACTTCTTGGCGTTCTAAAGCTTATTTCTTTTGCACTCTTTAAATTACTATGTTTGAGCTATCACCATAAGCGAGAATTACCGGTATCAGTACTTCGTCTGACTAGCCAACTCCAACTCTCAACACGAAGTGAGCAACTCCGCAAATTTTCCGTTGGTGACGGAAAGAGCAAAATAATTTTCGCAATGGCGGCTGAAGCAGCTGCTTTTGCGCATACTAGGCCTATAGCTGCTGTAGTAGGCCACATATTATAGTTTAGTTTATTTATTTTATTTGCCGAGTTACCTCGACCAGGAGACAGCGAAGTGACCTTGCGATCTTCGAGTCAAGCTGCCACCTGTTTACCACTAAAGATGGGGGAATCCCGCTAAATGCCCTTCCTAACGGCACAACAAGTAAACTTGTTAGCCTGTACTTCACACTGTCCGTTTAATGCTGAACGTCAGGCAGGGTAGCTGTGAATACCAATTTACAACTCTTAGGTTTGACCCAACTCATAATCGAACTTCGAGTCTACCGCTCCAAAGGCAGACGCTCTATCCACTAAGCCACAGAGAGATTTTGCAACAGTGCAACATCTATAAATAGCCTACTGGAGCATGAAACGATTAAAAGTTAGTCTAAAAAGTCACTTTTATAAAAGCACAATCCGATACAACTACTGAAAAACAGCAAACTGTTCTGGTAGACAGGGTATGGTATGGAATGGAATGAAAGATGATTTTTCCATATTCCATACTGGAAATTCTCTTCCATTCCATACGGTACTAAAAATCTTCCATTCCACACTAATATTTTCTTCTACATTCCATTTCATACTTCCATACCAAGGTAAGTTTAGACCGGAAGCAACGCGTAATTTGTATTGCACTTTTGCAACGTTAAGCGTACTTCTGCCAGTAATCGCTTACGTAGGTAAGCAGTACGGTACGCGAAATTTTTTTTTCTACCATGGTTTTGCAGATTTATTACGTCACATCCGTTGTCCCAATCTTGTGATTCATACTCCGCTCTCGCTTTTCGCTAGATCCGCTATATTCACAGGCTAATTGGTACAATGGTACTGGGCAATTAGGCTAGGCTTTAGTTTGGAATAAAGTCCTACCGTAGGCAGTGGTAGAATAGGCTTGGAAGAATAGCAAAACGCAATAACAGCAGTTAGTCAAAAAGCCTAGACTTACGTTTTATAATCAAGTCAAAATATTTAGATAAAATTTGTGATACAAGCAAGTCAAAATAGCCTAGCCTAGTAATCTTTTTTAAGCTTGTAAAGGGTGGAGCTGCTGAGTCTTCAGCAATTATTGCATTATAGACAGAATAGGTCTATCAGAGGGAAGCCTAAAACATACTGTATTTCTTCAATTGATGCATAATTCAAGTTACTGTATGCGAATTGCAAAAATAAATGGCAGATCTGAGATACCTGCACCAGTACCGGTACTGAGATCTGGATAGCCTAGTCAGACAGTGCAGTTGGCTAGGTAGGTTACCGTAAATGACTAGCCTAAACTGTGTAGGCCCTGAATCTGGAAAATTGAAATGTCAAAGTTATTTTACGACTGTAATTTCACCAATGTTGTGATTGCTTTCAAATTTAGAGTCAGAATTAACTAGGCAGATTCGCTTACTGACTTCATCACGCAGTCATTCATCTGCTCATATTCCTCTCTCAGTACTGTCATAGTGGATGAAATTAGGACAAACTTTACTTGATAAATTGATATCGTAAAGTATTAAACTCTGAACTGATAAATTGTTGAATCAGTTTGAAGGAAAACTTGCAAAAAAATTTACATATATACCGGTAGGTTGCTAACTTTACTGGCTTCACACAGTACTGCAGCAGGTACATAGTCTGAAGAAGATCTGACTGTTACAGTACATTTTCCTGGTTTTTAATTCGGTTTATTTGGACAGCGAAAAGACTGTATCGGTCATCAATGTCTACTGTCACGAAAAAAAAGAAACTTTATGCAGTAACATATATCAGTAAGAAACAGAGCAGTATGCTAAAACTTACCGGTACTACTGTCACAACTCAAAATAAAAACTCACAACGTCAAACTTAACAATTATGCTTTGTATCAATGAATGGCATGTGCTCAAAAACTTGATTACCTGGCCCCCCTTATTCAATATTTTGTGTTTGAGTACTGTAATATGTGAAGTCTTTAGTACTTTATTAAACTGCAAGAGTTTCATCTCTCTAATTTCCTTTGCAATTTGATTCCATATTTTAGTTTCATTATAGATCAGCAATTTTTGAGTTTGTGCTGCGTTAACTCTGGGAAGAAAGTAGTTTGTTTTGCTTTTTTTTTCAAGTGCTGTAAAAATGTATTTCATCCAGCATTATGAAAAGCCCTAAGTTAGACCTGGAAGTGTGAGATGATGTATTGCTTATTCTGTACATCAATTTTGCTGTTTCCATTTTGCACATGTCATTCAGCTGTCCTGTAATAGATATAAGCTTGAGAATAACGGTTTAGTGTCAGGTATGTGTCCTGATGTTGTTGTGAGTTATTATTCTTACTGCTTTTTTTGTAAATTAATCAAAGGTGAGAGGGTAGATGCTGATGCACCACCCCAGCTGCTAATACAGTAATTTAGATGAGAATGGATGAAGCTGTAATAAATCAACATTAAAGTTTTACAATCCCCATACTTCTGTAAATGATGCAATACCCAACAACCACTGGCTAATTTTGAACTAACTTTCTGAATTTAGGGTTTCCAATTTTGTTAATGATCAATCAGGACACCCAAATATTTAACACATCTATTTTCACTACATGTACTTTAACACATGTACTACGCAAACATGTAGAGCTGTGTTTCCTCGAACTTTATGGCTAATCGGCGAGTGTCCAAATTTTCTTTAAACAATTGTGCCCAAAGCCCTAAAAAGATGTTTATGTGCCATAAATTTCGTACCAATCCAGTATTAATGTATACCAAATGTCATATTTCCACAAATTTGTCAAGTTTTCTAAAGCTATGTTTACTGTTTTGCCAAAAATATTTGCCCTTGCTCCAACAAATCGCCGATTCGCTGAAAAAAATTGGCTTGGTGGAGACACTGATGTAGAGTGTTTGCGCAGACTTAGCTGATGTTTGCAAATTATAGCTATTCATATTCTGTAATTGTTTTAAATACAAAATTGCATTTCAGGCAGAAAAAATAGCCTACTAAAGCTAGTTTGAAAGAAATCTAGTATGTAAATGTGCATGCGAAAACAAATGGTTTCTGATGTAGTGATTAATCGCCCAAGCTATGCAGCATTGACTGATTGATGCCATCTTTTAAGTCATTGTGTTACCCAGGAAGATTGATGAGCAATCCACAATTATCTGGCAATAGTACAGGAAGTTTTTAAAAGATTTTTTGGATGAAAAAAGATACAGCAGCAAGACTTACCAAGTGTTTGGGTATGTTCTTCAAATAATCGTTTGTAGCTTCGTTTTGTTTGCAATGATATTTCAAACTTGTTACAGTATTTATATCAGATACAAGTTTTGGTGCTGACTGCAATCTCACTTGCAGCAAGATTTAACCATATTAAAACTGGTCAATTGGTCGAACAGTAACGCAATTGTTCTGGATTGGGAGGTTCATATTTCATGCCAGTCAAATCAGACACAGTGTTGCCACCACTGCAACATTTCTTCAAAAGGAGCTGTGTTGCCCTTCACAAATCTGAGGGGGTTTCCTCCGTGTTACATACTTCGGCGTAATATGAGTATCGTGAAAGATTTGATGTAGTCAGAACCTTGCAACATGTAAATTGGCAACAGAAGCTCTTTTTTTTGCTGATTATTTTTTTTGCATTTAACAAAACTTATAATGTTGTCAAGTCATGTTGTGAGTCTGATTATTGCAAGTGGGACATAGTTGGTCTTGCAAGAAAATATTTTATTAGCCTTTGCTTCTAATTGCTTTCATTTTTTCAGGAAAAATTTGCTGGTTCTTCAAGGATTATACCTTCACTGCCTTAGAAAGATCACTTGCCCTGCTGCAACCACTGAGGCCACTACCAGAATGTCGCAAACTATGAAGGTGGAATTTCATCGATTGCTTTTTGAATAGTGGAGTTTCATTAACTATCGACAACAGTATTCAGAAAGGTACGATAAGGTACAATCTAAAATGTAGATTGTGTTTGATACTGATATGGTTGAGACCTGAAGCAATGCAGTGTTATGCTGATCTTTGCAATTGATGTAAGGCAACACGCAAAGTTGTTTTGCATTGCTCTGTGTCCAATTTAAATGCGCTTTTAAGTTTCAAGGTTTTGTATTATTTTGTTTTTTTTTGTAATCATTTATTTAATTAATTAGGGTTATGCACACAAGCCAGTTAATCCTAGTTGTTGTTTTTTTGGCTTTTAAAGAGCAGTACTTCGTGACAAACTTTGGTTTACAAGTTAGATTGTAGTTTATCTGGTGATATTTACTAGTCAATAGTCATCCCAGTTAGACTACAGATTTGTTTATTTTTGGTCACTTATACTCTATTAGTCTATTTGTGTCACTGTATGCATTTGCATTTTAAAATTGAAAATACAAAATCAAAGAATAAAGTTTCACAGATCATATTTTTTTAGAAGTCTTGGACCATGGGTTTCATCCACAGAACGTACCCACTACTTCCCAACGTCGAGTCATCTGCTTTCATGTCTCTGTATTAACAAATCTTCGACTATGCAAGTGTGCATGCAGCATTTTGATCTTCACAAAATATCATCAAAATCTTGAAATGTACTTATGGAATATTATGAATGAATCATGGACTTCCAAAAAATGTGCAACGACAGAACTACAGTAGAAATAATGCCACGTGAATAACAGTAATCAGAAGAGAAGAAGTCTCGATAAGAATTGTTCCTCCGAAAACTAAGAGATCACCAAATTTTCCTGAACTTGCATGCGATCTCCATGGTTTTTTGTTGAGATTTGCAAGCAGTTGTGGATTATCGTTCGAAACGCTTTTATTAAATTTCCATTTTTCAGGCTGTCAAGCGTTCATTTTTTTCATTTTTATTTATATATTTATTTTTTTATTAGTCATTTCTTTCATTATTTTTTCCGGATTTTGTTTGGTTGTAAACTAATTTTTAGTTTAGTTACCCTGTTTTTCGGACATAAGACCCACGTAAATACCTAGATTATCTCAAAAGTACAACGTGCACTTTAATCTTCCAGTTCGTGTCATGTATGGATCTGGTTTGTACCCTATTTCTATCCAGGATAATATGTTTTCTGTGCACATGCAGCAATATCAAGCGAAAGCTCAAAAGAATCTGCTAGTTGCACAAAAACTGTGGGAACTCGCAAGCGGAAGCTTATAAATAGCTGTCGCAAGTGAACACTTGCCCGCTATTGAAGTGGCAAAAAGAAAGTGGTTTCTGCTGCGAATGCTACCTTGGAAAAAATCCTGCTCAACTATGCAGCAGCATCAGAAAACGGGAAAACAAATTGCCGTAAAAATAAAAATGGCGATGTATAAACTGGTTCCGAGTGTTAAACAAAAAGAGTGAGGAATGACTTTTGAACCACCCAGAATTAGCTACATTTTAGTTTTACTGCTATGACATTTATTTGTTTTGAGGATTTTGTGTATGTACATGCTGTTCTTAATTCATTTAGATTGAGTTGTGCTATCAAAATTGTAAGCAACTTTTGTGTATGTAATTTATCATTGCCTAGATGATTTTTGAAAAAAATGCTACAAAATGACTCTGCTTTTCGTTAGAATATCTTAACTTGTCACTTATTTTTTTCATTCGTTTTTGTTACAAAGTTCTTTTTCTTTTTTCAAAAGCGCCATCATTTTTTGGTACTAGGCCGCTTGACAGCTTGCATTTTGTTATTTTAATTACGTGTAGTACTTTTTCGGTTAACAAATTCGTCTGTGATACGTCTGACCATAGAACTCTTTAGTAGTAGTTGGAAACTGACAGTTATAACGTTTTTTTTTCGCAATTTACTTGTTCTTCGAATATGTCGAATCAAATCAGTCGAATACGCGTGACTGCAAAAAATCTTCGCAACAAGAGCAACCTTTTTTTTGTTCAATCCTCTTTTCTTTTTCTCCGTGCGTTTGTTTATAGCCTACGAGATAAAGAGTCTATGATCTGACTGCCAAACCAAACGAACGCCATTTTGTGTTTTCAAGCTTAATTAACGCGTTTGCTGCTGACAATATTAACTCGCTTTTAATCGAATTCTTTTCAAAAAAATACTGCTCGAGATCGGTTTCATTGAAGAAATGAAAGTCGCTTGAGATAACAAAGAGATGCTGCAAACTTTTCCCACTATTTCCTGTACCGCAATAGTAGATTTAATCCGTTTAACTAGGTACCATTGACAACCCTGCATATCGAAATTTTGTGACATCAAAAAAAGATGACTTTGCAAAATTTCATGCGGATTAGGCAACGCGATGTTCGATTATTATTGTAAACATTGCGTTCTTACAATAATTTTAAGTTATCCTTTTATGTTGTCACGAAATTTCGAAACACAGGGTTGCTACTGGTACGGAGTCAAATGGATTAAATTTATTTTTGAGGATAAAAAATAGTGAAACAAGGTTTGGGGCACTTCTTTATTACCTCCTGTAGTTCTCAGTTGTTAATACCGATTTCAAGTAGTAAACCTTTAAACTTGTTTGTCTGACAATTTAGTCTTGTGCTAAAGCACTTAGGCACGAAAATTCACTCCATAATTATTCCACAATTGCATGAGCTTAATGGCTAAGTGTAGAATTGCTGGTAGTAGATGTAGGTTTAAGTAATGAAACGTTTCAAAAAGAATGCGTGCTGGATCTGATTTTGTTTATGAATGTTCTATCGAAAAAACAAAGTTTACGCTTCTAAATAAAAACAGTTTCAGCTCGAGCTTCTGCCAACCCATTACACAAATCTGAAATTAGGCAACTGAACTATGTATTGAAGGAGAGTTAAAGCTTAATTTATATCGTATCAGTGTATGGCTTGAAGCAACTGCAGGGTTACGATGTTTTGTTCAGCTAGCCTCCATCATGTTTGTGGTGGTGCATTGGTTGACCAGAGATTGCCGAATTTAAGGATCAACCAAGCAATGATTTTTACAGACAATTGGACCCCCGTACATATGGCGATGCTTCTAGAATTTATTGAAATGTTTTTGAATGAAATCTACAGTAGTTTTTTTCAAGTCGTTGTAGCACTTTTTAATTTACAAATAACACGTCATTGCTTGATTGATGTTATTTCGTAAGAATCGTATCTATTAAATAACCTTCGTGTTTGCTAGAAAGTTGCGATTGCAAAACCAATTAAAAGTAAGCCAAATCAGCACAAATACTCGACTGCAGTATCTTCGCTCTGTGCACAGATACTGCAGGAGGATGTTACGCTCGGAGTGAATTATGATTGCTTTACTGTAAGTATGCACTCATACGCAAAACTGCAAATGGGGACGAAGCACATGGTGTTGGTAAACTTTTTACTATGGTTTTAAAAGTGAACCGCTTCCTTTTGAACAACTACAGTACATTATGTGTCAGATCAGCATTCGCAAAGTCTTTGAAATGGCTTTAGTTAACGTAGATGGTTAGCGGCCATGCAATACCTTCTCGTTGCAACGGTTTTTTGTGGGATTAATTTATTTATGGTGGTTTTGGTTTCGGGGCGTTGTCGGCTATCGTGTCTTATTCAAGTAGACTATCATATCTATTTGAGTGAGATATGATGGATGGCGATGGTTTGGGGTCGGTTTTGTCGTGGGTGGGTTGATTTTGCAGAGGGTTGGCTTTTGTTTTGGCTGGCTGAGCGTTATTTGCCATTCAATCTTATTCTCTCATTGGTGTAACAAAAAATTTGCAGTTTTATTGTTATTAGTGCTAACATTTTTCTATTTATGTATATCTCCTTTTTTTACAACTTTTCTCCTTAAATTGCTTGTAGTTTTAAAGTGTATCTTTCATAATAATCGGTAGATTATAATAATTATTTTTTTTTTTTGCATACCACTGAGCACTACACACATTCCAGAAATAAAATTTTGGCGTGTAAGATTTTTTTTTTTAAAAAGTACTGTACCCCAAACAAGTCTTATTAATTTTGAATTTACAACTTCAAGTCGGCAGCACTGTCTAGTGTTTTTTTGTTTCCTTTATGTGTTGTGTTACTTATTTTCATTTTTTCAAATTAAGTTTACCGCCATAAGTGTAGAAGAATTGCCATAAAGGTGCAGTTGACCTAGATGACGTGGTGGTCTTTTCGCTGTGTCCTTCCTGCGTATTTTTGCGTATGGTTAAATAAACTTGAAACTTTTCAAAACTCCGAGTGTTGGGTCACCTGCGTGTTCTGCCCTTAGCGCCCGAAGTGGTTACTCCTTGTGCTTATAACACATCATTCGATTACACGTTTGAATCATTCCAATTCACATTCCTAGTTCTGTCTACGCTAAAACTTTAGATCTCTACGATGGCAAAACCAATCACGCAATTCCATTCTTTTATGTCTGATAATGATGATGTAAACCATTTCGACGATTCCATTAAACTGCACAAAAAATACTTGCTTAGATAATTTTCTGAAAAAAATTCTACTTCAAAACTTGCTTACGAAGTTGCTGAATTGTAGGTGGAAGTGGAAACGATTGGCAAATTGACGCTTCATCTGGGTTTCAGTGACACGTAAGGGTTCGATTCTCGATGAAGCTTTCCAATTCTACTTCGTTTACGACAGTGTGTAATGAAATCGAGGTTTTTAAGCAGTAATCAACAGCAACATAATGCAAGTCAGCAAACAAACGATGATAAAAGAATGAGCGAGCGTCGAGCGGTTTTTGTTTGCGAACGCAGGGCTCCACAAAATTTCATATTATATTCAGGCCATTTTTTTGAAAATTTATGCAAAATATCAACCACAAAAGGTATGCAATAATTACCGAGTGAAGTAACTTATACATTTGAAAAATCAGAAACGCGAATTAATGAAAAAAATAAAACTCATTTTACAAGTCCGGCATAAAATTACAGAGATACAAAAAATCAACATTTAAAACATACTTTAAAATCTTTCTAAATTTAGAGCAGTTATCTAAAATGCTGAAATATAGAGGCTAATCGTAGTCCTCAGGTACCATACCAATAAGGTTTCGCTGAGAAGCTGACAAATATGTTAAGCACCAGCGCAAAATTGATTAAGTAATAAAAATGCGTTTGTCTTTGGAGCATAGATACTGCAAAAGTTTAAATTTGGGGTCAGTGAATTCGGACACGGAGTTACAAACAACAGCAAGCCGTTGACGCAATCTTTCGAAGTAGTGTTGCCAAGGCGCGATGATTCGGAGATGGGCTCGGCTAAGTTGTCATACGCTTCGGCGTAATTTAGCGATTAAAAAGATTTGATTTTCGACACCCAAAAATTCTTTCCATACCACGTACGGTGCGGTGAAAAAGCTCAAATACTTTGAACGCAAAAAACTCATAGTTTCCGTGGGCCATCGGGGTTTCAACCTGCTGAAAAATTTTGATGTACGGTTGGTTGGAAAAAAATAGTGACTTGCTCGTCAAAATACCGGTTTTCAATAACTTTGCAAACAACTAAAATGAGTATGAACACAAAAGCAAACTTCGTTATACTGTTATTAAAGGTAGGCACGAATAAGATAAAGCGCAGCTTAGCGTTCGCAATCAAGTTACAACACACAATGTGAATTTCGCATTTTGATTTTGGGCAAAAAAAGGATTAATTGTTTACTGAGGAAGGCTAACATTTGCCAATAATACGATAAACACAACACTAAATTTTTAAGTATAAACTTGCGCGACTACCAAAAAAAGTTAGAAAGAAAACGCAGCGCAATAAACCCCTAAAAAAATTTAATGGCATTAGCCCGCAAATTTCAAATTTACATGTAGTTTACGTTCAAGCATACCTAAACTGATGCCACCAAACGACTTTCAATAAAGGAAAAGATACAATATGAGCAGTTGACAACTCGCAGTCGTGGTTCACACATCAATCAAATGCTAGGGTGTACAATACGGTAAATAAATGAAAAGCTAATAAATATATAGGAGCATCAATATGTGATAATCCGAATAGAAACTAAAAAAAGCGACTATTTAACTTTAGCAAATGGAAATACCAAATAAATAGCCAGTTCTACAGCGCAACAGCGTAAAAAAATAAAGGAGGAATCAGAGGTGGAGTCCTCCAGGACGTCCTTGGCCTCGAAGGTTAAGTCCTTGACCTCGAAGCCTCCAAGTCCCCGAAAACACCCTCTTCTCGGCCGAGGGCAGCACTATTTTTTGATTTGTTGAAAATCGGCCAAGGTCATGAACATTTTTTCCTTGACTAAAATTTCACGAAAAATTTGCGACTTCCAGCGCGAAGACCTTTTTTTTTCTTGGAGAACACTTGCACGTTGTGTCCTTGGCCTTGAGCATTCCTGTCCTCGGCCTCGAGAAGGTCTGTCCTCGGAAAGTCGGTAATTGGTCTTGGGCTCGGATTTTTTTTTGTGTCCTTGGCCTCGAGCCTTGTGTCCTCGACTCCACCTCTAGGAGGAAGCACTTCAACAAGCAAACTGAGATTGAGTTGCCTCCTGCTGTAGCGTTATAATTTCACAGCATAAGACACGACTCACGAGTACGGCTAATTAATATGAAATTATAATAATAAACGGAGGTGGGCACGAATAACATTTTACCAAACGCGCAGGGCAATGATTATCTAATTCTAAATCACTTAAAGCAAAGCGCAAGATACGCAAACTTAAAGTTTTTATCTCTGAAGGGTAGCGCAATTTCCGTAATTGCGGAACGAAATTCGTATACCAAGTCAAAGAGTAATTTAACTTCCGGAAACAAAATAACACGATGCAAACTCCACATTTTTACAATTCTAGACGGAAAAAGAATAAGTAATTTGCTGAAGGCTAGACAAATTTATTTCATCGCTCAGTAACAGCACGACGTAAAAATTAATCAGCATTCGTTTAAGGCGACAGGGAAGTTGCAAAAAGCCTGACGATCCTTCGAATCAAGCAACCTCCCTCTAGTCAGAGGCAATTTAAGCCAATTTGACAAAATTACGATTGAAAATGGCCGACATTTGACAACATTAGGATTGAAATTAAACAAAATTAAGTTTATCGAATAAAATAGCGCTACTAACAAAACAAAAATTTGAAAGCGTAGCGCAATTCCTTTTAAGGGTACATTAGTCCGCAGCGCAACTTCAACATCTCAAAATAAAACATCAAAGTGAAACGCAACTTAAGCAATTGCAGAGGCTCATAAGTTGCGCTTTGCCCACCTCTGATAATAAACAAAAACACTTTGATCCAGCTCCAATAAATGTTAACCTCAAACTTGAACTTTAATCTCAACTTGAACGAGGACTGAAGGTAAAATCACCGGGGGTATCTTAAATTTGGCAAATCGTATTAGATGAGATCGGCGTTGACTTCATCCTTCTTGATCCAGCCCTTCCAGAGATGTTCTACTTCAAACACGACGTAAGGACCTCTCTAATCATAATTTTTATTGGCAACCCTGGCATTGATAACATCCGCGACGCCATCTTAGTCCTATCCTAGGCAATGCAGCCATTACATTATGCCACAGAAGCGTTTTAAGTTTTAACCTATTTATAGCTAGGTTAATATAGACCTCAGTATGTTAGAATACTGCATTAAAATGTCAAAGTTGCCAATAAAAATTGTGCTTTGGAGATTCCTATGTCGTGCTTGAAGTGGAATATCTGTGGAACGGCTGGAAAAAGAAAAATGAAGTCTACTCCATTGATGTTGCCTTCAGTCCTCGTTTAAATTTCAACAAAAATAATAACCCGCATTCCATTGAAGCTAAACTACCAACTGTTGAAGTAGTTTGGTTGCATAAACGGGTCCACGACAGCTGACCATGAACAAGCTGACCGCGAACCAACTGAACCCGATTGGTCTAGAAGGGAGTCGAAAAAATATTTTACTATCCCTATAGCCATCGTGCCCAAACCCTCACTTTGTCACGAAATCACTGGAAACCTTTAATTCGCGGTCAGTTGACTTGGCTCGGAATAAACGCTGCAAACCGGAGATGTAAATGAAACGCAAATGCACAATCTTTAGTTATACATTTTGTTTGACTAGGCAGTGTGCAGATATTGTTTGACTTGGACTGTGCAATGCTGCATGAACACTTGCACAAATGCACAGTCGAAGATATTGTTAATGCAGAGACATGAAAGCAGTTGATTCGACGTTGGGAAGTAGTGGGTGCTTTCTGTGGCTGAAATCCATGGTCCAAGGCTTCTAAAAAGATATGATCTGTGAAACTCTATTCTTTGATTAATTGCATTTTCAATTAATGCAAATGCACACAGTGACACAAATAAACTAATCGAGTATAAATGACTAAAAAACGAACAAATCTGTAGTCTAACTGAGATGACTGACTATTGACTAGCATCTATCACCAGATAAACCACAAAATTACCTACAAACCAAATTTTGTCACAAAGTGCCTCTCTTTAAAAAAGAATAACAAAAAACAACAACGATTAACTGGCTTGCGCGTATGACCCATAATCAATTAAATCCAAAATTATAAAATAAAATATTACAGACCAGGGGCTTATTGACTAGATGACCTTAACAGGTCCCTTCTAAACTATTTTTTATGTAGTGTTTCGTTTATTGCTATGATTCTCAACCTATGGGTCGCGACCCAAAGTTGGGTAGCCTAAAAATTCTTTTGGGTCACTTGTTTTTTTTTTGTAAACATCTACAAAGAGTAAAACTTGCACAAAAAATAATAAAATAAACGCAACGCCGCTTCATAGTCAGATGGTCATCAACCCTTGTAGCATTTTTGTACACGAAAAACTCAAACAGTGACATTTTGAGCTTCTGGAGACCGCACAGTTGTAAAACGCTTCAAAGTAGTAAGCAATATATTGTAGTACTGATGTTAACAAAGAATTCCCGCTGTGAAGAAGGTTTGTGTGCGTGGAGACTAGAAATCAAAGGTCATGTATGTCAGACTACATCAGGCATAATTGATAACGATCAGCAGTATGACCAGGGGGGCTATTGCCCCCCAATTGGCCTGTCGACCAAAATGCAGAATAAGGAAAAACCACGTTTTTATCACTTCCGAGACTGTCTTTTGCATTGAAATAGACTCAAAAAAATGATATAACGCATATTTTGAAACGTTTAATTTAGGGGGGGGGGGGGGGTGGGGATTACTTAGTCAAAAACAAAACTCATAGATCGGAAAAAAAACTTCAAAAATTGGTAATCAAATTTGATCGCTTATTGAAAAATGTTTAACAAAGGTTTTATCAAAAAATATATAAGCTCAGAAATAGAGGGGGGGTATTCATTTATTATTAGTTAATTACCAATCACTTCTCTCAAACTTTCTTCCAATAGCCCTCCTAACCAAATCTTTCTCTATAACATATAGACGAAACAGATTACTCCTTGACAGTTTCATTGAACTATCGGTAAAGGATTTTATGATTTACCAACTTGTAAACAATAGGCCTAAAATTAAGTTATTTTTGCAAAAAAAAATTTTGAGCGCTGGTGGCTCTTCCCTCACGCCACGTGCCTTCGCTGGCTGGGGCTTTGCCCCCAGATCTTCAGGCTCTGGCAGATGGGGATTTGCCACAAACCCCCAATTGCCTCTGGCAGCTGGGGGCTCCACCCCCAGACCCCCGTAACACCCCCACATTGCAGATTTCTGGCGACGTGCCTGGTAACAATATCAGACTGTCAAGTCCTTGAATTAAAAAAAAAATGAATAAAAAATGACTACAGAATATAAAATAATGGCAAATAATGACAATTTTCAAGTATATTATAATTAGACTTATCATATTTTTTAACACTGAAAACCGGGACAGGCAAAAAGATCCAAAAAACTAAACAGAAGACCAGTCAAAATAGGTCTTTGTGTAGTTTAAGTGAGATCTTTTTGGTGATCTCCCCCCCCCCAAAAAAAAGGTTTTCATTTCAATGACTCATGATTTATTGCAATTTATCGAGTGATCTCAAAATTATCAGTAGATTACTTAGAATATAATGAAATAATGACAATGGTTCCAAAATAACGAAATTGATAAACAATAATCAAAAAAATGAAATAATGACACACTTGACAGCCTGCAATCCTCAAAGCTAAATAGCAAATATTCATAAATGTATGTTCAGTGAAAAGTTGTTCGTTGTATTTGCAACAAAGTTCTGTCATTACAAAATTTTTTTTGCACATAACAGCTTCTAATTCAACTATGTATCAGAATATACTGGACATGGGTCGCAAAATTTTACACATTTGATTTTTTCATTAAATTTGGGTCGCTTTGAAAAAAAGTTGAGAACCACTGGTTTATTGCATCTTATAATGACAAATAATAAATTGAACGTGAACTTAAAAGTGTATTTTGATCGGACATTGAGCAATGTGAAGCATCTTTGCACGTCGTTGCTGACATCACTTGCAAAGATCAGCATAGCACTGCATTGCTTCTGGTCTCAACCATATCAGTATAAAACACCTTCTACATTTGAAACAGTGGTGTAAAAAGTACTTGATAACTGTAATAAAGTAAAAGTTTTGTTACTTGAAAGAAAAACTACTTAAACTAAAGTACAAACTATTACCAAAAAAGTACTTGAGTAAAAGTAAAAAGTAGTCGTTTTTTAAAGTACTCAAGTAGAAGAATTTCTGAAAGTATTCAAGCAAAATAAACAACTTATTTAATCCACAAACTGTAGTGTATGACAATTAGTCGATTGCCTTCACATCACAGTCACATAATGCTTGGTCTTTCAACCCCTTACTCTCTCAAGAAGTCATGAATTATTGGCTGATACAAGTTTTTTTTATTATAATGAATTATTTTACAAGTTTTTATGAATTATTGGCTGATACAAGTTTTTTTTATTATAATCAAATCAAAACGAACAACAGGGAAACTTTGGAATTTGAAAATCACGTCACGCAAAATTTACTTGGAATCATTTCATAAAACCGTTGCTTAGTCGGTAGAAAACTCAATTGTTCTGATAATTTGTGATTCATTTAAACCTACAGAACTTTGTACTCTTCTAAATCAAAATGCTGCTTAAGTAGCATTACTTTACGGTAAAAGTAAGCAAAATAGAAAGTATCCAAAAACATAATTGCTTTAGAAGTGCTTGTTACAGACAAAATCTACTTGAGTAGGCTAGTTAAGTAAAGATACTTTCGTTACTTTACATCTATGATTCCAAATTATACCTTTCTGAATACTGTTGTCAATAGCAAATAAAATTCCACTATTCAAAAAGCAATCGATGAAATTCCACTTTCATAGCTTGCGATATTCTAGTAGTAGCCTGAGTGGTTGCAGCAGGGCAGGCGATTTTCCTAAAGCAGTGAATTATGCTCCTTGAAGACCCAGAAAATTTTTCCTGAAAGAATGAAAGCAATTTGCAGCAAAGGCTAAAAATAATTAAGACATACCTAATGTAAAATGTTTTCTTGCTCGAGCAACTATGTGCCACTTGCCATAATCAGACTCACAACATGGCTTGACAACATTACAAGTTTTGCTAAATGCAAACAATAACACCAGTCAACAAAATAATGGTTTGTTTTTTTAAACAAGAACAAGATCCCTGATTTCTGGGTAACATAGGGGCACTGATTCTGAATCTGGCATTAGTTTTCTTCTAGCACATCAGGATTTTGAGATATGACGGGGCATGGTGAGTTACATTCCATGCATTTGGTACCCCATTAATGACAATACCTTTGCCATTATCATGGCTATTGTTCAGATTTTAACAAAGGCTACTAATCACATTAGCATGCTGTTATACCTAATTAAACAAATTTGAAAAAAAGGTCGAACAAAAAAAATTAAACAAGTTTAATGTACTGACCAGCACATTAAACTTGTTTAATCTGAAGACTGAAGATTGGACAGAATAGACTGAAGATTGGACAATAGACAAATTTTTTTTGCTAATTGTAGTCTTGAAAAAGACTGTTTATTGGCAGCTTTTAAACAGCCTGTAGTTGGATGATTTTAAAAAAGTCTTTTTGGGGTTGCTTCAACAAAAGTGTTTTTCAGAATAACACATGTGGAAAATGTTTGCTGTTTATCTAAGTACCACTTAATACTGCAATCAATACCAGTTCAAATGAGGAAAACTTTAAAATGTTTGACATATGATTTTCGTTTGTATGGATGGTTCGCATCATCACAGTACAACATCTAGCAATCATCACCCATCATACCCTCATTCCAAACTCCTTTATACCTTTTTTCCATAGATTGGATATCTTGGCAAAATTTTTCACCCTGCTCATCACCAACTGCTCTAAGGTTTTCAGGAAAAAACTCAAGGTGTGAATGAAGAAAATGCATCTTTAAGGAAATGCAACATCCCATCTCTTTGTATGCCACAAGCAACTCTGCAACACCTTGATTTGAATTTGACTTGAAATTTTCAAAAAAATTGGAGCAAATCCATGTAAATGAATGCCAAGCTCATAGTTCCAATGCATTTAATGCATTTTCAAACTCTGTGTCTTCAAAAACTTCCAGAATCTGTGGACCAACAAAGATTCCTTCTTTCAACTTGGCTTGGCTTAGCTCAGTAAACTTTTCACAGAGAAATTCAAAACCATTCGAATTCTGTTTTGCCAGAGCTTTCACAAAGTTCTTCATTAATCCTAGCTTGATATACAATGGTAGCATTAAAACTTTATCGCGATTTACTGAAGGGATGTGTTAATATGAATTCCTTGTCGGCCATTGTTTTGTTTCATAGTGCTGTGCAGTGGTGCAAATGTCCCAAAACATAAAAAACAGCAGTGTTTTGTAAAACCACTTGCAATCCCATCAAAATTCCAATCATCTTAAAACCCCCACATAAGCTACACTGGTAGTCAGAATAGCAAATTGTATTCAACAAAATTTCAATGCTATCATAGGATTCTTTTAACAGGGCAGAGTGTGCAATAGGGATGGAGGGTATTTTATTTCCGATACGTAGAAGAACTGCCTTCAAACCTCTCTTTGAGGAATCAATAAAAGCCCTCCATTCCTTCACAATGTGAACTACACCCAGAGTTTGAAATAGCTCTTCCATATCATGGCAGTAACAAGGAGGTCTTTCAATTTTGAAGGCCAAAGATAAATCCCTATTGCGCTTCCTGTACTAACTTACTTTGACATCTTTTTCAACCATATTTTCTTCTTTTAACCTTAATGCAAGGAGCTTCGCCTTTCCTTAGCGAGGCGAGGAAGCGGTGCACCACCCAAAATCGACACCTATGTGTATCTACCTGTTTTACACCTGCAGAAATAACTGCTTTATTTAACATAACATATTGCTATATACTGTTAATATTAATTCCCTCAGTTCCCCCTGCGTATGTTCCTACATTTTTTATTCTCCACACTTACTGTAGACTACTAAAATAACTTGCAAAACTGCCTGCATCCATCCTTTCCCTGTCACTCAGAGCTTGCACTTACATTGTTTTACCACTTGAAAATGTTATTCAGTGACATCATAATGCAATGTTCCACTGTATTTGGACTTTAAATGCTTAACAACAAAAGTTGAATTAAAATTATAAAAACCGAAAAATCTCAAAAACTTGATGTGCAAGAGTAGAAATAAAATCCTTTTTGGAATCTGCATCAAAAATCCATTGAGATAAACTCACCAGAATCTCCGTTTAAAATTTGCTGTTGACCAGTGTAATCAGCAAAAAAAAGAGCTTCTGTTGCCAATTTACATGTTGCAAGGTTCTGACTACATCAAATCTTTCACGATACTCATATTACGCCGAAGTATGTAACACGGAGGAAACCCCCTCAGATTTGTGAAGGGCAACACAGCTCCTTTTGAAGAAATGTTGCAGTGGTGGCAACACTGTGTCTGATTTGACTGGCATGAAATATGAACCTCCCAATCCAGAACAATTGCGTTACTGTTCGACCAATTGACCAGTTTTAATATGGTTAAATCTTGCTGCAAGTGAGATTGCAGTCAGCACCAAAACTTGTATCTGATATAAATACTGTAACAAGTTTGAAATATCATTGCAAACAAAACGAAGCTACAAACGATTATTTGAAGAACATACCCAAACACTTGGTAAGTCTTGCTGCTGTATCTTTTTTCATCCAAAAAATCTTTTAAAAACTTCCTGTACTATTGCCAGATAATTGTGGATTGCTCATCAATCTTCCTGGGTAACACAATGACTTAAAAGATGGCATCAATCAGTCAATGCTGCATAGCTTGGGCGATTAATCACTACATCAGAAACCATTTGTTTTCGCATGCACATTTACATACTAGATTTCTTTCAAACTAGCTTTAGTAGGCTATTTTTTCTGCCTGAAATGCAATTTTGTATTTAAAACAATTACAGAATATGAATAGCTATAATTTGCAAACATCAGCTAAGTCTGCGCAAACACTCTACATCAGTGTCCCCACCAAGCCAATTTTTTTCAGCGAATCGGCGATTTGTTGGAGCAAGGGCAAATATTTTTGGCAAAACAGTAAACATAGCTTTAGAAAACTTGACAAATTTGTGGAAATATGACATTTGGTATACATTAATACTGGATTGGTACGAAATTTATGGCACATAAACATCTTTTTAGGGCTTTGGGCACAATTGTTTAAAGAAAATTTGGACACTCGCCGATTAGCCATAAAGTTCGAGGAAACACAGCTCTACATGTTTGCGTAGTACATGTGTTAAAGTACATGTAGTGAAAATAGATGTGTTAAATATTTGGGTGTCCTGATTGATCATTAACAAAATTGGAAACCCTAAATTCAGAAAGTTAGTTCAAAATTAGCCAGTGGTTGTTGGGTATTGCATCATTTACAGAAGTATGGGGATTGTAAAACTTTAATGTTGATTTATTACAGCTTCATCCATTCTCATCTAAATTACTGTATTAGCAGCTGGGGTGGTGCATCAGCATCTACCCTCTCACCTTTGATTAATTTACAAAAAAAGCAGTAAGAATAATAACTCACAACAACATCAGGACACATACCTGACACTAAACCGTTATTCTCAAGCTTATATCTATTACAGGACAGCTGAATGACATGTGCAAAATGGAAACAGCAAAATTGATGTACAGAATAAGCAATACATCATCTCACACTTCCAGGTCTAACTTAGGGCTTTTCATAATGCTGGATGAAATACATTTTTACAGCACTTGAAAAAAAAAGCAAAACAAACTACTTTCTTCCCAGAGTTAACGCAGCACAAACTCAAAAATTGCTGATCTATAATGAAACTAAAATATGGAATCAAATTGCAAAGGAAATTAGAGAGATGAAACTCTTGCAGTTTAATAAAGTACTAAAGACTTCACATATTACAGTACTCAAACACAAAATATTGAATAAGGGGGGCCAGGTAATCAAGTTTTTGAGCACATGCCATTCATTGATACAAAGCATAATTGTTAAGTTTGACGTTGTGAGTTTTTATTTTGAGTTGTGACAGTAGTACCGGTAAGTTTTAGCATACTGCTCTGTTTCTTACTGATATATGTTACTGCATAAAGTTTCTTTTTTTTCGTGACAGTAGACATTGATGACCGATACAGTCTTTTCGCTGTCCAAATAAACCGAATTAAAAACCAGGAAAATGTACTGTAACAGTCAGATCTTCTTCAGACTATGTACCTGCTGCAGTACTGTGTGAAGCCAGTAAAGTTAGCAACCTACCGGTATATATGTAAATTTTTTTGCAAGTTTTCCTTCAAACTGATTCAACAATTTATCAGTTCAGAGTTTAATACTTTACGATATCAATTTATCAAGTAAAGTTTGTCCTAATTTCATCCACTATGACAGTACTGAGAGAGGAATATGAGCAGATGAATGACTGCGTGATGAAGTCAGTAAGCGAATCTGCCTAGTTAATTCTGACTCTAAATTTGAAAGCAATCACAACATTGGTGAAATTACAGTCGTAAAATAACTTTGACATTTCAATTTTCTAGATTCAGGGCCTACACAGTTTAGGCTAGTCATTTACGGTAACCTACCTAGCCAACTGCACTGTCTGACTAGGCTATCCAGATCTCAGTACCGGTACTGGTGCAGGTATCTCAGATCTGCCATTTATTTTTGCAATTCGCATACAGTAACTTGAATTATGCATCAATTGAAGAAATACAGTATGTTTTAGGCTTCCCTCTGATAGGTCTATTCTATCTATAGTGTAATAATCGCTGAAGGCTCAGCAGCTCCACCCTTTACAAGCTTAAAAAAGATTACTAGGCTAGGCTATTTTGACTTGCTTGTATCACAAATTTTATCTAAATATTTTGACTTGATTATAAAACGTAAGTCTAGGCTTTTTGACTAACTGCTGTTATTGCGTTTTGCTATTCTTCCAAGCCTATTCTACCACTGCCTACGGTAGGACTTTATTCCAAACTAAAGCCTAGCCTAATTGCCCAGTACCATTGTACCAATTAGCCTGTGAATATAGCGGATCTAGCGAAAAGTGAGAGCGGAGTATGAATCACAAGATTGGGACAACGGATGTGACGTAATAAATCTGCAAAACCATGGTAGAAAAAAAAATTTCGCGTACGGTACAATACATCTCATCCCATGTTTGAAGCAAATCGCAATGACCTACCATAAAAATATCAACCATAGACGAAGCCAAGATTTTTGATCGGGGATAAAGGGGAGCAAAACGCAAATCACATGCAATGACAGCATCAGAAATTTTTAAAAGGTGGGATTTTTATGGGACAGCGATACCGAAGAATGGAAGGTCAGATGCCGTGACCTGTGTGTGGGCACATAACCATGATTTTGCTAAAGGAAAAGACCTTCAACCTACAGTTATAAAGTTTTCTCAAAATGTTTAAGGTGGGAGATGTAGTGAGCTAACTAGTGTAAATAAAACGTGTCGCAGACGTGGGTTTGGGGGCAGAGTCCCCAGCCGCAGAAGATTATGAGGATCTTGGAGCAAAGCCCCTAGCCGCAGGACGATCTTTTGTAATGCTTCGGAAAAAATAACTATTTTACTATTAATGCCATTTGGATCACATTTCGCACGTTAACTTATTAGAACAATTTGAAAGAACCACATTCTTAAGATTTGAAAGCTAATCAAAAATCTCCAATCGTTTAGTCCTGCCTTTACTTAAAGGTCAAGCCCAAAACACGTTTAAAATCTTGCATTTTTGGCTTAAATTTTGTAAGTGACTTGGTCCAGTAGGGGGAAGCAAGGTACATTGCCTTCTTCAAAATTTTTAGAAGTAAATAATAATTCACTCGCAGATTTGCCTTGGACATTTTAGTTTTGAAAATAACCACTTTTAGGAGTACCTGTACGACCAAGGGGCTCAGGCCCCCTCAATTCAAATTTAATAATTTATCCAATAAGCATCTCCTTTAGCTAATTTTTTTAAAATATTTTATCGCGTAAAACTGGCGAGGTCCAGGGCTATTGTTATTTGAAGTTGTTGCAATAGATGGTTGGTAATCATGTTAAAGCATTACATTCATAAAACGGTTAGATAAGTGTCTGAGGTTGCAAATTTTAGGACAAAACCCTAAATTTCTCCCGGGTTATATGTTTAAATTGCTGGGCAAGGATTTGAATTAAGGGAGCCCCCTGGTCGGCAATATTACTATTATTGTTTATTATTATTACTGCTGTACGCGAAAATACTAAAATTAAGTGAAACTGAAGAAACAATAGGCTTTGTTCTCGATATTTTCATCATCGGTGGCATTTCAATTGAGGGGTGGGCCCTCCTGGCTACGTCCATATTAACAACTTAATCAACAGACAATAGGATTACCCGTATGCTCAAGGTTTAATGATTGCAAGTTTGTAATCACACCAACTATGAAATTTAGCATAGCCAAACTGCAAAAAGCATTTTAAAAACATATCAAAAAAGCTTAGAGACAAAACAGAAAAACAACAACAAAGAATTAAGCTCAATCGAGAAGAGAAAAGTAAATGCAAATCTTTGTTACGATGGAAAAGTTTTGTCCCTTGGCAAACTACCGAGCGCTTCCTAATACCTTTAGTTTTGCGGGTATACAGGTATAAGAGCACCCGGGAATACAGCAGTTTGACCCTGACATTATTAGCCCTACAGCTTACACTTGTACTTATAGTTCTTCCCACAGAAAAAGTCTAGCCTTCACAGAATTGTTAAAATACTCAATATCTTTAAAAAATTAACACACATAGAACTTTAACAGAAGTTTTAACTAGCCTTATCAGCCGAAAATGTAAACACACTAGGCAACTCCAAGCAAACAATTTCAACACGAACTGAAGATCTACTGCATGCAGTCAAGCGTAACGTGTCTTAATGTATGTTTTTGAAATGCGTATTTGTAACCATTTTATTAAAGTCTAAATTTGCCGAAAAAAATTCTAAAAAATGTTAAAAAATTCAAGCAACTAATGTTTCAAATTTGAAAACAAAACTCATTCGCATTACCGAGTAATCGCCAATTTAAAAAATCGTGACGTCATCAGTTGCCGGTCCATGTATTGATGGATTGCAGCTACGTCATAGCTTTTTCCCGCCAAAACGATTGGACGTCAAAACGCCATTACAAAGCATTGGACATTACCGCAAATCAATGTATAATTCCTTCAGTGGGCATATTTAAAGAATTTGATTGTAAAGTAATGTTTTATAGACAGCCTGGCATTAAAGAAAAGCTACCAGGAGCAATTTATGCAGCTGACATGGCTCAGCGGGTCTTGAAAGTTATGCCTTTCATGAATTTTCATCGTCCACTGTCTGATATTGTCCACTTTTACCGGCTTTTAGCTTTGTTTCGCATCGTAAATTCGGCCATATCTTAAAATACTTAAAATTCTACGTCGCAGCAGTAACGCATGGCAGATTAATGTTTAGTTTAAGCACAATTTATGAATAATATGTAACATCACTACCCCAAGTTGAAATAAATGCAAATTAAGGCTGGATCAAAGTTACACTGAGGCCAGTTAAATATAATTAGTTTAAAATTTAAATTGATTTTGAAAACAACTGCTTTTACGTTTCAACTCCTTGCAATTAACAACCATAGCAGTAAGCCGCTAATGATAACACGAAATGCAAAAATTACCAAGATCATGCAAAATAGACTTATGAAATTACAAAAGTTTGAAAGTAAGCTAATTTTGTCACACAGCTGTTTAAAAGTACGCTATTTTTGTCACAGATAAGTCAATAGTAAGCTTAGAATTTGGTAACCGAAGCTAGTTACCACCATCTGTATAACATGATTCTTAACAGCAAGCCGGATTTAGATCACTGAAAAAAGCATACCAAAACTGAATTCTTACTAATTAAGATCTTTTTCAGTTTTTGCAGGCTTTTATCTAGCATTTAACTTTAATGTTACAAAGATTCAACTTATTTAGAGCCTGAAAATACGCTCTATAATCTTCGCTATCACTGTTTTTGCATGTATTTACATAGCGCCGATCTGCGATTTTGACGTCCAGCGGTTTATCTAGCAGCGCGATGACGTCACGTGCAATCCATCAATACAGTAGTCTATGCTGGCATCTTCCATATTCCATACCAAAATTTCGCTTCCATTCCATTTCACGTCTGCGTCGGCGTCGACTTGATCCAGGGACGTCTTCGGCGGTTACCCTTAAAAGGGCACTCAACCCGAATTTTAAAAAACTGAGAAAAAATCTTAAAAAATATGTTTACCAACATGACCTCATTGCGATTCTTGCAACTAATCAGGTTAAGAAAGTCTAAGAGAAAAAAAATCGGGTCGATGGAAAATGACGGTACTGAAAATGCCGGTACTGGAAAATGCCGGTACTGCAAATGCCGGTACTGGAAATTGCCGGTACTGAAAAATGCCAGTACTGAAAAATGACGGTACTGGAAAATGACGGTACTGGAAGTTGACAGTACTGGAAGATGATGGTACTGGAAAATGACGGTACTGAAAAATGACGGTACTGAAGAAGGCCGGTATTGGAAAATGGCAGTACTGGAGATTGCCGGTACTGGAAAATGCCGGTACTGGAAATTGCCAGTACTGGAAAATGACGGTACTGCAAAATGCCAGTACTGGAAATTGCCAGTGCTGGAAAATGACGGTACTGGAAAATGCCAGTACTGGAAAATGCCGGTACTGGAAAATGACGATACTGGAAAATGACGGTACTGAAAATGCCGGTACTGGAAAATGACGGTACTGGAAAATGTCGGTACTGAAAATGCCGGTACTGGAAAATGACGGTACTGAAAATGCCGGTGCTGGAAAATGACGGTTCTGGAAAATGACGGTACTGGAAAACGCCGGTACCGGAGTGTTGCCATTCAATACTTTGGTAGGCTGTGAATTGGTGTATTATGGAAATAAGCTATAAAAATTCTTGCAGTGAAAAAATTTAAATTTTAAACTAATTATATTTAACTGGCCTCAGTGTAACTTTGATCCAGCCTTTAAGCTATAAAAATTCTTGCAGTGAAAAAATCAGCCTGTGTTGGAAATGGACTGAGAGAAATTTGAATTCTGGAGGTAGGCTGAAAGGTACACTGAGTAGGAGGCCTGGAATAAGTAGGCTAAGAGTAAGCAAAATTACAATAGGCCTACTGTAGTTCAATAAAGGTTAGGACCACAATATACACGGTTGCCTACAAATGTGGTTAGGAACAGCAAAGATACCCAGCCATGCCGGTACAACATAAATTTCTGCCTGGTTGAGTTGCATGCAGTCAGGCAGTAATCAGTATCTACTTTTACTGTTTTGCTTTTTCAATCAGATAGGCCTACTTTTAAACTAGATACTGTAAACTATTATAACTTTTTAACTCAACACCATGTTTTGACATTTTTTTGTGAGTGTGGGCTACTGCAATAATTTGTATACAGTATTGATAACATGTATGTATCAGGCTATTTTTTGGTCTTCTGCTCTTTCCCAAGTTTTAAATGTTAACTGTATTTGTGGTGTATCGTATTTAATAAAATTTACTGCTGCTATTGGTATTGTTTCATGTTTGTGATATTTAAATTTGCTACTGGTACTTAAAGGCGGTGAATCATCCAGCCAATTCCAGTGGTTTACAATAGCTAAAATTAAACTATATTTTTTGATATTTTTTGTTTTAATTTTGGGACTGCGGTTGCAACGATATTCAACAAATACAAAAAGATGTCCCCCGAAAAAAGTTTTTGGAAACTCTTAGTTTTGTTCTTCCCGCCAAAACCACAATAGGCCTAATGGTTTAGAGAACTGTGGTAGGCCTAATAGTTTGAAGATAGTTTATTAGTTTAGGTCTAATTAGGCCTAACTATCTCTAAACTGTTAGGCCTAATAGTTTAGAGATAGTTAGGCCTAATAGTTCAATAAGATTACAGTAGGCCTAATAGTTTAGAGAACTGTGGTTTTGGCGGGAAGATCAAAACTTAGAGTTTCCAAAAAGCTTTTTTTGGGGGGACATCTTTTTGTATTTGTTGAATATCTTTGCAAACGCAGTCCCAAAATCAAAGCAAGAAATACCAAAAATTATAGGTCAATTTTAGCTATTGTAAACCACTGGAATTGGCTGGATGATTCACCGCCTTTAAATTTGTTAACATTTTTCTCATTGAAGTTTTTATCATCATAAATTGCATGTTTCAATGCCTTGCTGATAGACCTAGGTGAAGTTGCAGTTTTTTCTCGTGATATGACGTCGCTTGGTAAATAAATAAATATGATGATGATGATGAGATTAGGGTAGCATACAGGCCTATGTTGATTTGGATAAAGATTTTATTAGTTGGTGTCTTAGTCTCTTTGTCATAACGAAATGCATGGGCATGGCAGTTATATGCCGGTACCACTATCAGCAACATGAACTTATGTCTGATGTACTACTGGCAAGTAACCTACCACACCAGATTATAAGCCATCTGCATAGCAAATTTCATTTTAAACAGTAAATATGCAGTTTGCAGTATATTCGAGATCTACATATTTAAAGCAATCTATCAAAAAACTTGATTTACTGTAGTTTATACAAGAAGGAAATTCAATTTTTTTGGAAAATTTTTAAGTAATTTACAGTTAAGGTTTGCCTTATAGCCTAGTCTGAAAAATAGTAAACTATTAGAACTGCTGTATATAACATATGGTAGTCTGCATAGGTGGGCATGGTACTTTGCAAAAGTACCGCGGTACCGGTACTCGGTACTTTGCTAAAATTAGTACCGCGGTACCGGTACTTTCAAATTAAAAGTACCGCGGTACTTTTGCGGTACTTTTTTAAAAAATTAAAAGAAAAAAAATTGGACTGATTAACCTCGTTTACTGGATTGTAAATCATCACTTTAAACAATTTGGTTCGTTTTCGCGACTAGTGCGAACTCCGTAGACCTACAGTTCGTTTTAGAGAAAGTTTGCCGTAGAATAGTGAGCAGTTGCAGTATTAGTCATAGATGGGCAAGTTAATGCAAAACGTTAGCTTCGTTAACCACTAGTCCGTTAACAAACTTCACACCTCCGTTAACGTTAATCCGTTATTTTCAGCTTTAATTAACGGAAGTTAATAAAGTCCGTTAATCCGTTAACATTTTGCGTGTAATTTACATTTCGTTTTATTCACTCGCTTCTAGAACACGTATTGACGCTGTTGAGCTGATTTTAAGGAAATATTTATTGCTATGGTGGTCTTTTTGTGTTTTGAAAGTTACATTTTACAGTCTAGTCTAATTTCAAGATAAAAATAAGTTCAAATGCACTAACGAAGCTGCAAGATATTAATGATAAAAACCTTAACGGAAGTTAACGGAAGTTAACAGAAGTTAACGGAAGTTACTTTAGTCCGTTAACAGAACTTAACGGAAGTTAATTTAGTCCGTTAACATGAAAAAAACTTTTAACGGATTAACGAGTTAGTGAAAAAGTTAGCTTCGTTATTAACGGATTAACGATTAACGGACTTGTGCCCACCTATGGTATTAGTATTACTACAATAGTGAGTACAGTACTAGTTAGCGATGAAATTGACTCGATAAAGTATCTAACTTATACGAACTACGGTCACCGGGCTACTTATTGTTCTAGACTTAGAGTATCTTGTGCCCAATAATAACCAAACAGCAGTCATCTTTAAAGCATCACGTACGTAAGTTGACACTGAAGGCTACTCTGACGATCATCAGCTCCCAATTATTGCACAAGTGACATTTACACAAAACTTAGAAATTGGGGGATAAATTGCACTTTTGGCAAAGTGTACTGTTTTGATTTGCTTTTAGTCGATTCGTTGCTGCAGTTACTTTTTGCATTTCTTATTTAAAGCTAGATGGGAGCTTACCAGTTGCCAGCCTAAAACGAACGACGCATGTTAATGGTGACTTCTAAAAAAATTCTTTTGTTTCCCCCTAATGAGAACAATTTCAAAATTACAGCATTTTTTGTTGCTGTTGTATAGCATATTTATTCTCTTGTCACAACACAGCGTTAGACGCTAATTATTGCACAATCCGCACACTTTCATTGTGATATTTACTTCGTACCTGGAGGAATTTGCACCTGCTTAAGAATTTCTAGTTTTCCAATGTCCCGTGAATTTCGATTTCTTACCACTGAATTTCTGGCTAGTTCGAAGCCACAAGCAGAGATAATCGTCGTAAAGCGCTCAATCCAAGGACGCAACAACGTAACCAGTGTGTGGGTTGAACACAGATTATGCAATAGAGTTGTCGCAAAAAAGCTTTAGCACTTTTGGCCATGCTTTTGGGGGACTCTCAAGAAGATTCTTTGTCTCTTCTGATTATAAAAAAATTAGCTTTTTGGCTAAAGCCGTTAAAATACAGGGTGAGCCAAAAGCAGGTGGACAGTAAAAAAAAATAAGTGTAACATAGTAATAGAAAACAGGTAAAATTAAAACAAATTTTAGTACTAAAATTGTAATTATATACCACAAATAACATAGTCGTAACAAAGTTAAAATGAACAATTCAATTAAAGTAACTGAGGCATAAATCTATTCCAAATGCCGTCCACGTACTTTTGGCTCACCCTGTATTTATTTTTTGCTATGTTCAATTTCGGGTGTTCTAAAAGAGGTACAATCATAAAAATTGATTTCTTGGGGATTAATTTGTGCGGTTTCAGGGGAGGTGGCACCCAAAAATTTCCAGAGACAAAACCGTGTTTTTTACTCGACAATTTTGCACAAAAATTAGATTGCGTTGTTTTGCCCTGTAGAATTTATTAGAAGGAGCACCAGGGAACGTTACCGTTTTTGAGGCCAAAGCCAAAATGGGGTTGGTGCAGATGAAAGGGTTTTTGAGATAATTTTTCTGTACAAGTATTACCGGGTGAAATACTTTTGGCCGCATTATACACCGTTTGTGAATGAGAACATCTTCTTCGCCAAACGTTCCAGGCATATTTAAAGTCAAAAGCTAATATAAATGGATGCCGGCAGTAACGTGCAGTAAATTTTTCTTCAAGCATGCCCGTAACAAAAATTTGCAATGGGGGGACGTTGCGGGGGTCTGGGGGCGGATCCCCAACCACCGGAGGCAATTGGGGTCGGGGGCAAGGCCCCCAACCACCGGAGGCATAGGGTGTAGGGGCGGATCCCCCAGCTCCCGAAAAATTTTTATTTTTTTGGCAAAAATAACTTAATTTTAGGCCTATTTTGATAAAAATCAATGCTATTAATACGTGGCATAAAAGTAGCAGTGCAAAAAATCATTATACCGTACTAGTTGCATAAATGGTTTATGTGGGAGGTAGCTATTGCTAGAAATTCAGTTCTCTTATTTACAAGTTGGTAAATCATAGGATCCTATTTCGGTAGTTCAGTAAACCTCGCAAGAAGTAATCTATTTCAGCTAAATTTTATAGTGAAAGATGTATGCATATATGGGGGTCAATCGAAGGAAGGTCGAGAAAAGTTGTTGAGCATTTTTCAATAAGCGATCAAATTTGATTACCAATTTTCGGCTATTCTTTTATAGTCTTTTTTCTGATTTATAAGTTTTATTTTTGACAAATTAGCTCCCTCCCCCCTTCAATAAACATTTCAAAATATGCTTTAAATAATTTTTTGAATCTATTCTAGAGCAAAAGACAGTATCAGAAGTGCTAACAACGTAGTATTTTTCTTATTCTGCATTTTGGTCGGCAGGCCAATGTATTCACCCCGCGCCCCCTGGCTACGCTATTGTATTCACGCCTGATGTGATGAGTATTCATTGCGTAAGTCGTCTTTTACAATTTTTTCTTAGCGATTTTGCTTTTGTTTCGCCGGTGCATGAATACTGGTAATGCATTATTTTGCCATTGCAAGAAAACGTCAATTTTTCAAATCGGCCAGCAAACTGCAAACGCTAAGTCCCTGCAGTGGTAGTAGCGAGTAAGACCAACAGTTAAACACTAAATTAAGAAAAAAGATTGGTTGTTTATCCAATTTATTTGCAAGCATTTTTACAACGTTTCAAGTTTTTAATGGTACGTTTTTAAAATCCGTACTAAAAAATAAAAAAACTAAAGTACCGGTACGGTACCGCGGTACTTTGCTATTTTTTGGCGGTACCGGTACCACAAAAGTACCGACGGTACCGGTACCAAAAAAGTACCGCGGTACTGCCCACCTATGGTAGTCTGCCATGCTGACAACAAAAAGTTGTAGTCTGTAGCTGACAATAGCTGATATGGTGCTCTGAAATATTTGCAGTAGGCTATCAATAATGGCTTCATTTTCATAGGCTAGAAGAAATCATGCTTATTTCAACACACTACATAAAGCACACTTACGGTACCAAACAAACAAAATACATAAAAATTCAACAAAGCTGCAATAATTCCAAATTAAATGATAAAAAAAGAGAGTAGGTCACAACCTTATCCATGCATAAGGCACATCCGAGTATAGGGCTCAATAATGTTCAATTTTTTAGAAATTTTTAGTAAGTAGATGTCCTATATTATTAGCCTACTACCAGGTACCACAATCTGAACAATGAAAATTTTTGCATTGGCAACACTGCAGTACTGTCATTTTCCAGTACTGTCATTTTCCAGTACTGTTATTTTCCAGTACCGGCAATTTCCAGTACTGTCATTTTCCAGTACCGGCATTTTTAGTACCGGCATTTTCAGTACTGGCATTTTCCAGTACCGACATTTTCCAGTACCGGCAATTTCCAGTACCGGCATTTTCCAGTACCGGCATTTTCCAGTACTGGCATTTTCCAGTACTGTCATTTTCCAGTACCGGCATTTTCAGTACCGGCATTTTCCAGTACCGGCATTTTCCGGCATTTTCCAGTACCGGCATTTTCAGTACCGGCATTTTCCAGGACACCAAAAAATCTTGTTTTCCTCTTCGAGTCCAAATTTCGGCCATCTTTTTTCAAGAACATTGCGCAATAAATCAGTTTGTAACCTATTTCGTGTCTTGCTAAGTACCGGTCTTTTTGGAACTAGGTGAATGCTCAAAGTATATATACGTAAATAAATTAGTGGAACAACTGCTGTTTGAATTCAAAGAGGTTATAGGTGGTTTCCTAATGTGCTTTGTTCACCAAGTGCTAGCAAAGTATTCGGAATCAAGATAAGGCTTTAGTGCTTTAGGCGTAGTAACCTAGCCGAATAGCTGATTGTGACTATTGTTTACAAAGATAGCCTATTTGAAGAATGATTGCATGTTGAAGGCTAAAGCATCGTAACAGACCAGGGGGGAGATCACGAGCTCAACTCGTTAAGCATTCTCGCTCGCACATGACGTATAATTTCGGTGTGGTAACTGAAAGCGATCACGAGATTTTTCTCGCTCGTAAAACTTGTGTTTTTCTCTCGGAAAGCCAAGAGGAAGTCAGAGCACTCGTACAGCAGCTTTTTATTGCAAACCGAGTCTGAAAATGGCTGCGTTTTTAGCTCTTCGATGTTTCCGTAGAAAACAAAAACAATGTAGACAAGAAAATCCATTGCAGAGGCCTGAAAACGAGCTTATTTATGAATACCGACTGAATAAAGCTGCTATTATGGAACTTTGCGATCTGCTAAGAGAGGATTTAAAACCAGCGCTATGTAGCTCAAGAGTTTTGACGGTGGAGCAACAGGTTTTGATATCATTGAAGTTGCTAGCTTCAGGAAGTTTTCAAAGTTCAGCCAAAGATAATATAAACGTGGCACAATCTACTGTTAGTTGCACGCTCTCTCGATTTATGGATAACTTGCTTTCCAAAAAGAAAGAATTTATTTACATGCCGGACGGTGTTTATGCTGAGGAAATTAAGCTCCAATTCTACTTGCTCGGGAGATTTCCAAGTGTTATTGGAGCGATTGATGGGATTCATATTCCCATAATTGCTCCGGCTGAAGATGAACATCTTTTTGTAAACAGAAAAGGTTTCCATTCCCTCAACGTTCAGGTGAGACTATAGACGTATTGATACGATGTAATTTAACCTATAATAATTCCGGTTTTAAACGATATTCCAACCCAAAAAACTCTAAAAAAACGATCCTAAATTTTTGAAGAGAAAACGATTACAGAGCCGTTATTCCGCCAAATAATCCATTGTCGGCCTAATCTTCCATTTAAACTTTTGGTGAAATAGTCACTATATCGTACCTTTTTTATTTAGTTAAAGCCTAACTTTTTCTTACATTTGTACGTTTTTACGTGCAGGCAATATGTGATGCGAATATGGTGTTCACGGATGTAGTGTGCAAATATCCTGGATCGTGCCACGATTCATTTATCCTGCAAAATTCGAACATCTACGACAGTTTCCAAAATGGCACGTACGGAAGTGGTGTTATACTGGGAGACAGCGGATATCCACTGAAACCATGGTTAATGACACCAATTTCAGATCCCAAAACTAATGCTGAGATTAGATACAACAAATCTCACAAGAAGTGTCGAGTAACTATAGAAAAGTAAGTGATGAATTTAAAACGTTTAAATTTTGAAAGAATTATTGAATTTTTGTTTGTGCTTTGTAAAACGTTAGTTGCCAACCTTAGTCTGTATTTATGCAGAGCCTTTGGAGTACTGAAGCAGCGATGGCGCATCATAGACCATACCGGGGGACGATTATGCTACACACCATTAAAAGCACGCAAGATCACAATGTGTTGCTTCATCCTTCACAATATTTGCCGAAGACACAATATTCCCGTGCCACACATCGAACCATCTCCTGCAAGCTGCTTAACAACCGCCGAACGGTCCGAAGAAGGTACCGGTGTCCATGATCAACAAGATGGCAATACCGTCCGGGAAGCTATTATTTCCAGTTTTCAATAATATGAAAAAACACGCACCGTACTTGTAGTCAGCTTAGTGTATTATTATCACAAGCTTTTGATTAAAAAGAAGTTAGAGTTAGTGGCTTATTGGTTGAACGTATGTTGTAACTTGGCTGTACGTTTTTTTTTTTTTTTGTAGACTCAAAATCAACCCATTTCATTTTACCGCTAATGTCTTAAGCCGTTTTGGAGAATTTGAAAGAGGAAAAAAACGTTGGAGAGGTCACAGCGCTCCCCCCCCCCCCCATACCCCCTAGCTGCATAGTCTATTGATTGTTCGTAGTAAAAAAGTTTCAAAAAAGGACATTTTTTTAATATACCTTGTTCGATTGATAAAGTCAAAATTTAAAATTTTTTGTCCCCTCACCCCCCCCCCCAAATCAAAATAATTTCTGGCTACGCTAGTGGTGAAGAGTAAGCAAAAATAACTAACGCCAAAGAGGGCGTGACTGAAAAAAGTTTTAAGAACCTCTGCTTTAAACGAAACAACAGCTATAAACATGTAGGCTACAAACTACAATGCATGGGCCCTTATTGCAGCAGCAAAGTGAATAAATAGTTTGAACCATGGTTTGAACACTGTTAAGAACTGCACTTACGATAACAAACACACGTCAGGCAGCCAAAGATAAGAAATAACGAAAATTAAAAACGTCTTGAAAAGTTTCGTTGATATTTATCAAAAATTGATGTTATCATTGTCATCCTGATGGAAAGTAAAAAGCTGACTTCCGGTAATTTCAATACTTTCGTTGTGAAGTTTTCCAGCTTCTAGATCGTTTCTTCTTTGCAACTGCCTCAATATGCTAGAATGAATTGTTGTTAGTTCCGTTAACTTGAGCAAAATTTCTTTTTGTACTTGAACTATTTCCGCTTCGGGGCTTGCTTTTATCTTTTTTACAGTTACCTTTTTTGCAGAGGAGGTACTTTGAGTGGAGGTCGCAGGGCTTACGGGTGCATGAAGCAATTCCAGAAAGCTTTGTGAACTCCCTTGCGCTGTAGGAGTAATGGCGAATGGGAGTTCATTATGCTTTTCCTGTAGCTCTGGGTCAAATCCTGGATCTGCACTTGTGCAAAATTCGCTTTCATCTACAGTAAAAACAAACATGCACTTTTAACACGTAATCGAAATCGCAAAAAATGTAATGTAAAGCAAAAATTTAAAACAAAAAAATGTGAAATGACTTCAGAGCAATTGCAATTTCAATCGCAATAACACCGAAAAATTATGAGGTTGAGCCCTCTCCTCTATAGGCCTAGATACTACTTAAAAATAAGAGCGGTAAAAATTTTGCTACAGCCTGAGAAACATCTCAAATGTGTTATGTAAACTTGGCAATTTATAAGAACATTCACCAATATGAATGCTAATATTTATCACGTCATTCTTGCTTAATTTTCCATCTTCACCAAAATCAAACACGCTGTCACGTCACGTTACAAACATTTGAAAATTTGTAAACTACTACAGAATTGCAGATAAGCCAACAGACAACGCTCATGCATCGAAAATTTTCGGGCGGTTTATTTTGTATAAAACGTAAAAGGTCCTTACTTTCAGTGGTTTCCAATCCCGACGCTCCTGTAATTCCCATTACACTCTGCATCCCAATAATCGAAACTACACGAGATTGCAGTTCCGTTGGAGGTGGTGCTGTGTTCCGTCCACCTCCAGTTTTGACAGATTCTTTCTTATATAACGCAATTGCCTTTTTGGAGGAGCTTTTGATATCCCACCATTTGTGTTCAACTTGCTCCCTAGTTCTGTTGAATCCAGTGATATTGACGGAATTTACCTGTATAATGGAATACAATTTTAAGATGTACCCAAATCGCAAATCACTCTCAACGCTTCTGCGTTTTGTTTCATCCTTATTCATTTTGTGGTACCAGTTTGTTATTGTTCGTTCGTTGTTGTTATAGTCATTGTGTGAGGTCAGAAACCAAAGTTGTTTGATTGTATGCCCTGTTAATATAATCTTAACGGATGCAACGGGCATCTGCTGCTGCTCGTTGCCAATTATATGATACTGCCACGCCGACACCTTATAACTGTAGCTGAGCAGCCTACAAGAAGTAACAATTTTTACACGAACGTACTCACTAACCTTAGTTGTCACCAGCTTCCAGGCTTGCGTCTTCGTACAGGAGGTAATGTCTGAAGAAAAAGACCCTAGTATTTGCCTTCGTTGCGATTCAACAGCATTTACTAGGGCATTTATCTCAGCTTCCGACCATTTAGGAGCTCTTTTTTTAACTGCTTTTAATTTTTCCATCTTTTGTTTCCTTAACGGTACCAAAACCAAGTCCAAATCAAAACAAAGAAACTCAAAGATTATGTTTTTCTTTCCGCGTCCACATGCAGCGTGTCCAAAGTACAGAAGAATCCACGACGCATATTGCTTTTTTCTCAACTTTTTGACGCAAACTCTCACTTTTGCGTCAAACCTTAAGAGGCGATTAAGAGAAATACTCATGATATCAAAACACCCTCGCTCGTAATTCCCTCGCTGTTTGTCCTTGCACATACCGAGAAGCTGTAACGAGCGAGAAAAAAGTCGTGATCCCGCCCCAGGGTTCACATGACAGACATTTCCTCGTTCGCTTTAATAACGAGTTTTTTTTAAGAGGCGTTAACAAACGAAATACTCGCAAAACGTAAGAGGTCATTTTTGCACGTGTATGTAAAGCCTTGCGAAATCCGTTACGTCATTCTTTCTCGCTAAATTTCTTCGAGCGATTGCGGAAAGCAGTTCGAGTAAAAAAACGTCACATTTTCCTCGCCAACTTAAAGAGGATCTTGAAGCACTCCTTAAGCGTGCGAGAAATCTTTTTGGTTTAGAAGTTCAATGGCGAAATGTTGAAAACTTCTAACTCATGCGAATTTTTGCTGAAAATTAATTCAAATCGTCGCCATGTTTGCTATTAGACTGCTAAAAAAAAGCGAATTGCATTGAGAACCATTTGCTGTTTCGATTGATAAAGATATGTTAAGTAGTGCAAGTTGACAAAAATAGTAACTCACTCCTTTCATAAGAACGATTTTCTAAAACACGAGGCTCATTTTTGCTCAAAATTTAAGAAAAAATTAAAAACACTGCCAGCCTCGGCAACAAAACAAACTAAAAAAAAATTCAAACCAATCAAAGAAACTAAAATTCGTGCTGATTCAAAACGATAAAACTTCAGTGATTTTCTTGTGTTTGCAAGCAAAATTGCAACTATTCAAGGTTTGCAGCTCTGCGTAAGCAATTGAGAAATTTTTTCGGCAGTTGTTCAACTTGAAAAAAGCTTGCCTTTTCGCTTTTGCAATTTTACGATGCTGCAGAAGCAAGAAAAAAGCCTTCACTTAAGTCTTAAGCAGACAGAGCTATAGGAATTAAACAGTGTTTCAAACATGCCCGCTGAAATTGACATCGATGCTCTCAAAATTTTTACAAAATCAAGAACAAATGAGACTGAATATTGGCAAAAAATTAAAAACAGCCAGTCTAAACTCAAGATTTACCGGTTTTAAACAGGAAGTGTGCTTCGACTTGCTCACTTTTAAAAGATTTTGAAACCTTAAGACCTAAAGTTACTGTTAACATATGAGTTTACCCACCAACAACCTCAAGGCGCTTTACTTCATTTAAAAAATTGTAGTATGGAAAAAGTTGTTCGTATTTTACATTGATCCAAAAATATAATTAAATTCTGTCGTTCATTTACTAATTATTATCAGTTGAAAAATTTGCTTGCGTAGAATAATCACCCATGGCTTAAAGTATCTTTTTCCATAACAATGCAGTACATACAATACGCTTGAACGCATTATTTTGAAGTAGAAATGCATCTGACGTCACAATGGGGTATTTATTACGTACTAACACAAGTTACAAGCATCTCGCAAAGAAATTCGAGCGAACTGTTTTAACGTGTGTTGGGCAAGACGGCTCAGAAATTGCAGTTAGTCTACGAAGATTTTTTGTTCGTTAGCGCTTTTTAGTGAGCGAGAATGGCCTTTACGAGCTCGCTAGCACGTTCTGTCATGTCGCCCCAGATTTTAGACCATAAGCGTAGCCAGGGGGGGCCCGGGCTTTTTCTTTAATTTAGGATCTGGGGCCCCTAACTAACAACCAGGGGGCCCTGAGGCCCCTAACCGACAACCAGAGGGCCCTGGGACCCTAAACTGACAAACAGGGGCCCCTAATTGGCAAACAGAGGCCCCCATGGCCCCTAACTAACAACCAAGGGGTCTCTAACTAACGACCAGGATACCCGGGGCCCCTAAACGACAACCAGGGGGCCCCAGGGCCTCTAATTGACAAATGGGGGCTTCGAGGCCTCTAACTGACAAACAGGAGGCCTTGGGGATCCTAATTGACAACCAGGGGCCCGCAGAGCCCCTAACCAACAACCAGGGGGCCCCTAACTGACAACCAGGGGGACCTGGGGCCCCTAACTGATGAGCAAGGGTCCAGGGCAAGAGGCCCAGCAGTTCAATATTTTAACAATATATATGCAAAATCGGTAAAAAATTTAAACGTTTTGTGCTAAAAGTTGCAATTCCTGACCCTCGTTTAACGTTATTATGAACTTAATGCTATAACACAGGCGGTAACGCAAACAACCAACTAAAATACAACCAATGAAAATATAATGAGAGCATAGCCAGTATGTCCAGAATTGCAGTTTCTTTAATTTAGGATTTACGCGTACAAAAGCAATTAAGTAATAATAATGACGACCACCTGTCCACGTCATAATAATGTCATGCAATTCCTGGAGGTTTCAAAAAACTGTCAAATGACTTGACTCGAGTCCTCCACGGTTTAGAAAAAAAGTTTTTGTTTTTTTTTGCTTTAAATGCTTTTTTATGAAAGAACTTAAGGGCGCGATCTTATCTCAAAATCATAGGCATAGCCAAGGGGGTGGCCCAGGGGGCCCGGGACCCCTCAATCGAAATGCCACCAATGACAAAAATTTTTAAACAATGCTTCTTCATTTTCAGTTTCTTTTAGTTTAGCATCTTTGCGTACAACAGTACACGCGTACAATAGTAATTAACAATAAATAACATTGACGACCAGGGGGCCCGGCGCACCCCCTTCACTCAATTTTTCCAACCAATTTAAATGTATAACCAGGGTGAAATCAAGAATTTTTGTCCTAAAAATTGCAACCTCAGATCCTCATCTAAACTTTTTATGAACGTAATGCAATAACCAGTGCCGTATTTGCCATATGGCTCAGCGCCAGGGCCCAGCGCTCAGATAATAGGACTTTTTTTGGTCTTCACTTTTATTTGGCAAAAAGATGTTGCAAAAATCCCCTAAGTGCCAAGGGCCACGCGCAATATAAGTCTGGCCCAGGAATAACATGTTTAGTAAGCCTAACCATCTATTGTACCATTTTCAATAACGATTCAATTCCACCTCGCCAGTTTTTACGCACAAAATACGTTTGAAAACATAGCTAGAGAAAATAGTCATTGAACAAATCATTGAATTTCAATTGAGGGGGCCTGGGCCCCCTGGCCGTACATTTACTCCTATAACTGGTTAACTTCATGACAAAACAAAAATCTTGAAGGAAAATCTACGAGTGGATTACTATTTTTACTGCTAAAATATTGCAGTAGGCAATGTGCCTTACTTACCCCTACATGGATCAAATCACTTACAATTAAAATTTTACGCCATAATGCAAAATTTTAAACATGTTTTGGACGTTAAAGGCAGTGAATCATCCAGCCAATTCCGGTGGTTTACAATAGCTAAAATTGAACTATAATTTTTGATATTTTTTGTTTTGATTTTGGGGCTGCGTTTGCAAAGATATTCAACAAATACAAAAAGATGTTGTTATCGCACCGAGCTTTTTTATTTTAATTATCTGTCGTTGTTGGGCCTCGACCACATTTATATTTCCTATTTTCTGCAGCAACCAAAAAAAAGCGTTTGCCTGCAGCTTCTGCGCACTTTACTCTGCTTTGTTTTTCGCAGTTTTAGAAAATCATTTTTCACATTTTTGCACGGTTGCTAATTACGTTATATAGCACCGAACTACATGTTGTTCATTTGGATTTTTGTTATCTGGCGGTTGGAAGTATTTTTTTACAAGAGAAGACTTCGCGGTATTTCTGTTTTATTTTACTTTTCCGGGATACTTTTGATTGTTTTTTGCCGCGCTGATTTGAGTTAATTACCCAATAAATTTTGATTAAGTTCTTTTTTGTTGAAGTAATTGTCAGAGTCGGAGCGGTGAAGTCCTGGAAGCTCCTTCCAGGACACCTGCAACAACTAGTTACAGCTCATTCTGTAACATAAGAAAAACAATCATCTTTTCCGAAGAATCAACCCCATTCGGGAATTGAATTACAGTACCAGTGGTTATTCCTTGGTACCTTTCTGCTTGGACCCCTGCATCAGCTGAGCTGCCATCAGCGCTCGCTGTACCTTCGTCGATTGCTGATTTGAACTTGCAACCATCCTTGCTGTCGTTCGGTTGAGTTGTGGATTCTGGTTCCAGCGCCTTCCTTTCGTCGTCATTCAACGATTCAACTTTACCTGCTTTCTTCGAGTTGCGATACCAGCGCTCATCTTTACCGTGAATCGTTGAGTTGGCATTTTCCGTTGGTTGTTGGCTGCTTCGAGTCGCATTCAATCTCCTATCTGCTGGTCCATCTCATTGATCGTCATCTTTTCATTCGTGGTTGTTGGCTTCGTGCCTTTTCTGTTCAAGCAAGAAATCCGTTTTTCCATTCAATCGTCGGACTGCAACTTGAATTTTTAAATTTGTTCATCGGACAATACTTTGTACCAAAACGGTGAAGAAATTCTTTGAATTGCGTAAGTTTATGCTTTATTGTATTGTATTGTGTTTAATTTATTGTATATTTTGTGAGATTGTTCCTTCCCTCTTATCTCCAAAATGTCAAATACTAATAAGAGTGAAAGTAATTTACCTGCTGATGCTAAGTGTGAGGAGAACGACCAGGTCGGATCTCCAAATTTGATTGACCGTGCCAGTCATTCAAACCTATTACCTGATTGTGGTAATCCTGGGAAAGTAAGGGAAAACCCCGCTGTCCAGGCCACCCCAGGAAACGTACCCCGCAAACTGCTTACCATGCATCGCAAGTTAATGGTCGATATAAAACGTAGTCGCGGAGCTCTTTTAAAATGTAAAACTAAGGCGCAGTTAGATCAGGAATCCAGTAAAATTTCTGTGATAACTAGGACTCATGATAATTTCATATGCGCAGTAAAAGAACTTAAAGAAGACGATCTTTTAAAAGATTTGTCTTCTGACGTTACTAAATGCCTGCAAAAATGCCTTGACTTGTATAATGAATGCTGCTCGCGTATTTGCGATAAATCTGATGATAAAACTTGCGAAGTCTCTGACACTAGCGAGGAGGAGACTGATCCCGAACCGTACGATAGTGTCTCGCAAGTCGATAGTCGCTATAGTGCTACTTCCAGCAAATCTTCAGTTGTAAAACGTATCGAATTGCAAAAGAAGCGTGCTGAACTTGAAAACATGCAAGAACTCGCAAAAGCTCGTAAATTGCGGAAGTTGGCTGAAGCCGAAGCTGATGAAGCGGAAGCCCTAGCCAAAGTACGCTTGGAAATGGTCAATATTGAAGCCGAGGAACAGCTGCTTGCTTGTTCTGAAAGTGGGTCTTCAATTGTTGCTCCATCTAAAACCTCTAAAGCTGAATCTGTGCTTCGACGACGAGTTGGCTCGGAAAATCTCGCAAAACCAAATACCACTAATCGTGTAGATTCCGCTATTAAAATCGAGCGTTTTCCTGAATTTAATTTTGATACACGTTTGAGTGCGAAAACGCCTCGTTTTATGCCTGTTAAACTTGATCGGACCTTAACTAAACCTAAACTTGCTATGAATTGCATTAATGCTTCTACTAATTGAGTTCATGCTTGGTTAAATGACGAGACGCGTCAGGATGCTTTCGTAAGAATCGAACCGGAGACCGTTGCGCCAAGAATTGTGCAAGAAACTAAGTATCCTAATCGCGGAGTTGCGAAGGTGCCAGAATCGGATCCTGGAAACGCTGACCGTGAAACTAGTGCACCTTTCCAATCTCAAACTTGCAATCGGGCCAAACAAACGCTTTCAATTGATAACCAAGATGTTAATTTGCTCACCTATCTTGATCGTCAAGGCAGGAACGAGTACATTACACTTGCTTCGCAAATTGCTTATGACGGTAACAATATTGCTTTCGTTTTTTACGAAAACCAAATTCGACGGCTTATGGAGGAGAGTCCCTTTGAGGAACGTAAACTTGAGGTGTTGCGAGCATCTTGCGTTGGACAACCACGTGAGATGGTTAACTTGTTCTGTGCACCTATGAAAAGCATGTCTACCTCGGAGCGTATCGAAAAGGCTTTAAGCCGTTTGCGGCAAAGATACGGAGTTACGGCTGGATTTACTTCGGAACCTAAAGTTAAAGCCGTGCGTCTCGACCCTAAAGTTTCGTTTAACTCGGCGTCACTGAAGATGTTTAATGAGGATTTAAATACCCTCGAAGTTTTTGCTTACGCCCATGACGAACCGGGAAAGCTTTCTGGCCAACTCCTGCTAGATACAGCGGGTCGTTTGCCCATCATTTTAAAACGTAGGTACCTGGACTATCTTGACAAATTGGGATTGGATATGAGTCAACCTGGGTTTGAGTCCCTACGTAAATTTATTCTTCATGAGATTGCTATGATGGCCTCAGAATATGCACAGGCTTTCTTTAAACAGGAGGAAAAGGAGGGGCCACGTGATTCCGGGACCGGTTCTAAGGATTTCCGAGTGCGTCAGGTGGGCATTAAGGTGGATAATCGAGACCGAGACCGGAGCTCTACTGGGACCACTTCTGATACTCCCAGAACCAGTTCACGTAAAACTAGTGCTTCTAAGCCCTCATATGGCGCTAATGATAAACCTAAACCGCCGCCTATATGCTTCGTGTGCTCCAAACCGGACTCCAAGCATTTTTTAATGGATTGTGAAATTTTTAATGACCTTTCACCTAAAAGTAGACGCCAAACGGTTATCGAAGCCAAGCGGTGCTTAAACTGCCTATCTTTAGATCATATAGTGCGTAATTGTCCCCGCTCTACTAAATGTCGTAAATGCGGACCGTGCTCTCAAAATAAACATGCAACCGCGTTGCATGAATGCTTTATTTCTCCAAACACTGGGGCCGCGGATAAAGGCAGCGATGAATCTGGCTCTAAAAATGAAACTACGCAAAATGAACGTAATGAAAGAGTTGTTTTGAAAGCAAACTCTTCGGGCAAACGTGTGATCTTGCTTCGTACTAGCGCTGTTAAAATTGTTAACCCCACTTCGGGCAGGTGTCTCTTGTCTATGCCCAACATGACACGGGTTCTCAAGTGACACTTATTTCTGATAACTTGAAAACTGAACTTGGTTTAGAGACCGTTCCTGAACCTTCGGTAACTATTCGCACCCTTGGTGATAAAACTGTACCTGTTGAGGGTCGCACTAACTTTAAACTTCAATCTCTTTATAATGGTGAAGAGTTCAATGTTAAAGATGCACTGGTTGTTCCTCAATTTTCGGACGATGCCCATACTCTGCCACATGCTGTGGACACTAGTACGCTGGAACACTTCGAAGGGGTTCATATTCCGGTTGCACCGGGTCGGAGACGTGTTGATGTTCTGATTGGTCAGTCAGACAAATCTTTGTTGGCTGTCCTTGAGGAGCGCGAAGGCATGGATCCGGAGGAGCCGAATTATGTCCTCACGCGACTGGGGCCCATTGCTAGTGGGGGCAGAGTGTGTGGTCGCTTAAATTCTTCAAATTGCTTGTCCACTATGCGGATTAATGTCTGTTCGCCGGTAAATGCTAACTGCGAATGTGCTAAACTAAAGAAAGAAAATGTTGCGTTAAAACAGTCAATCCGCGAATATGAGCTTCAGGACGAAATGATACAGCCATCGAGGAACGATGAGCTTGCTCATAAACTGATTGAATCTGATATCAAGGTGAAAGACGCCAGGTACGAAATTCCGGTACCCTTTAACTTGGAAAAACTTCAAACGTTACCTAACAATTACGAGAACGCATTAAATAGAACCTTGTCACTGCGTAAAACCGCGTTGCGTAATTCTCAGCAGCAAGAAACACTTGTTGACACCTTTTCTGAGTTGATTTGTAAGAAATGGATTGAACCTATTGAGGATTTGTCATCTTGTGTTGAACCTACGTGGTATTTGCCCTTTTTTGTGACAAAGTCTGCTAAACCCAGAGTGGTATACGATGGTGCGGCTGCAGTTCAAGGTATGTCATTGAATCAAGCTGTTTTCGCTGGTGAAAATTTATTGAATAATCTAGTTGAGGTTTTGACTCGGTTTCGTCTTGGTAAATTTGCCTGCGTGGCCGATTTAAGCAAATGTTTTTTCCAAGTTCAAATTCCTCCTAGTCAGCGAAACCTTTTTCGATTAATTTGGTTTAAGGATAATGATGTAAAAACTGGTGATGTTCAAGTTTACCGTTTTACAAGACACGTCTGGGGGATAAACTCCAGTCCTTTTGTTGCTTTACTTGCTATTAAACGCTTAATAGAGGAAAACCCTGTTAATGCTTCTTCGTTAACTTTGAATGCTGTAGAATATAATCGTTACATGGATGACGTATTGCTTGCCAACAATTCGTTGGAAAATCTTAAACTGATTGTTAAAGAAGGACTTGACCTATTTAGTAGTCGTGGATTTAAACTACGAAAATGGGTGGCTAACTGTCATGCTAAAGAAATTTTGTCTTGTGTGCCTCAATGTGATTTGGCGACAGGTGTTACTGAGGTTGATCTTGGGTCTGATCCCCTCCCCGATTCTAAGACACTAGGCTTAACCTGGGATCCTGAAAATGATAAATTTCGTGTTACTATCAAGGAATTTTCCAACGCTGCTACCAGGCGAGAAATGTCTAGTCAACTTGCTAGCCAGTTCGATCCTCTAGGCATGGCCTCACCTTACCTGCTTTGGGGTAAATTGATATTGCAAAAGGTAGCTACTTCGGGTGTTGATTGGGACGAGACTCTCTCTGTCGACATTCAAGATTCTTGGAAAAAGTGGTTAGGTACTTTAAGTCTAATAAATGATTTTTCTATACCTCGGAATTGTTTACCTGATCTTGAATTTGATTTTGCGGTGGCTAAGTTTCAATTGCATGGTTTTTGTGACGCTTCTGACTCGGCCTTTTCTTGTGTAATTGATCTCCGATGTTTGGTTAATGATAAACCTTCTGTAAGTTTTGTTCTAGGAAAATCTAGAGTGGTTTTAAAACAACAGGCAAATTGGATAATTTCTAGAAAGGAACTGGAAGCTGCGAAATTGTGCAGCGATCTGATGTTACAGGCTAAAGAATCTTTGCGTCATTTTAATTGTTCTTTACATTTTTGGACTGATTCTCGGGTAGTCTTTGGCTGGATTACTAATGCGGATCTGCATCTCGCTCGCTTTGTGAAACGTCGGGTGGATAAGATAGTTCGAGTTGCTCCTGCTTCGGCGTGGAACTACATTCATACCACGCAGAACCCGGCCGATGTTGGTACTCGTAGTGCTGCTTGCAGGAACCCAGACTCTGTACGTTTGTGGTTGGAGGGACCTGGTTGCCTGTTGCAGGAACGGGTTGACGTTCAGACCTCCGACTCGAGCGCTGTCGTTCGTGTGAGTGTTGTGAGTGGTTTGTCTGTTGAAGAGGAGGGCAAGTGCGGGTTGGATAAGCTCATTGCCACGTCACGAGATCTGTATACGTTGAAAAAACGTCTTGCTTATCTTATGGCTTTCGCGGAGTTTGTCGTAGCAAAATTCAAAAAGATAAACTTTCAAAAACCGGACTTAAACGCTACATATTTAGATCACGCGCTTGTCAAGACTGTGAAGTATGTGCTGGGGCGATGCTTCGGGGCCGCAGTCGATTCGCTGCGCAGGGGCTCGCCTGATGGTTTCGACGCTATTTTGCGACGTCTTAATGAAAAGCGTTGCGACCCGGAGAGTACAAGACGGATTAATGAACTTAAAACGTTAAGAAATTTACGGCCTTGCGTCGGTCAAGACTCTCTCTTTCGCATCGATGGACGTTTGGAAAATGCTGAGCTTCCTCTCGATGCAAAGCATCCTATAATTTTACCTGGCAGGCATGCCTTGACGCGCTTGATTGTCCTCAACGCGCATGAGAATGCAGGACATGCAGGCCCTTCCTACACGCTTATGAAAACCCGCCAACGCTTCTGGCTAATCCACGGAATTTCGAGCGTAAAACATTATATTGCGGAATGTGCTAGCTGCTGTCTTTATAAAGCAAAACCGATAAGACAATTAATGGCAGATTTGCCTGTTTGCAGGCTTACTGCATGCAACAAACCGTTTAAATACTGCGGATTGGACTATTTGGGCCCTGTTCGCTACAGACAAAACCGTAGTGAATGCAAAGCGTGGGGTTTGTTATTCATTTGCATGCGTACCCGCTGTATTCACGTCGAGTTGGTAACTAGTCTCGACTTAAACAATTTTCTTTTGGCCTTTACTAGATTTACTAATTTGCGCGGAGCGGTTGATACTATTTATTCAGATAACGCTTCTACCTTCTGTGCTGCTTCCGATCATTTGCCTAAATTACTCAGTTCTACGGAGTTTCATAATGCCATGCGTAAATCTAACATTATTTGGCGTAAGATCCCTCCCTATGCGTCCAGTCAAGGAGGTAGCTGGGAGAGCATGGTTAAATTATTTAAGACGGCTCTACATTGCGTTTTGCAAAATACACGACGCATGCCTTCTCTCATCGAATTGCAAACCTTTTTCTCGGATGCAGTACGTATAGTAAACGACCGTTCTTTAACCACGTTAAGTGATCAACCTAATGATTTGGCTCCAATTTCTCCCTCATCCTTTTTGGGGCAAGAGCTGGCACCGAACACGCCCTTGGTTATATTTCGTATTACAATATTATACTCTACTGTGTGCTGTATAAATGCTGCGAACGCAATCAATTTTTACTTGAGTTCAACTTCGAGTTCATCTTATTTTAGCAAGTCCGAGTTCCTTAATTTAATTTTTTTGAGTTCGCCAAAAATATCAAATTTTAGAGTTTTGGCTGACAAAAATACTAAGTCTACTGTTGATTTAATTGCTCTTTTTTTGAATACGTGCTATCTTTTTTAGTTCGCCACAACAAAGCAAATAAACGACATTCTCAGTTTACGCGGCATGATCAGCGAAAACTATTTCATTCCAGCAATTTGTTAGTTAATGAACTCGAACAGTTTTACTCGAGTTTGAGTTCAGAAAAATTATTTTGACGAGTTTAAACTCGAAGCTCTAGCACTTGTATTTGACCAACCACTTTTTGATATCGGCAATCAGAAAATTAGTTGACCAGCACTATAAAAATAGCCGAAGATTTTCGCGTGGTAATGCCAGAATCCGACCAAAAACAGTTTTTAAAACCTATTATTGGAAATAATAAAAAATATGGTCAAAAAAGAAAGTTAAGAAGTATTATCAATTGAAAGATAATAATCCATTATATATTGTACGTGGCTTACCGACTACAAGGTTAAGAAATTTATTTGTGTTCAATGGTAAGAAATGGTAAAAATTCAAGGGTAAGAAATTACCCTTGAATTTTAAGGGTAAGAAATTTATTTGCACCAATTCACAATTGGCATAAGAAAAATAAAAACATTGAAAAAAAGCATGCCGAGATACTAAAAAAAAGCATTAAAATTTTGTTTTATCATGTCAATTGTTTTATTACCGGTATAACGTCTATTTACTATGGACTACTGACAGCGATTTGCAAGAGATGCTGTTAATGTAGATTTGCTATGCGATATCAGATTATCGTTGGCTATAACTTTTTCTTTGCGCAGGTTATCAAAACTGAACAACTAATATCCAACTGAAATGGCGGACCGCAGTGTATGTTTTTCTTGAGCCGAATAAATTGCAGTGATTGTGGACCTTGATCTGCTGGTGAAGCGACTTGAATGAACTGTACCGTAGTCGTTTATCCTATATCGCGCAAGATTTTGCAGCAAATCGCTTGATTTCGGAGTCGTTTTCGGCTAATATGTGCTTTGGTTATCAAGACTGGAAGATCGAATGGTACCTTCGTTGTCTCCTGGCCAAGGCAACTTGGTGAATACAATGTAAATACAATTACGATTATTTTGCCTTCAAACTCTAATATTTTTTGTGTTGGGTTTTAAACGCGGAATTTCTATTGCGTCTTGATAGTGCCACATCTTTAATCATACAGAATTACTTACACAGTAATTGTTCTTAGCCCGTGGGTCTAGAGTCTTTGTAAATTAAATTTGTTTACTCTAGCAATCATTTCATATCAGAGAAAAATGCACTTTAATCCAATTATTCAAAGTATGCGAAAAGTGGTTAAATTTGCGTACGTGTTATCCGCTGAAAATAATTGTTGTCATAAGTAACTGCTAAAAATGTCATGTTTTTGAATAAATAAGCTTTGAGTAAGTCAATGACGTTTTTTTCTTAGTGAATACGCAGGTACTACTGAAATGCACTTAACCGTCACCAAAACTTTGCTTTGCGGACCCTAGTTAATGAGACTTAGCGATTGATTAAGAGCATGGATAAACGAGTGATTCAAATTACTAAGTCGAACACGCTCTTTCCGTCAAGACTACCGTACGTAGAGCAAAACCACAAATCAGGAGAGCAAATTTGACAAAAATTCTAATATTTTGCTGAGCTTAAATCTTCTTTAGAGTTTGCATGGGCAAGATTTCGCTCTACTTTGTGATCTCTATCCTTGCCTAAGGCCGCTTTCCTTTCTGCTTCTGAAGCCACTTGCATTAACGTTCTAACCAGTACTTAAACTGTAAAATTTTGCATGTTTGCATGGGGGGACGCTTTTGCAGCCTTGATTAAGCGCATTCGGAATGCAAAAGTACTTTAGTGGAAATCATGTAATTCCGTCAAAAATTAGAGAGTTTTTGTCCCCAAAATTTAGTGAGGACCAAAAAAAAAGGTCTTCACCGCAATTTTAGACTATATTCGACGGAATTTGTGGGATTTTTTCGTGGTGACGGGCCCTTTTTTTGTCTAATCATCCAGCGCTCAAACTTCGATGGGGGTACGATAAATCTCGATGCATCTCGATGGGGGCACTCTAAATCTCGATGGGGGTACGCTAAATCTAAATCTATAATTTAATCAGTACTTAAATTGTAGGGGGGACGAGTCCCCCCATCGAGAGTTAGCATCCCCCCATAGAGATTTAGCGTCCCCCCATCGAGAGTTAGGTGTTTCTCCATCGAGATTTGAGGGCTGGATGGTCAGACGAAAAAGACCTAATTCTTCACCTAATTTTGGCAAAAAACCGCTTCAATTTCCGGCAAAGACCTTTTTTTTTGGTCTTTACCTAATTTTGGCAAAAAAACAGTTCAATTTCTGGCGAAGACCTTTTTTTTGGTGTTCATTCAATTTCGGCGACGAAATTACGTAATCTTCATTAAAGTACTTTTGCATGCCAAATGCGTTTGGTCAAGGCTGCAAAAGCGTCCCCCATACAAAATTTTACACTTTAAGTACTGGTTCTAACCTCTCCTATTGCCGACAAAAACAATTCGTGTATAGATTTAACATATTGTACACTAATGACGCTCCTTCATTGGTCTTTTTCCAGCCAATCGCAGCTCGACTTTTCCTATAAACATCCGTTCTCTTTCCTGTGCTCTTCATTCTAACGATTCTTCTTGACAGGACAATGTCAGACGAGCACTTCCCAGAAATAATCATTTTGATAAAAGCAATTCTTGTGTACTGCTTTATTGTTACGATTACTCTAAACACCGAAATACATTTTTTTGCTTTTCCACAAAAACTAGCGATACACTTGATATCGATATTCCACAGGCGTATTTAGGGGGAGACCATTGGGCCATGGCCCCCCTTTGGGTCGCCAGGATCGTATAATTGCATAGAATAGAATGCAAAATTGCGGCATGTCCCCCCCCTTTGCAAGTTGGGCAGAAGGTTTGATCACACAAAGGGTATGTTTTGTGCGTTCCTTTTAGGCTTGCACGCACGTTTGGGCAAGAAATCGGACTAAATTTGAGTGAAGACCTTTATTTTTTGCTCTTCACCTAATTTTGGGCGAAAAATCGGACTAAATTTGAGTGAAGACCTTTTTTTTTCTGCTGTTCACCTAATTTTGGGCGAAAAATCTGACTGATTTTGAGTGGAACAATTTCTGATTCAGATCTTTGTTTTTCTCAAATTTTTTGAAGTTCCTGGCCCCCTCTTTTCAAAATCCTGCGTACGCTACTGCGATATTCTAACCGGTTTTGATCGTATAACTCATTAACTAAATCAGAACTCAAAATGAGCCTGCAATTTATTGAAATTACAGAATCTTTGACTGACCTGATTAAATTTAAATCACGACTATGCTGGCCGTTTTTTTTGCTGTCCTATACTTTGGGCTAGATAAACTCCTAGCATAAGAATTGTAAATATTTCAGTGTTGTATGTTACATTCTCAGGCCTCTCTTCTCGTCACAGTCTCAACGTTTTGGATCGTTTTACTGGCCATAGCAGTTATACTGTAAAGCCGCATTTACACGGGTGACTTTTTTGCAACACGATTCGAAGATTTTTTATGCTTGAAAATCTCTCTCGCAGGGTGGTTACTTACACGAGGCGAGACTCGCTTACCGCGATCGCGTTTGGGAAGAATCGCCGCCGTGTAAGTAACACCTGCGATTTGCGATGCCGATTATATTTCGCGCGACTCGATGCAAGAATCCTTCTCGCTCGTGATCACTTACACGAGGTCGATTTCAACGTCTCGAGAGTCTCAGGGCAAAGTCGCGCTCGTGTAAACAGCAAATCGTATGCAATTTACAAGTCGCCCAGGCATAGCGTAATGCACAAATGCTTTGCGAGTCGCTGGCTGCGATTACCCTAAATTTGCTTCACAAAGTGTTGTGTTCATAGTATAAAATAATCTGTAGTGCTTTTACCGTAATTAATTGTGATTTCGATACTAAATTTACTTCATATTAGAACCGCAGAAGCAATAATTTTCTTGTACATGCTGGCACTGGTCTACTGCAGATACGGCAGTCATGAGCTGATTGCTAGTAACTGTGAAGCCAATCAAGCAAAACTTTAACCCTTTATGAAGTGTATAATGAATTAACCACAGGTAACAGTACCGTAATTGTATTCTGCTTTTATAATACCTTAAGCACGCTTTTTTATAAGAATCAGTAAACTTTGAGTTAAGGCTGACTGTTTTTATCTTTTCGCCAATGTTAAGCCTCAGTTGCTCGTAATTGGTTCTTAAATTTTGAGATCATTGATGTCAATTATGGCGACCATATTTGTTAATTCCTAGTGCTATTGTCTGCTTGTAAACGCCTTTTTGGCTACTTTTGCAGCATCGTAAAATTGCGGAAAGCGAAAAAGCGAGCACTAATTTCTGTTTGAACGACAGCCAAAAAGTGTTTTTGTTACCTGCGCTGTGTGCAAAAGCACTCTATAGTCTCAACTTTGTTGCAATTTTGCTCGCAAATACTAAAAAACCACTCAAGCTTTATTGTTTTTAATCAGAACAGAATTTAGTTTGTTTTTTGATTTGGAATTTATTCTTTTTCGGTTGTTCTTCCTAATGTGTTACTAAATTTTGAGCAAAAATGAGCCTCGTGTTTTTACAAAATTTTTTGTGTATAAAAAAAAGTAATCAATTTTGTCATTGCTAATATTCTGACATAGCAAAAACATACGAGTAAGTTAAAAATCTGAAAACCCTAGAATAGCTAAGACAATGAATTCTCAATAATGGCGTTTGGACAATACATTTTGGAAATGGAGGTGCTTGTTACAGAAGCCCTCCGTAATACTGTTGACTGCAGGTGCTCCAGCGAAACTCTGGAGCCTTCACCCTGTAGGTCTGGGCAAACGACAATTGAAATTCTCCAACTTAAACTGTATTGTTCAGACAAAACAAATAATATGGAACAGTACGGCATGGCAAACAACAACTGAAATTTAACCTGAAAATAATGAACTAATAGAGTGCCGTACGAGCGGTCTTCAAAATAAAATACTTCTGTTTGCCAATTGCTCGAATGAAACGAAATGTCAGAACAGAGGTAACTCGACCAAAAAGCGCGTAATTTTTAAAACGTTTGCAGCCAATGGCTGCTGGAAATAAGGTGACTGAAAATAAGAAGCGGCCGAATTCCGAAACTAGAGCGGGGCAACACAAAAAAAAGTCAATCGGTGCTTTGACAGTGCTAGCAGTGTAGGCTCACTACACCCTATACTCACTCGTTGGGTCCAGCATCCTGTAGACAAGTACCATCCACTGGTTTTTGTCGGCTAAAAAAGTGTTAGCGTTTGCTTTCTTTTCTGACCCGAGATTGCAAGTAGCCTACCGGCATCTCTTGTGATTAAAATGACCACATTTAAGTGTAAAAACATAACACCTACTGCACCGTATATTGTAATTAAAGATTAATTTCATGAAAATGCTATTTCTAAGCAAATCATGTTCTCAATTTCTAATGGTTTTATGGGGCTTTTTCATTTGAATTACGCCAGGAACGAAGACTGACGTATTTTTGCACTGTTCATAATGATCATCCTCCGCACTATACTTATGGTAATTGCCTAGAGTTTAGCAAGTGCATGCGCGGCTTATTTTATTGTTGTGGATATTGGTGCTTTGTAACAGCTGTGGTTTAGTAGCTCCATAACAAATTCACATGAAAACACGTATTATACAAATGCTATATGGATTTTTTGAATGTTGGTTTAAATTAAAAAAGAACCAGTGCTTCAGTAGCGACAAAAGGCGCCTGGTATCACTTCAAATGAACTCAAAAACTAAACTTAAAAATAAAATTTAACAATTGGTATTTCGTATGATATAACAGCACAGATCTACTATAAAATACGAAATACTTGTGCACTATTAAGGAAACAAACAATATGAATTTGTCGGTCACACATGCTTGGAGAAAAGGTAATTTCAAAAGTGTTTTTAGAATTAATTGCACAGAAATGTTGATAAATTTTATTGTTTTATTTTACCAAAGTATTATGTATAACCAAACAAGAAACACAGTCAGAGATGGGTTGCAGGTTGCAGTGGAGAAAAACCAAGACCTTAAGGGTAAATGACAGAATTTTAAAATAAATTATGAGCGTTTATGCCCGCTTGACTTTGCTCCATCCAAGCTAACTCGGAATGATGCAGGGTAAATAAGCTTTTTTGAGTAATTTCAAGCGTTTAGTGCTTCATCTTTCACCTTGCATTTTCATTGCAAGTTTTAACAAAATTAGCTGCTCAATTGTATTCCTTGTATTTCGTTTTACGCTTGCGTTGGCTTCATACAATTTCTGTTCAAAATTCCGAAGCGTGATTGTTTCAAATGCAAAAGCTGAAAAGCTGCGCATTTGAAGAGCTTTTGCAGCAATTGGCTTTTGCAAATTCAAAACTAGCAAGCCGCGCTTTGAAACTATCTCGCACCGTGTAAGTGAACCAGTGCGATAGCGACTCTTTCGCCGACTCGATTTGGCGCGAATCACTGGCACGCAGTCTCAACGTGTAAGTGACTTCTGCGAGTTGCAATCATATGCGAGCATCGCGGTAAAATCTCTTCCGTGTGAGTGACTGCTGCGATTTGATTTTTTTAGGGGCGTGTCTGGCAATATCGCGCAGACTAAATCTCACGTGAATCTTGCGCCGTGTAAGTGACCTACGCGATTTGAGAAAGAAAAAAGGCAAAATGTCGATTCTCGCAGCTAAAAGTCGCCCGTGTAAATGCGGCTTAAGAGCGAGATATAAAATACCCAAGGTCAGTCGGCAATTTCGTTAGAGCTCGTCTGGCGCTAGATTAAGAGGGCTCAAACGGTTTGTAGTTATTTTTGATAAAGCAAGAAAAGCAGTGATTCATTGCACGCAGTTTTTTTTTGTTGCAATCACAAGTGCAAGCGTTCGAAATGAAATTTTTACGAAGAATCGAAGGTGTTACCCTGTTCAACAAGGTGCGTAGCTCTGAGGTTCAAAAATCTCGCAACATCGAGTCGCTACTTCTCCGAATTAAAACATCTCAGCTTAGATGGTTTGGCCAAGTAAGCAGAATGCCTCAAGAAAGACTTCCCAAACAAGTTTTACTTGCTAAAGAAAATGGAAGAAGACCAGTTGGACGAACTAGCACTAGATAGAACAATTACATTGAGGATATCTTGGGTGGAATCGCTTGCGATTTCACCCAAGCGAAATGATGAATGTGATGGAAAACCGTGAAATGTGGTGGCTTAATCTCAAGTTGCAGCCCCCGTAACCGTCACGGAAAAGCAGGCAATGAAAAAGGAAAAGAAAAAAGAAGTTTTTTGTTGTTGTTTTTTTTTCATCAAAGTTTATGATTTCTCGTAGCGTATAAGCCACACTTACTTACCTATTGCGCGAGATTATAATTGTACTGTAATTACAATTTTTTTGCGGAGTTAACTTGATCAGGAGACAGCGAAGCAGTGCCGTCACCAGAGCAAATGAAATGAGGGGGCACTAAATTTTTTATATAAAATCTGATCTTGAGATCTCATACGGCTACAATTATGCACAATTTTAAGATAAAGCCGGCAGCATTTCTTAGCTCGTTTCACTGCTGCCCATAATCGCTTGAAAAAGTTATCTATCGCAGCAGTGAATGCTACTAGACCAGCAACCAGGATTTTACTAAGAGGGGTGAACCAAAAGTAATTTTTTTTTACCCAAAAACTGCCTGATTTAGCCCCATGCTGAACAAAATGATGCAACTCAAGCGTGTCACAGACGGGTATAGTCATTAAATACGTAGTGACTGTGGACGGGGCCTGGGGGTGTACGAGGGCGTCGGCAGAAAAATTTTCAGGAAGGGGCCAATAAAGATAGAGCCAGTATTAACTACTACAAACGGAAGAATTTTTGAAATTTGGGAGGTTTGAAAGCGAGCGTGTGAAAATCCAGAGAAAGCCGTGGCTTCCCCTGTCCCCCTCTGCCGACGCCCATGGGGGTGTAGTCCCCAGCCGCTGGGCGATTTTGAGTTTAAATAGCCAAAATTAAGCATGCGAAGAGACGTTTTCTCTAGCTCAAGTGGTGGAGCAGTGGACCGGTAATCCACAGGCTGCAGGTTCGAATCCTGTGGAAAGACAACTTTTTCGCATTGCTTGTTCTAAGTAGTCGCCGTTTTGGTGGCTCTTTCCTAGGCTTCCGCGCTGGTAGCCTTGAGGCCAGAAGCACGCTTAACAATTAACCAAAAAATATATTTAACACACAATAGCAAGTCAAACCGCAGGTCACTAAATGGCAGCGTAGCCGATGGGTAAAGGCGTCGTTTTTACCACGACCCTGATCGCATGATTCGGGTTCAACCTTCACCCTGGTCACGTTGTTGCGTCCTTGGGTAAGACGTTTTAGGATGATTATTTCCGCTAGGTGGCTTCGAACAAGCACCAAATTTAGGGGACAAGAACTCAAAGAACTCCACAGGAATATTGGCTCACTATATTAATAACTCCACAGGAATATTGGCTCACTATATTACGCAAGTGAGGATTCTTCCAATGCAGTGAGGATTCCTCCAAAGTATTTAATGCAATGAAAAGTGCGCGGATTGTCCAATAGAGTTAGCATCTGACGCTGTCCGGTCAAAAGGGAATAAACATGCATTACAGCAACAACACAGAAATCAAAAAATAAATGAACCACTCAAGGAACGGAATGTAAGCCTATAACGCTGCACAGTATTAATTGGCAGAATCACAAACAGTCCAAAAATCAAGCGATTTGGTGCAAGGTCTTGTACGGTGTTGCGGGACAAACAAGTGCAGTTCATTGAATTCTTTTCGCCAGCACAAAGGGGTCAACAATCAATTCGAGTTATTCGGCTCAAGAAAAACATGCACCATAATTCGCCATTTTAATTAATATTTATTGCTCAGCTTTTATATGCAGTACCTGCACAGTGCACACACACACAAAAGTTAATAGTGAACGATAACCTGATATTGCAGCGCAAATCTGCATTAACAGCACTTCTTGCAAACTGCTGCCAGCGGCCTATATCAAATATGCGTTACTACTAGAAATGGCAACCGCGCAGCGTACGCGGCCGTGCGCGAAATTTTTTTTTCTACCATGGTTTTGCAGATTTATTATGTTACATCCGTATCCAATCCATACTCCGCGCTCACTTTGGCTTGATCCGCTGTATTCACAGGCAAATTAATGCAAGAGTCAGGTTAGCCTATAGGTTGGTGATCATATAGGTAAATACGTCCAATATGTTGGCGTATTTAGTTAGCCTAGTATCTAGGTAGCGTCTGACAAGTTGTTGTAAGCATCATGGTTAAGCTGTTGACTCGAATCTGAGCAATTGTTGCAATTTAGGCCTACCGGTACTAGATAAAAATTAAAATAATTGCCTAATATCATACTCATAGGGATGTCTAATGTGGTGGTAGTCAGATAGTGATAATGTTGGTGCAATTCAAAGTTTTGTTCATGTTATGTCTATTTTCTTAGTATTCGTAAATGGCAGATAGTAGCCAAAGAATTGCTTTTTAGATACAAAATAGACTAGGTTATACTATAGTCGGTAGACAGAGCAAGAGTCACTTACGGAGTCAGTTAATCGTTAATGTTAATCACTCGATTCATCAGCTCAATGCTCAGAGTAACTAGCTAAGCAAAAAGCTTCTGGATTTTGGTAGGTGTAACTAAACATAGCAGCCTAGGTTAGATATGACATACCATAGCCATAGATACACTAGTAAGTTTGGGTTCGATTGAAGGTTTACTGTTCAGTTCAGAGTTAGCGATGGCGTTCGGTACTTACCAGTTCTACGCTATGCCTACTACACCATTTTGTTATATTATAATTTGCTCTCAGTTTTGGCTTGATTCGCAGTGTTAACATTAAAATGTTGAGAAGACCTAGGGCTACCGTTTGTCAGATGTGTAGGGTAGGCTAGGCAGGTGGCAGGTCAGTAAAGCAGCTTGGTTGAGTAAGCCTTGACTTGAGTTAGGTTTATTTTGCTGTTTACGTATTTTAAGGCTTTGAGCCTGAGTTAATTGTGGCAATTTCTTGATAGTCTAGAGAATGGTAAAGCCAAAACTACTACTAGATCTCAGATATTGTAGCCTAAATCATGTGTTTCTTATGTGCTCAAGTTGAGTACTCTAATTTTTTTTACACAATAGATATTAGATTGTTGAACTTAAGAAATGTTTACATGTTGTACTCTATGATAATAATTCAAAATACAAAATTGTGTGGCAGGCATAAAATGTTACCCAGCCTACGAGTAGATCAATTTTTTGATATGCCCATGTTGTAGTCTATTTTGTTTTTAAAATGTAGGTATGTTCTGTTGTGGTGATCTGTGGTAACCAGTCAAAACCATGTATAATCAATACAGGTACCTGTTCTTGCCAATTACCATTATTATGTGACCTTTGAAGACGGAAAATTGCATTTCTTATGTGGAATGTGGGCAGACACTGATATCCTGTATAATTTATTGGCAAGAAACTGGAAGAGAATACTAATTATGTACATGCTTAACACTTAACAAAGAAGTTAGCAGGTTTCTTTGGCAAAGTATCATCAAAAAACTACGGTACCAAGCATCCAGCATCTGTACTACATTTTAAGAATTCTTCCAATCACCTTTTGTTTTTGTGGTTATTTTTCAGTCAAAGCTCACTAACAGTCAAATTTGATTAACATGACAGCTCTTACACAGTTCAGAGTTTCGGTTATTGAAGTTTAAAAGAAACCTTGTATGCAATCTTAAATTAATTTTTTGTGGAATTGTGAACATGGACTAATGAAAACATCTGGTTTTACCTACTGGATAGTGCATCAGTATACCAATACAGAGTTGCAGCTCATGCAATACTGATATATGGATTGGTTTATTTGAACTGGTAGTTAGGTGTTGTTTTTAGATAGCTAAGTTCATATTTAGTCCTTTAATACATGGTACCGGTATTTTACAGTTTAGCATATATTATAGTGTAACTCATTAACAAAATAATGGGATTTAAATTGCATCATGGTTTTATAACGTATACAGTTTTTTACTATTAAATTGATCTTGAAACAGTAGATAATTTTTTATGCCAGATGTTCAATGAAAAAATTTTATTTAGGTATATACATGACCTATGATTGCTTATTCACAAACCTAAAAGAGATTAACTAGGAATCTTTGAGGTTGATCAAATAACAAATTATTGAATGCTTTATGATGCCATAAAGGCTAAAAGTCACCCTTAGTTACAAATCGCACAAAATGACCACAGAAAAAAAATCTGATATATAAAGTCTTTTTCAACTTAACCTAGTTTTTTTTTAGTGAAATTTCCCAAGCATGACGTTCTTGTTAGCGCACTGTTGAATCGAATGCTAACGTCTTGATTTGGTCTTCTTGCAACTTTTTGCTGGCCTTCCTGCTCCATGCAGTCTTCAACCTCGGCTGATATTTGATCTTTTTTTTGCTGGAGTTGTTCCAGCAACAGGAATTTGAATTGAGGTAGATAACCTATGTTGATTTGATGTTTTTGTGCAAACTTTCGTTTTATTTTTGAAACAGTTGTAGGCTAGAGATGGCTTTTGTTAAAGGTGTGCAGTGCAGTATTGAATTGAAAATCTGTAGTGATTTTGTGAAAGTTATAAACAAATGACTGTAATGCTAGTCCATGATATAGAAGGTTTGTCTTGCATTTTTCAATTATAATCTGAAAGCAGTGTGAGGCATGATTGAGCAGGTCTTGGTGCACGGCATTAATATCTGTCTTTGCTTGTAGATACTAAAGGAAGACTGTTCATCAAACTAAAAAGTTCTCAACCAGGTACACTTTTTGATTTTGTTATTAAACACACTTGATTGATTGTATAGTTATTGAAAAGTTTATATGTATTAAAGGTGCTTTTAGACCGGAAGCAGCAAAATGTTTAAATCACATCTTTGCAATGTTTGCTAGTCTTCATGAGGGACGTAAGCAAAAAGTAGTGAACGCTAATGTAAGCAAACACTCACCAACGTAAATATTTTATTTATTTGTTGTATTACCAGAAGTGTGTAGTGAATTGGCGAGCCCATCTCTGCGTCATTGAGCCCAGACAATGCAGCTTTTGAAGAAATTTTGCACTGGTGGCAAGCGGTTGGCAACACTGTGCCAATTTCACTGACCCAAGATTTGAACCTCAGACCTCCTGCTCCAGAGACGTTTGCGTTACCGTTCGACTAACTAGCATCAGCAAGTAGTCCCCGAAGTTGCTTTGCGTCGAGTCTAACTGCCAATTTTATTTGCATTGTAACTTTTAGTTGATCGGCTATAGATCTTACATACTAAAGAGACATTCTAATTTATGTAATGGTAACATAATTAGTGTTGGAGTAATATGAACTTACTGGTATCTGGTAATTTTTTGACAGTTTATGCTGATATGAAAAGATATACTGTAGTGTGTAAAGAATTCTCGGAATGATTATTTCACTGGAAAATTTGAAGTTAAAAGTGAGTGAAATAAAAACTTTCATTATTCATCCTTGCATTTTTTGTTTGCCTTTTTAAGGTCATGAAGAAAGTAGGTCAACAAGCTCACATGGTGTTCTGCCTGTCCTGCGTTGAAAAACTGCTGTGACTTTGAAGCCAGGGTATGTCTCTGGTTGTTTGGCGCATGGGTTGGAACCCATTTGTAGTCATTTTTCTGACAATCAGAGGCTGATTCAGATTGTGACTTAATGTGTCTTAATTTGGTGTTTTTTTAAGGGTTAAGATTTGGGTTAGTTTTGGGGTGAGTTTTAGAGTAAGAATTTGAGTTTGGGTTAGATCTATCTGGATCAAAATTAATTAAAAATTAGATAAAAATTTCCAGTGAAAGAGTCTCTTCCGAAGAATCATTATTTGACTTCAGTTATTCGTAGTGTTGTAATGCCATGTCAAATTATCCCCATCCAGTTTAAGTTTTTTTGTTTGGTTTAACATAGAACTTTAGCTGAAATGGTATCAAATTAATGCTAACTTTGGCAAGGTTTTCTGGTTTGAAGCTTGAATATATTTATGTTTTAGTTGTTTCTTTTTTTATTAGTTGTTTTTAGAGCTGAAGGTAAATCAGACTGCACAAATTACCTTCACCACTTTTTCAACAAAAAAAAAAAACAAACTTCTAACTGCTTTTCAACCTCTATAGATAGTTTTTGTTAGTCCTTTTTGAACTCCATTTGCAATCCTTAACTGCTAAATGCAATGGAACATCGAAGTATGCATTTTTACGACTCATTTTGTTTTTAGAGAAATCTGACCATGGGATCCCACTTCGAAATACAACTGCTATCCGAAACATTACTTTAATTGCTTGCAAGACTCTGCAAATGAACATTTAACTGTCCAAGCATTATTTTTAAGATTATCGAGCAAATATACTTGTGTTTGAACTGTTGAAAGATAACTAACAATTGAACTTCAGCAACAATAAGGTTGTGCGGTTATCATCATAAAAACATTAAAGGCGGTGAATCATCCAGCCAGTTCCGGTGGTTTACAATAGCTAAAATTGAACTATATTTTTTGATATTTTTTGTTTTGATTTTGGGGCTGCGTTTGCAAAGGTATTCAACAAATACAAAAAGATGTCCCCCCAAAAAAAGTTTTTGGAAACTCTGAGTTTTGTTCTTCCCGCCAAAACCACAGTTCACTAAACTATTAGGCCTACTGTAATCTTATTAAACTATTAGGCCTAACTATCCTTGAAACTATTAGGCCTAATAGTTTAGAGATAGTTAGGCCTAAACTATTTAGAAATAAACTATTTAGAAATAAACTATCTCTAAACTATTTGGCCTACCACAATTCTCTAAACCATTAGGCCTACTGTGGTTTTGGCGGGAAGAACAAAACTCAGAGTTTCCAAAAACTTTTTTCGGGGGGACATCTTTTTGTATTTGTTGAATATCTTTGCAACCGCAGTCCCAAAATCAAAACAAAAAATATCAAAAAATATAGTTCAGTTTTAGCTATTGTAAACCACCGTAATTGGCTGGATGATTCACCGCCTTTAAGTTTCTTTGATTGTTAGAGTTGAAGATCGACCAGAGAAGTTTAGTGAAAATAATCGAATCCTTGTGCAACAAGACACTCATTAGCATTTTCGATAAAACCATCTTTATACGATATTTCTTTGTTTTTATTCCTGGCAAAAAAAAGAGACTTTAATTATCTGCCTACTTGTTTAACAATGGTGAATATTACATCTATTTAATCAGTTAAATTAGTTTGTTTATTTCTTTATTTATTTTTACGAATTAATGTAATATGCTTTCAAATTTTGCTGATTTATTTAATCTGGTTTAGGTGCACTAGGCTAATATATGTGCCAGTTGTCAATGTAAAGTGTCTGCTATTTGTTTCAAGCAGTTATGTATCTTTTAACAAAAAATGCATGCTTTGAATTAATTTAGGATAACATCTAAGTTATAATGTTTGTTCTCACAGTTAGCCTGGCTTGTATATTTTACTGCTTTTAGTTTTAACTTAAAATATTTTGCTATTTTTTCATAAATACGGTACTTTTTTGGTTTAAAATAACTTTGTATGACGTTAACTAACTTTAATGTTGCTGGGGGTCAGTGCCGTCGTTATGTGGAGGCCAGGAGGGCCGTGCCCCCTAACAGCTGCTTGTGCCCCCCATTTCGGTTTACTCAAAATACTGTTTTTGGAATATCACGCAACGCCAAGACAATAGACAATGATGAAAAAAGGAATAATAACGTTCAAACATAATTCCCGTTTCACGTTTTCTCGATTCTTTGCGAAATAGCTACCAACCAACTGTTATAATAGATGTGATTCAGTACCCCGTCTTATTAACACGCCTTTACGGATGTGTCGCGGAAAAGAGATGTAAGCCTACAGAATCGTTTCCGGTGCTTTTTCAGTAATTATGATATGAAACAATAGGTGAAAACATTTTTATGAAAACCAGCTGTCTTTTTCTTTAGCATACTTACAATCTTCAGATGGCAGTCAATGGCGCATTCAGGGAAGAAGGGGCTAAAGGGACTTCACCCTCTTAGCCAAGTCACTTAGAAAATTTAACCTCAAAGTACGAGCGTTAGAACGTGTTTTGGGTTTGACCTGAAGTAAGGGGGCCTGAAGGAGCTGGGCAATATAATTCTTTCAAATGACTTCCAAATTTTAGCACTTTAGTGATTCATATGACTTCAAAAACGTGTGAAATGTGATTAAAATTGCTATTTTTTGCTGCGAAATTGCCCAGCGGCTGGGGATCCGCCCCCAGGATCTCGTCTGTGACACGCTTGAGTTACATTTGTTTGTTTGTTCAGCATAGAGCCTAAATTAGACAAGTTTTGTAGAAAAAAAATTTACTTTTGATTCAAATTCCCGCCTCTTTGCAAAATCTTGGTTGCGCGTTTGATCGCATTCACTGCTGCAAATAGAATTTTTAAGCGATTATGGGCCGCTGGCGAAACTAGCTTAGAAACGCTGCCGGCCTTGTATATCTTTTTTTAGACATGAATACGGATTTTTTAAAATAACCCATAATTTGTAACCGTACAATATCGGCTTTTATCTGCAAAATTTCAGTCTATCTTAGTCCCCCCTCACTTTCGACTAGTGCCCCCCACTTCGTTTACTCTGGCGACGGCACTGCTTGGTGTTGGATAATTTAATTTTCACTGTGGATGTTTGTTATTTAGCGCAGATACATGCAATCGATTCAAGGGTTGTATCGATTCATCTTTTTGTTTCTTTATTTTGCGATACTTTTTGTCGCTCTTTTTCGCTGTAATAAAGAAACAAAGGATAAAATCGATTTAACTTTTGAATCGATTGCATGTAAATGCGCTAATTGCCAACTTATTATGGATGCTGGTAAATGAAACTTCTGTCTCTTCCATACTGAACTGAGTTGGATCACATTGTTGATGGAATATATTTAGCATGATGGTATTATACATTTGCTATGATAGACGATTGTCTTTTTTAATTTTACCGTCGCAAAATTGTGCTGTACCGGTTTATTATTATTATTAAATAGATTTTCCACCTAGAAATTATTCGAGTTTTTGGCGTTAAGCGCCAAGTAATGCGTTCAAGGTGATAGAAAATCGTTGTATTGTGTGCAATTATCGTTTGATAGAGACGAAAAAGGAATTAAAATACTAAACTTTGTGCATTAGATTCGCCTCTCCAGTACTTTTCAAATAGCAGGGTTCACCAGGAGGATGAAGAAGAGGATTTAGGCTTGGTTGTTCTCGATATCCCTGAGTGAAGGCGCAACCTACCACAAAAGATGATTGATTTAGTGGATAAGGGTTTTTAGTTTTCGGTACCGTATTTATTAACACCAACTTATGCATCACCGGTAAATACAAAAAGTTGGGAGACAACGAACAAAACCGTACGGTCATCAAAGTCACTTACCACCCTACTTATGGTTGATAATTAAATATAACTGATCTACTTATGGTTGACAATTAAATCACTGGTGTCGTCGAGGGTAGGCTTGACCTATCTTGTCGTTTTTTGTTGCTGCGATAGGCTCAGTTACGTTTCTGTCTTGCTACAACGTAAAGCGTTTTAACCCGTACAGAGGCATTTTGTTATTAAGTTAGATCAGTGGTTACCAAATTTAAAAAATTCACAACAGTCCCCTTGCAATTTTTAAATGTTTGGCGGCCTTCGCTGCAAAGTAAAAAATTATCTATCACAACCACAAGATCAATGTACCGTATAGTGAAAAATAGGGCCTACGCAGAGCAAAATATACTGTAACTTACGAAGTTTAATGGGATGGGTGCAGTTACTTCCAGAAGCCCACTCCTTTCTTTACCAACTCGGGTACAAAAAGACTGAGCTTCAGCTAGGCCACAGGAATAGCTAGCTATAGCAGCAGCGACCAATAAACTGATCTTTTCTCGCAGTGACGCCATGAGGGAGTCGGGTAGTGTGATCGCAACGAACGCAGAAAGCAAAAAATAAATCTCGCAAGCATAGATTGCGTACCTCCCAAACGCACAGGAGTCGAAAGCAAAATTATTAAGCTATGAGCGAAGTAATGCCTATACCAAATTTCTTTCGCGGACCTTCTGGAAAGTGCTTCACGAACCCCAAAAGGTCCGCGGACCCCTCTTTGGAAACTACCGAGTTAGATGAAAACCAGCTTTCTAAACCTCTTAATAATTTTTTTTATGCGATGATCAGGATTAATTGATACTTCGGTGATACTTTTTTTTTCATTTTTCGTGATTTGTCGGTCAATAGTTTTTCCAAGTATTTCATTTTATGCTTTTCCGTATATTTCATTCTTTGCATCAGTTCTGCATTTCAATAAACAAAATTTTTGAGATACTGGTTTGCTTTGGTTCGATTTGTTCTGTTTTGTGAAGTAGGTTGTTGAGAATGATAGTATGGATGAATTTAAGACTTTTGCTGCTATTTACTGCTCGTTAGAAACAAGAGATTAACTTTGCAAAAAGCTACGCATTTACTCATCCAAGGAAGCAACAAAGATGCTGGTGGGAGTCGAACCAACAGTTGTTGAAGTGGCTTGAATTACGGTATAGCTATTGGCTTATGCAATCCACGTCTTCTGTTTTCACATAGGACACATGACTTAAATTGACGCAGACAACAATTTCTGAAGGTCTGAAACCCCCAGACGTTACTCTAAACTTGTCGATTACAGTCAACTAACTGTAATCGATTACAGTCAACTAACTGTAATCGAACCCCCTTTAATCGGACACAAATTGTCAAGAAACGGAATTTCTGCGTTGTAATGTACTGTGTTTTACCTTTATAATCGGACAATCCGACTTCGAAAGCAAAATTCTAGGAACAAAAGGGCAAAATACATTAAAAAATCCCTTATTTATCAAATGTAACAATTACATTACAGCGTTTGTCCAAAAGGGCATCACCAAATAATTGGATATAATAACCGTAAATAAAAAATGTTTATGCTGTGAATAAAGTTTCATTACATAACACAACTTTTGTGACGTATTTTGCAGTTGCGTTGTGTATAATGAGTTATCTGCACCAACAGAGCAACGCAAGTGCATATCGGCGTTGCGTGATTGACGTACCGACATTACCTACTACAAACTACGCTAACTCGTTAATCTAACAACCTTGCTAATCGGACATTACTCACTGGAACAAATCGTGCCCAATTTACGGAAGTTGACTGCATTTTGTTTTGATGTGTCATGACTTTTGACATAAAACATTCTAGTGGTTTTTCGTTTAATTCGACCATTACTAAAAATAATCTGTTTTAATTCGTGCAGCAACTTTGGTCGTTATTAAAACAATATTCTTGTACCTTTTCTAAGCACTCTGTAGCTAAAAGGATTTCACAATATTTGATTTCGTTACAGTCATTCATTACTTATTACTGTAGCTGCAAACTATAAGACGCACATTATAACAAAATATTAAGCAAATCTTCAAAAACAAGCTTTCTTATCTTTTTGTTTGCTTCAATAGCATGTTAATAAAACCCTTCACATTTAACAATTCACAAGCGTCAATTCGTTTTTAAAACCATTTTTCAAAAGAATTCAAGAACCATCCTGAAAAAAGTGGCATGTTTTTCATCTAAAGGTGCGTTTAGACTGGACGCGAAGCAACGCGAAGCGACGCGAAGCAACCAAAATTTGACGTCATTGACAGCTCGCGAAAGGTTGCGACCGCTCGCAACCTTTGCGAGCAGTTGCACAACAGCGCTTGCTTGCAGGCTGTAGTAAGACAACCAACTAAATCACTGATTGAATTTTTACGATCGCAGTTTGCTAGAAAATAAAGTAAATAGTTTATTTGTATGGTTTAGCGCCTATTTATCAGTCCAAAGAGTAAGTTGTTGGCTAAGTTAGATTCGCGATAGCCCTAGGCTAGCCAAGTTAATTTGGATCTAGACAGCTAAGGTTGTAAATCCTAGAGTGATTTTTCATAGCTATGCTGGATCTCAGAGCTTCATTATAATGAATACACCAAAGCAGTAGGCCTAGCCCCACGACATCAAGCTTTTAATACAAAACTTTTTATTCTGTGCAGCATAGCAGAAGCTATTGTATCAGTCCAGTGGTTTTTTTGGATGAGCAGCTTTTGCTTTTTTGTCTTAAAGTAAACTTAAACTAACATGATGTTGTTGTTTTTTTTTTCAGAATATAAAATAACCCACCAACAGGCTAGTTTTGTGTGTGTTGATAGTGTTTTTACCCTTTGTTTGTAAGCTTGTTGTTTTAAAAGTAACCACAATTGAACAATTCCTTGAATACTGGAAAACTCGCAAAAGTTTTTTCACTGCCTTCTTGACCAAGCCAACTTAGTGAATAAAACTGTATTTAGAATTGGTTTCAAGCTACACTGCTACATACAAGAGCTAGATTGTTACAAAAAATCGAAAAATTTCTGTGGACTTTTGGATTGGCCTAATTAGTAGTCACTTCTTTGAATAGCTACAAAATGGAATTTTTTCTTCTGAATGTCCTCTTAAAAGTCTTTTTGTTTCTAAAGGTTTGTGACCGTGATCAAGTTGGAATGGAAGCAATGGTTTTGGACTACCCCAAGTTTTATAATTATGAATATTGTAGTCTAGTAGTGATTTTTCACTCCAGTCCTATGTGATGAAAATAGAAGTGTCAAGTGTGTTAGATATTCATTTACTGTGTCTTTGTGTAATATCTGAATTTAGTTGTTTGTGAATTTTAAAACATTTTTACTGTCTCTTTAAAATTTTTACTGCTTTACATGGTGAATAAAGTGACAAAATAAACAATTTTAAATTTGAAATTCAATCATTGCAATTACAGTCAGTGTATTTAGATGAACTAGAAAGCCAATATATATCTAAGCAGTAGAAAGTGAGTACTATTTTTTTGCTGAGGTTACTATTATTGGTAGAGAAGTACCCGCCAAGCAAGTTCATTAATATTGTTCCATTCACTAAACTAAACAAAAAACTTGATACAGCATTTATAATAAAAATAATTGGACTGGGGAAGAAAGCATCAGTTACATGAAAATGTGAGAACTATCAACACTTTTATTCAGATGCTTGAGTAACAATTTTCACATGAAAAAATCTAAATGTTTTTTTTTATCAGGGGCATAACCAAAAACTTGCTAAGAGGGGGCTTGACCTTACAGCTATAAATTTGTCTGTGTCTTACAAATGGTGGTTTGGAGCGAAGCCCTTTGAGGTAAACGCAACCGTCGCAACGTAGCCTACTGGTACCGTAAGAAAATGCAAACTAATAAAATGCTCTCGATAGCATTTAACTTCGCACTAAACATCGATAAGCGATCCGCTAGCGAATAAAACAACTAACTTAGTTTTAGAGGCTGACTTTTCCTCAAAGCAACTGCTGGTATCAGGTATCACTGTGCTAAATTCTTGTCCTTCGTTGATAGTGTCAAATCATGCAAAAACTGCAATGTTTTTTTGCTTTCTCCAGCAAATCAACACAGCAATCCATTGACAATAAGCAAAAAATTCACTGCATAACTGATGACAAATCCAGCTTTCAGTTTCACTCATAGCGTTAACATTGGGAGTCTTCATAAACAGCACTAAATAACACATACAAACAACTGTTTAAGCTTACTACAGGTATCATAACATGCTTGCCTGAAAAAGAAAAATCACATCAAAAAAACAACATAGTTTGTGCTTTAAATGTACCTGTAGACTAGCCTATTGGTTTACACTCTACAAGATACCGGTAGATCTACCACTACCATAATGAGACATGGATGGTGAAAGCATTTAAGGAATTGTTAATTGAGTAAACACCTAAAGAGAACTTTTGACATCTGGTTCCAGCTTTTTGCGTTTCTGCATTAAAAGCCAGAACTGTCATCGTCAAAACAGATTATGGCAAGTTTTCAGTGGAAGGATCTAAACAAATCATTGATAGCTAGTAAATAGGCTAAGTAGATACTACTACGTTTTTGAAGAAATGACTTGTCTTTTCATTTCCAAATTCGATATACTGTACTTTGTTTTTCACTTAAACTTTACAAACTTTTTTCTCAAGATTGTTTTGTTACCTGAGCTATTAGTGTAGACTTTTCTTCACGGTTATTGCGTGATAACATAATATAAACTCAATCTTCGTTTTACCGGTAATTCCAGCGCGCTATGACAAAACAGAACCTGTGATTACAATAATAGTGCTTCAATAATAAAGTACACAAAGCTTTCTGCTCATGGAATACATTTTAAAAGTAAGTTGTTAAAATTAGGCTATGAAGCGACCAGTCGCGAAGATTAGCAACCACTCGCGAAGGTTGGCAACCTTCGCGAGTGACGTAATCGACCACTCGCGTTGCTTTGCGTCCAGTCTAAACGTACCTTAACAATAATTCTAAGCTCCATAATTATTTTTTTCCACAAACATCAAACTGAAAACATCATACCTATGCCAGAAAGATGATGCAGTTTGTTAGGAAAACTAAACAGAAACATTACCAAAAACTAAATATTAACAAAATTGTCTATTAGCAGTTAGGGCTTTATTCCCTATTAGCGGTAGTACTTCAATAAAATTCTATTAGCAATACTTCAGTAATCGTGATCTATAACAACTTACAACTAGCATAAGAATAAATTTGGGCTACTTGATTCTCCAATAAAATTTAACAAATGAGGTGGAAAATTTCTAAAGTTTTTAAGAACAGCCAGCCTTAGCTTAAATTTTATTGCTTGTAAAAAAAAACTGCAATCTTACCTCCACAATAATATTGATAGAAGAATTAATATCTCATGTTCAGGCAATTGCATGCTGGTTTGCACTTAGACTATGCGACCGAGTGTTTGGTATTAACCAAAAAACATGAAGATATCATGCACTTAAAATGCATAGACTACCGGGCCTATCATAATAGCTAGCCTACAAGTGCTAAAAAGTACAATAGAACAGTTGAAGTTGATCAATACCTTAAGTTTTGAACAGAGTTTCGAACCGAACCTGAACCCGAACCGTAAACCCGAATGAACCGTTTCATTTTGGTGAACCCGAACCGAACCTGAACCAGCAAAATTTTACTTCAGTGAACCTGAACCAAACCTGAACCCTCAAAATTGTGCTCAAGTGAACCCAAACCAAACCTGAACCCCTAACAAAAGTAAGAATGTATTTTTCCATATCCCGATGCTGCTGGCGCTGGTACATGCACAAAATAAGAGCAGTGGTGATCATCAACAGGATCAGCAATTTCTCCTTTTTTTTTGTGGACGAAACGAGTAATGACAGTTAAATTTTAAGTCAATGAACCCGAACCGAACCTGAACCAGTAATATTTTACTTGAGTGAACCTGAACCAAACCTGAACCTCGAAAATGGTGCTCAAGTGAACCCGAACCAAACCTGAACCGCTAAAATATTTTGAGCAGGAGCTAAACCTGAACCCGAACCGTTATTTGAAACGGTTCGACACCCTGGTTTTGAATGCAATAAATAGTTTGCATTTAATAATTAAAAAAAACTTGACGCAAAGTTAATTTTAAGCTACCATTAGTTTAATATTAACTTTGAATTAAGTTAATTTTAAGCTACCGGTTGTTATTTTGTTTGCGTTGACCTAATTTCACTTGTGAAAGCATTTAGTTCCAGTTCTATCTTAAATTTTGATAACTTGACCAGCAATCTAGCGTTCTAGCACCGAGATACTGGTATTGATGGCACAGTCTCTATTTCAGTAGTCTGGAAACTCAATGGTAAGTTTTTGCGAGGCAGTGTCAACGGTTTTAAAATTGCGCCACCTTGCAGCGGAGGTGGTAAAGTGTCTTGCAAACGCTCGAAAATAGTGTGATCGATATGAGTTTAGGCTAAGAAGTGTAATAAAAGTGAGCGAAAGTAGTATCAAAAAGTTTACAGTTAGAGAAATTCAAATAAAAAAGCTACATATGATAGAGGCCTGATTTTATTTCTAGAGGATTTTACGTACTCATAACCCTGGTACTGGTAGCAGGTTAACTAGGCCTACCTAAAAACTTGGCAAAAACAGTGGTCTAACTGAATGCTTCAGGCTGGTTACCAATTAGCTTAGATAGTTAGCCAAACCAATAGGCTGGTGAAATTATATTGGTTAAGGCACCCAATCAATTTTAATGTAACGGAGTTAGATTGGTAATGTAGTCGACTCAGGGCTAGCCTAGCAGCTATAGGCCTATCCTTAGCAGTTGTCTAGCTTTTTGAGTTGTTTTTAGATTAAAGAGTTGTGTAAGTCATTCAAGTTTTAACTGTACAGTACGGGACAAAATGTCAAATTCAAAAAGGCATACATATACTGGAAAATATTGTTGTTTACCTGGTTGCAATAGTGCTTTAAGTAACAAAATTAAGCTTTATCAAGTTCCTAATGGAAAAAAGCGATTTGGAATGTCAGCAGAAGAATGGACTAACAAGTTTCATCAGGTTAGTATAGCCTAAATTTTATTTTCAAATTAAAGTTCAATTTTCTGTGCGTAGCACAAATAGCCTAAGGTGTTAGTACCTAAGCCTGGTTTCAATGTCAGATGTTAGCCAATATACACATATAATGTCACAAAAGGTGTGTGCCTAAGAATGTGCACAGATAAAAACCGAGATTCAACATAAAAATCAACTACAGAGAATCTTATACCACTAATTTGTTACTACCTAATTTTTAGATATTACTTGAATCCAGTAACAACACTTAACAGTGTACCTAATGTCCATGGTCTGCGAAAATTTTAGCCTAAGAGCTTTGGACTTCGATAAAATTTCAAGAAAATGCCAAAATATAATTTAATTTGAATTGTCTAAACAAATTTTAGTCGTAAAAGAAGTTAATCCACATTTAGCCTGCATGGCAAAACTTGGCAGGTTAAATGATTAACTGTATGCTATTTCATACCGTAAGCCTGCCCATAAGGTGCCAATGTCAGGCTGCTTCGACCATTTCAACTACTACATTTACCTTACCTGTAACTTATTATACATAAAGCTATGTGCATCAATATTAATCTAATTGAGATTACAATCCAAGCAATATGTTATTGTTAATGCCCAAAAAGTGAAAATGCTAATGAAAACTCAATTTAAAATTTGCTAAATTTTAGGTGATATTCAAATATCGATATGATATAAGGTTCAAGCAAAGGGTGAAGTTGGGAAAAGCATTTATTTGTGAAAAACACTTTAGTGATGATGACATTCAAAGAACTGTGACAAAATCTTGGATCAAAATTGGTTGTCTTCCTTCTGCAAATATGCCTGTAAAGTCGCATCAGTCAATAATTAAAAAACGACGGGAGCGAGTTACCGTACACATGCATATCAGAATGCTGCAGTTAATACATACACAATGGATGATATAGACAAAACGGCACCAGAATCTTCATCAATTTTGAGTCTTCTTGATATTTTAGTTGAGTTCAAAAGCTTAAATCTTACAAATTGGAGAGTTTATGTGGAAAGTAAATTTGTGCATCTGACATATTATGAAAACCTTGACTTACATGGAATTGCTTCACTAAGTTTTTTAATTTCTGAACTTGGCAATGGAGAAATGTCGTTTAGCATTGCTAAAAATGGTCTATATTGTGAAGAATTGAGTAATCAAGTTTCAATGGAGCACTGGAATTTGGAAAAAACGTTAAATCTTTTGATGAGACTTCGTAGTTGTTCAGGATATGATGTTGTATTAAGGAAGGATGGCTGGTTACATGTGCCACTAAGGTTGGTGGAAGGATCTTCTGCACGGTATGTTCAAAGCAGGCATATGTTGTGGCTTAGATATCGTATGTATGCTGAATTTGGTATCTTATTTGCAGGAATCAAGTGTAGCAGTCTAAGCAACTTAGCTTTTTTATTCAAATGTATAATTTACCAAGCCTAACTCTGGCTGGGATATGCATAGCTTTTGTAGGTGTGATTTAAAGGTCAGTTTTCTTTGAACTAGTAGCCACTGATTTCACCAGCTTTCAGCATGTCTGATCAATTTTTAATAAGAAAAGAATAAGTAAGTAGTGCTGCTCATTTTGATGACTTGAATCAAAGCTATTGTTTTTCAGATATATCAGCAAATCTTGTGAGGCCATTGTTCTCAACGATAAAGGTGAATTTACACAGTATCCGTTTTCCGTTCGTTTTCGTCGTTTTTTGCTTGTTCTTGACAAAGTATGCGCTTTTTCATCCGCATTTTTATAAGTCCATATACGCACTAAGTAGACTGTTATATATAGATAAAAATTTTGTTCAAAAATTTTGTGTATGAACGATAAGAGCGATATTTCAAAATAGAGCTGTACCCCTTTACAAAAAAAATTTTTCAGAAAACTTTTGTCCAGTATGTAACTGTCTGGTTAGTGCGGATATGGACACATAAAAATGCAGATGAAAAAGCGCATACTTTGTCAAGGAGAAGCAAAAACGTAAAAAAACGGACGAAAACGTACGAAAAACGGATACTGTGTAAATTCACCTTAAATCTCAGGTTTGCAGTAAGTGCAGTAACTTGTGGAAAATGCAAAAATCCCAGCAAGATCGACAACAAAAGCGAATTGCTAGACTTCGAGCTAAGCCTCTATCAAAATTTTCTGCTATTTCAAAGGCTAGCAAAGAAAGACTAGGAGCAAGTTGGCAGATGCAGCAAAAGCGGTAATTGGATAACATACATTAGCAAGCTGCAATGCAGCACTTCAGTTAGATATATTTTGATGAATATATTGCATCTAAAACATCATAAATCTTCATTTTTCACATGCTTATGCCAATGAAATCTATTTTTTGATTTTGCAGGTTAAAAGAACTAGAAAAAGAATTTATTTCAAAAGGAGTAACGGTTAGTGAGCAATGTGCAGAGATTTTGAAGAGTGTCAACAAAAAAAAGCAGAACAATGTGTTCTTGAGAGAATGGTGGTCAAGACAGACAGAGTTGCAGCAATCTAAAACCGACTATGCAAGGCGTTACAGTCCTTCCATCATACGGTATAGCACTAAATTTTTTTGTTATCCTCAAAACTAGTGCACATGACATAAATTTTGTAAACGAAACCTAGTCTAGTTTAACTATTTCAACTTGAAATATTGAACTTGATGCGCAGCTTCTGTATATTTGCAGGTTTTGCTTGAAACTTTACGCAAAATCTCCTTCTGCCTATGAATTCCTTCAGGAAATATTGGTTTTGCCAACACCCAGGCTTTTACGTACTGAACGAAATAAAAGTGGATATTTGCAAATTGGCATGCAGAAAGAAGTTTTGCAACGAATTAAAAATGCTATCGCTGCAAGTAGTGGAAAAAGATGTGACACCATGGCAGTGTTAGCTTTTGATGAAATGACTATCAAAGGTTATATAATATTCTAGATACGTATGTGAAGTGGTGGTTCCTGATAGGTAAATTGAACCTAGGTGAATGCAGCGTCTATAGCTCAGTCGATTAGAGCATCATGCAAGTAATCAAAGTGTTGTTGGCTCCTGATGTTATACCTGGACTGGGCAAAAACGATGTTGTGTCCTTGAGAAAGACAGTTAATGCACATTTCTCAGGCTTGTTTAATTGAGCACTGAGGACCAAGCTGTCGAGGTGGTACCGTAACAGCCATAGGCTGCAACAGGTGTTGCCCAAAGGCACACCACGTGTTGAACGAGTGAACATCCGTGTAGATGTGCCTGGGTCACATGGCATACCATAAGAAATAAAATGACCTGAGTGGAAAACCGATATTAACTTATTACATTTACTCTAAGCTGACCTCAGGTCAAAACCTTTTGCGCCTCTTGGGCTTTAACTGCTTAGCAATATTACGTGATCATGAAGTGAAGTGTTGAATCACGATTAATCAATGAAAGTATTATTTTCAAAGGTGCTATAAAATGTGCCCCTAGCTTAAAAGTGCAACCATAAAAATATTGTGAACTCGTCTTTTTGTAGAGGAAATAGCCTATTGCTCAGCAACAGGTGACATTGTTGGGTATGTGGATTTTGGTGAAGAAAGTTTAACCAGCTGTTCGAAGTCAAAAGAAGAGATGGCGACCCACATGCTTGCAGTATTCGTAAGAGGTGACATTGACTGTTATGCTATTATTGCAGTAGACTGTGCCTTGCTGATCCTATTTGTGCATGGGGATAACATGTGTACTACTATACATGACTTTTCCACATCCAAATGTTTTTCTGTTTAGACGTAAACGCTTCGGCATCACCTTGTAAATGATCATTTATTCCTGGCTATGAGTTTGATTGAATGGAGATTCAGTGTAAAACTAAAAATTCGTCGAAACTATTATTTGGCAGTCTTTGTTTTTTGATTAGGAAGTACCAACAAACAGCTTGATGGAGTGATTTCTTACTACTGCACAAAAGGAATAAACTACCAAGAATTGATGCTTGTCATTACCGACTTACTTGTCGAAATTCCTTTTCAAACATCAATCACTATATGTGGACTTGTATGTAAGTAACCTAATTCTAAATCATTCCGTACAGTCAAGGCCAGTGTAATAATGTTTGCGGTTTGTCTTGCACACAATGTTAACCTTATTTTACATGTGCATACTGTACTTTCGTAGGACCATGTGACAGTACTTTGAAACCAGTGGTTTCCAAACTTTAAAAAAATTGCGACCCATTGTTTATGACGACAGCTTATGGCGGCCCACTTAACTTTGAAATACCTATGCTGAAGTCGCCACTGATCTCAATTCAATAGACAGTGGCTACTGGTTAATCAAAGCTAATGCGTAACTTTGCGACCCATAGTTTGGGAACGCTGCTTTAATACAGTAAATGCTGCTGAACTTGTTGTTTCAAAAGGTTAAAACTATTTCTAATCTTTCAGTTGATGGACTTGCAGCAAATCGAACAGTCATGAAATTGCTTGCATCTGCCTGCGATGATGCTGTTCCATATCGAATGCGTAACCCAGCGGATTCGTCAAGGTAAGGAGCTATTGCTATATTTGAGTGGTGCATACAGTAGATTCTTAGCGTGGCTTAGTTGGTTAAACCATAGCGTTGGCTACTATTAAAAGCGGAAGGTTTGAATTCCTAAAACTTTGAAAAATTTGTTTCATACCCAAGATAGAATTATGACGTTTTCCCTCGGAAAAAAACTAACAACGCCCGTTTTCCAGTCTCGTTCACGATGTAACTAGCTTGGGAACCAAGCCGCTGTGGTGGCCCTTTGACTATCCAAAACAGAATCAAAACAAAACGTAATTGACATTGAGCTGGAAGACAATTTCAAATCGGCTACTGTGGCTGGTTTTTGGCTCATGTGAAAGAAGCCACTGGTATTGCTGCGTTCAATTTGTGTTGTAACACTGATTTCTTAATAAACAGCCTATATTTTGAAGATACATCTACTTCATTCCCGATCCACCTCACTTGATCAAAACTTGCAGAAACAACCTCATCAACAAGAAGAAGCACTTATGGAATAATGGTATTATATCGGTTGAGCCCATCAAACATCTAATTCGAGTAAGAAGAAACCTTTCTGCTTATTTTTATGTTAAACGGTATTATTTTAGCGTTGATTGGATCAAACATTCAATTTATTGGTTTAGATTTTTTGAACCTTTGTTAGTACAGAATATAGAGTTACTGATTGAAAACATTCTGAAAAATCTTTTTTATTCTTACCCAGGAAGATTTTAAGCGAGACGAGTTACGATTGTTCCACAAGTTGACTGAGAGCCATGTAATGCCAACACCCTGGGAAAAAATGAACGTCAAATTAGCCGCGCAACTGTTTTCAGAGACTGTAGGTATGCACTTTTTATTACGATTTGATCACTACCGTGGGATACTTGGGGCAGCTGGGCTAGGGCGCCGGCGATCCCTTATTTGGGTCAAAACGTCTAAAATTTGGGGAAAATAATCCTATATTCGGGCATAACAGATCGACATAAAAAATTGCTCCGGCAGTAATATCACTCGCGTTAAATAAATGAAGGCCTTCTTTTAGAGTTCGATCATTATTGCAGAGACTGCAATTGCACCTCCTCTTGGAGGATCGGGGCTTATACAAGAGGAAGACCACTCACACCAATATTAGGGCTTGTGATTTTGTTGCTGGCTTTCAGATATTCGTTTCCCCCTCCCATCGCAAATCATTTATCTCTCTTGCGGCTATGCATTTGATCTATTGTTTTAAGCATTTAGTCAATAACTTTCACAGGACTTGCAATGCAAGACAAAGGACATCTCAGTTTGGCGAAATTCATTCTCGCCATAGAAAAATGGTTTGATTGCATGAATGCAGGTATGTTGCTCAGTTTTTGCAACATTTATTTCATATAATTTTTACCTTATTTATTTGATGCTAGCTTTCGATTGTTGCAACTCATCCACGATGAAAGCTCTTAAAGTCAACACGACCGCTCAGTTAAAATATAACTTTTAAGTTAAAAATATATTCAAAAATTTGTGACGTTCTATTCAACCAAGTTAGGATGCCTCACTTGCTGGTTTAAAGGTTTTTTCCCTAGGGTTTCAAAATTCCAACTTCAAAGCAACCAGGAAGCCATACAGCGAGGACAGTGATGAAAGATTGCTATGGTTGGAAACACAATTTCTTAACTACCTTCGGGAATGGCGTTCAAACGCAACTGCTCGATGCCAGGAGAGTGGATTTGATGTGAACTGCATGATGTTGAGCCAAAGCACAGAAGAAGGGTTGACAGTATCCACTCTTTCAATGGTAGCACTTGTTAAAGAATCTTTGCAGTCTGGTGCAAGCTATGTGCTGGCACGTAGAATCAACCAAGATCCGCTTGAAGCCTTTTTTGGTTACCAGCGGCGTAGAGGCGGACGCGGTGAAGCTCCTACGATACGAACATTTTCAAGTAACGCCAGAAATTTTGATGTCTTGCGTTGCAATGTTGTAGCCGGTTCAAATGTGGAAAAGTTTGTTTGAGATAATCCAACGTTTAAGTTTGTAGTTCATGTTGTAGTAGTAGCGCAACGACCCAACCCCATCCTGGAGTTTAACTTTGCGGAAGCCTTCAAGTTGAGGATTTTCGACACTTTACCTTTAATGCTGAATGGCAAGGAGAGATGAGCTGTGAATACTTATTTCTATGTCTACTTTGACCCGACTTAGAATCACTCCTGAATCCCTTGAGAGGCATACGTTCTTCCATTTGCCAGTTTTCTCTATTTTAAAGCAGGTTTTATAGGACTAGCAGATAGCTGGTGAAGCTTTTCCTGCTCCAAAAAAAGCTAACGATGGTAGGTTGCAACCTCTTGGGTGCCAATGGAATGCAACCATGACCATTATATTGTACCTTTTATTTTGCTTATTCTTGTATTGACGGTACGGAAATAAGAGACACATTACACTACTACTAGCTTTACAATTTGCTGGTGGCTGCTGATCACAGGAAATTAAGTGATTGATTTTTTTTGTTGATTTCTTCATATTTATCTTCCTATCACGAGAAAGCGACAGAGCGTTATACATAGGACGAATCCAGACTCGCTTAGGAGTTGCCATTGTTTCCGAGTTTTCCGCTTGAACTGTGCTTCTTGCTTTTTTAATTTGCTGCTTGTTAAGAAACCACCAAGCAGAGATAATGATCATGAAGCATCTTATCCAAGGACGCAATAGCGAGGCTTGGGTGAGAGTTGAACGCACAACCTTACGATCATGGTCGTCGTAAAAACGATGCTCCAACTCACTGCCAACTTATACTACCACAAATCTACGACGTAGGCCAGCGTTCCTCAAACTATGGGGCGCGGAAAGTCTATAGCTATTTGATTTACCAGATTTTAGTCATAGTATCATACTGGGCCACAACGTAAAGAGCACTTTCCCACAAATAGCCTTGTAGGTAAAGCTGATTCGACAAAAGGGCGATAAGTAGGCCTGTCTTCTACAACGAATAGTTACATATTGTAAGTACTGAAACATACTATAATCTCACAAACATTGTTTACACAGATTTAAGTTTATATTTGCAAATAATGCACCAAAATAGTTTCACATACACTCAGCTACGATACAAAATATGCTGACTACTATCGCAGTATCTCATTCGGAAGGTTTCAGTCAACACAGAAGCAAAAAACCCAAAATGTTAGTCAACTAAATTGTTAATCTATTAAGTTGTTTGCCTGTTAATGCGTTTGATCTGTCAACGTATTAATTGATAATAAATAATGAACGCAACCTTCTGGTGACTGATTCAAATGGGCCCACTTGAGTTCGTTACAGTCTCTCGCTGGCACTGGTGACCACAATGCAAAATTGACTGCAATTCCAAGCTCTTGAGAAACTAAAACTTGTGTGTCGTCTTAGACGCCCTCATCTTACAAATAAAGTGCAGTCATCGGCCTTCTTCCTTTGCTGTTCAATAACATTGACCAGGAGTGCATCCAGCTGCAACGAAAACGCAACATTGCAGTATACATTACATAGTTTTAGTTTATTTATTTTTATTTGCCGAATTTCTTTGGCCAGGAGACAGCAAAGTGACCTTTCAGTCTTCGAGTCGAGCTGCCATCTGTCTACCACATAAAGATGGAGGAATCCCGTTAAGCACCTTTGCCAATGGCACAACTAGCGAACTTGCCGGCTTGTTCTCCACACTGTCCATTTAATGCTGAACGTCAAGCAAGGAAGCTGTGAATACCAATTTTCGAGTCTTTGGTATGACTGGTTTATATCTACTGTAATACTAACTTACAATTAGAAGATCATAATGCGACCGCTGCGCTGAGCGTGCCACTGGGACAAACAGCACAAACAATATTATGCTGAAAAGTAAATACTGTATAAAATTAAAGAAACTAAATTAAGGGACAGGACAAGACAACGAGCAATATTAATAGGTTACGATTTCAATTCACATTAAATCTTGCAGCATATTTTCAGATATAATTACGCTTTTCAATAGATTATTTCGTTACTTTACATTGTACTGATTTCATAACCAAACTCTGGAACGGAAGATAAATTTTGTTTAAACAATCTTGAAACTGTGGATATGGACCTACAAGAAATAATTGTGCTTGTTGATGAGGTCAGTGCTACCACTGCTGTTAAATAACACGTTATATCCATTCCTGTTACTTTTATCTTTGCCTTTATATTGGTAAAGGAATGCAACTCGCAATGGGAAAAGTTTCTGCAATAAGTAGGTTAAACGTTCAGGCCTGCTTACTTAGTAGCATTTGCTTCGTTCGGTTCAAACCATTTTTTCGATACTACTTAAAGAACACAATAATCCAGTTAAAGGCGAACTGCACGTAACAACAGACGTACTGTTATAACGGTGGCATTATTTAATGATAGAAAGGCGTTAACCATTCCACCATGATTTTCAGGTGTTGACTTGAGCACAGTAGTACATGGGCATGTAAAGTACTAATCTGTTCGCCACTACAGCGTCCTTTGACAGATACCTGCTTATAATCGAGTTAGCAGTGTTGTAGTTACATACCGTAAATATACGTGTGTATATATATATGCGCTATATACTGCAAATATACGCGCTATATACTGTTAATATACGTGTATGCGTAATTAAAATATTCTCACCAAACCAATCATTGGAGAGAACAGGTTGTAGTGCAGCATAAAGAATTTGAAATAAATTGCATACCTGGGTGATCAGATGAAACGACCTTCTTGGGATTTAGGGGGTTCGCACGGGTTGGTGCAAACTCGTTCTTGATTTTGTTATAGACTGTATTAGATATATATTTGAAATGAGGGAACCTGTTCCCAAGTAGCAAACGTTGGAGGGCCGACAGCGGGTGGCATCTTCGACGGTCCGTCAGCAGCAACCGTTCGCGAACCGCCAACGATTTGCTCATCGGCCCGCTAGCGGCTGAACAGCGGTAGCGGAAAAATGAATCGATGACTGGACAGCGGGTCGAAGGCAGCAGGCCGACGAAACAGTGGGCGGCTGGCAGCGGCAGGCCCGCTAATCCTTTCTTTGATAGTTTACGCTAATCCCACGTAGGCCTACCTTAATTACGTCATCAGCATGACGTAATTGACTGAAGTCAACTCATAGAAAAGTATTCTTCCGTAATTAATACTTATAGTTGCGCACGTATCAGGCCATGTGTCAGGAATGTTCAATGTGTATTTAACTGTACAGAAATAACAATACAAAACCCAGAACACCATTATAACACAAACACAAAACAAGCAAAAATGATGTCAAGCAAAAGCTGGCTTTAGTCTATTTTTTTTCTGCTCTGAGTTTACGACCTCCTTTTCTGTCGGTAGCTTCTTTGAACCAACGCTTTATCGCTCGTTCCGCATTGGAATTGGAAGACTTTTGCTCTTTTCTTATAACTTCTGCAATCATAAAAATGAATTTATTAGGAGAAGTAAACGGTAAGTGAAAGAACATGAGAGTGTTAGTAATATTGGGTTCTGACGGCCTCCGATTAATCAAGCGGGTTGAAAATGTTCTGGCCTGAATGCTTATTGTGCACGTACGTCTTCTCCTGCCGCTCTTGTAGACAACGCTCTTGGAAGGACAACGTGACAGCAACAAGCTGTATCTGAAAGAAGCAGAGAAACCGCATACCCAATGAAATGCTCGTCAGCGAGGATGAAGGCGTGGAGAAACTCCACGAAGATACAACAAACGAGCGGTACCCCAAGGACTGAACTAGAGCAAAGATATTAAACAATCATAGCTGATTACAAGCTCTTATTGAGAATTGAGAAAGTGGTCTAGTCGTCAGACCAACCCACGACTACCATTAAAATAGCTTTCATTTTGCAAAAAGTTACAAAATACCGCTAGACAATTTTTTGTAACTTTTTGGAAAGTGAAAGCTATTTTAATGTCATTCGATCACATTTCGCATGTGTTCAGAGCTATTTGAAAGAACTAGAATTTTAACATTTGAAAGTCAATTGGAGTAGTTATGTATATGGCGTGTTCGGTGCACAGAGGTCACGTGACTGCACTGTAACCGTCCTTGTGTCTCTAATTAAGATAGAGGTCACGTGACTGCACTGTAGTTGGCCCATTCTCAATAAAAATCATTTAGTGCAAAGCAGGTCACCTGACTCTTAAAAAATGCACTGGAAACAAAATGACTTAAAATGCACTGAAACCGTCCTTGTGTTTCAAATTTTTTTTTAAATCGTGGTTCTCAGTCCCCCCTTCCGATGTTAGTAGGAGGTATTAAACTCGCAATTGAGCGCTTGTCACATGTAACCAACTTGTGCTCGTAGTCGATTTTATTTGTCGTTCTCAGAACCAGCTTCAATCTTTTTTGTTGAAGCAGCCTACTTTAATTTTTATCACACATTGTTTGATATCCTACAGATTTGCGATTGTTTATATAAGACGTGACATATTGCGACGTAGGGCAATCGGTTTTCTCGAAGGTCATGAACTCAAAACTGTTGCACGCTTAATTGAAAAACGATTTTGTAAAACAAACAGCTTTCTTGCGAGCCGCTTTCCTTGCGAAGCTGTTTGGCTGTCAACAAACACGACGTAATCGCGTATTTAGTTCAAATACACGTTATTTCCCAACGAACAAGCGAGGTGCGATGGCCGAGTGGGTTGAGGCGTCGCTCTATTTTTACAGTAACAAACAGGTTCGAATCCCAGTGAAGTCAAATTCGCGGTCGGAGCGGGCCGCATGCTTTGAGCTTAGAATTTCTCTTTGCGGTCGGAGCAGGCCGCTTGCTTCTAGCTAAGAATTTCACTTTGCGGTTGGAGCGGGCCGCTTGCTTAAACTGTGTAGTTTCAAATTATCTAATCTGTTATCAGCTTCACTTCTTCCCTATGAAGTCATTCTAATTAAACATAGCTAGTTTTTACATTTGAACTTCGAAGTGTTAAATTCATTAATCTGTTGTCTTCACATTTTTTATTAATATGTTTAATCTTTTGTCCATCTTTAAGCAGTCCATGAAAACACTCCCATATCAAATTATGAACATACATACGACCCCAGTAATCTTGGACAGTCATTTCACAATATCCTTTCTCAGTTATTCTACCAAATGTTGGTTCTCTAGTAACAACATGAACAACGCATCCATCAATGCTCCCAGCATATGCTTGATGTGTTGGATGAAAATAAAACTCACGATTTTCAATCACTAATTTAGTACTCATTTTTATTTAACCACAGACAAAATTTTCTTAAGTATAAAAAGTATTTAAAGATAACTTCTCTTATATAATAAAATGAACCAATCAAATATTTTAGATCAGGCGGTTCCAGATATTGGAGTTTCTACTTTAAAACCGTCACCCTTTAGAAATTTTCCCCCAACCTTAAAGAAAATAGCTCTTAATACAGTTGGTAAAGTTCAAAAGCGTATAAATGATTTTGCCGATTGGCTGATGGCTTACGTACCACCAACTATTAAAGCAAGTGCTTCAGCAGCACTTTAAAAAATTTTAAATCTTTTTCCTAAACGGGTAATTAAAGTGCAGTTACTCAAAACTGCTCTGAAAAACTATACTAAATCTTATGACGTAGATATTGTTGATTTTAGCCCATTAAAACAATTGAATGAAACAGAGGAAGTAGTGCAAGATAAATTGCGGTTAGACCTGGTTAAAATGAAAGGATTAAAAGCAACAGTCACTCTTAAAATAACCTTTGAAAAACAAACAGAAGACAAAGCAGTAACCAAGACGGCTTTTTTTAACAGCAGAGCAATTGTCATCTTAAATAAAGATGATGTAAGTGAAACATTACAAAATGCATCTAATCAAATAATAAATAAAATTGGAAATTGGCTTAGTGAAGGTTCCGGATGGTCTATATTTTCTGTTGATGGGCACTATGTTAACTTAGTTCAATATACCCCTCTTCACGGATCAAGTTACATTGCATTACCGGAAGAACTTCGAAATGCTAAGAAAGGACTAATTAACATCAAAAACAAAGACAACGAATGCTTTAGGTGGTGTCATTTAGCTAAAGTATACAGTGAGAAAGTAAAAAGCAATCGTGAAAGAATAAGTCATTACAAAAAATATGTAGACACACTAAATTATGACGGTATAGAGTTTCCAGTTTCTATCAAGCAAATACCAAAAATTGAAGAACAAAATAACATCAGCATTAATGTTATTGGTTATGAAAACAAGCAACGCTTTCTTTTATTTGTGTCTAAAAAGGCATTTGAAACAACTCTCGATTTATTATTGATAATGGAAGACGAAAAGCAACATTATGTTTGGATAAAAGACTTTAATAGATTTATGTATAATCAAAGCAAGCACCAACACAGAAAACATTTCTGCAGATATTGTCTTCAATGTTTTAGCAGCGAGGAAATTCTACACAAACACACACCAAACTGCGTAATTATAAATGGAAAGCAAGCAATACAAATGCCTAAAAAAGGTAGCTCGGTGAAGTTTAATAACTTTCAAAAACAACTACCAGTTCCCTTTGTTATATATGCTGATTTTGAAGCAATAACTCAAAAGATTGACAGCTGTCAGCCAAATGATGAAAAGTCCTACACAGAAAGATACCAAAAACACATCGATTGCGGCTATTCCTTCAAGGTAGTTTGTTGCTATGACGATAAATTCAGTAGACCAATTCAATTGTATAGAGGTAAAAACGTTGTTTATAAATTTTTGGAAGCTATGTTGGAAGAAGTTGATTATTGTGAAAAAACGAAAAATAAACATTTCAATCAACCTATGGATTTAACGAACAAAGATGAAGAAAACTTTCAAGCAGCTACAAAATGTCACATTTGTAAAAAAGACTTTTCTGAGGAAGACAAAAGGGTTAGAGATCATTGTCACGTTACAGGAAAATACAGATGGGCGGCACATAATGAATGTAATAGAAACTTCAGACTTACTCATAAGATACCAGTAATCTTTCATAATTTAAGGGGTTATGATTCACATTTTATTATGCAAGAAATAGGAAAGTTTGAGAAGGATATCAAAGTAATTCCAAACAATCTAGAAAAATACATGGCTTTTTTCTTAGGCAAACATTTAAAATTTATCGATAGCTTCCAATTCATGAGTAGCTCATTAGAAACTCTGGTTAAGAACGTTCCACTTTCTGACTTAAAATACACATCACAAGAATTTCAGGATGAAAAACTAGAACTAATGAAAAGAAAAGGAGTTTATCCCTACGATTATATGAACAGCTTTGATAAGTTTGACGACAGAAACCTCCCGCCAAAAAAGGAATTCCATAGTCTTTTAGCAGATGAAGATATAAACGATGAGGATTACAAGCATGCGCAGAATGTGTGGACTACTTTCAAGTTGGAATCCATGGGACAATACCACGACTTGTACCTTAAGTCAGATGTTTTGCTGTTAGCAGATGTATTTGAGAAATTTCGAAAGACTTGTCTTCAATATTACGAATTAGACCCTTGCCATTATTTTACTTCTCCCGGTTTATCATGGGATGCAATGCTTAAAATGACTGAAATAAAACTGGAATTAATGACAGATATTGACAAATTTCTTTTCATTGAAAAAGGTGTGAGAGGGGGAGTTTCATACATTTCTAAAAGATATGCTAAAGCTAACAACAAATACATGAATAATTACGATTCAAAGCAGCCATCAAATTATATTACATATCTTGATGCAAACAATTTATATGGATGGGCAATGAGCCAAAATTTACCAACGGGTGGTTTTAAATGGCTATCAGAAAAAGAAATTGATTTAGCAAATTTACCTAAAGGAAAAGGACTAATACTAGAAGTTGACCTGGACTATCCTGAACACCTTCATGATAGTCATAATGACTATCCACTAGCTCCAGAAAAAATGGAAATTAAACATCACCTCCTTTCAGACTACTGTAAACAATTACAAACTCAGTTTAATATAAAAGTTGAAGGAGTTAAAAAATTAATACCTAATTTAAAGCCAAAAAAGAGTTATGTTCTTTATTACAAAAACTTAAAGCAGTATATTGAATTAGGCTTAAAAGTTACAAAAGTACATCGGGTATTAGAATTTAACGAATCACCTTGGTTAAAAAAGTACATTGATTTCAATACAGAAAAGCGAAAAACCGCCAAGTCTGACTTTGAGAAAGATTTTTTTAAACTTATGAACAACTCAGTGTTTGGAAAAACAATTGAAAATCTTCGTAAACGTGTCAATGTTACTCTGATCAACGAACCAGAAAAACTATTAAAGCATTGTGCAAAACCAACCTACGTTAGCAGCAAAATATTTAATAAAAATCTTGTTGCAGTTCATAAAATCAAAGAATCTTTAACCCTAAACCGCCCCGCGTATGTAGGAATGTGTATTCTCGATATTTCAAAAACGTTGATGTATGATTTTCATTACAATTACATTAAAAAGAAATATGGTAAGAATGCAAAACTCTTATTTACAGATACAGATTCAGTAACATATGATATAAAAACAGAAGACGTATACAAAGATTTTTGGGCTGACAAAGACAAATTCGACTTCAGTGGTTACAAAGAAACCTCAGACTTTTATGACCTAAAAAATAAGAAAGTAATTGGAAAGATGAAACCCAAGGTTTCCTAAGATAGATTTTTTTATAAATAAAATCTTAGAATATTTAGACATTTCCAAACAACCTTCATACAAAATTAGTGATGCATTACGTAAAAAATATGAAATCATGTGGAAACAAATCGTTTAGCATGTAATTTTTTATAGCTTTCAGAAATTGGTGGACATATATCAGCAACTTGGTCATCAACCATAGCAAGATCCCTTTCGAAAAACTCGTCAATATCAACAGATCTTAAAAACAATTTTAACTTGTTGAGTAATTTCTGATACGATTGATAAGCATATCTACAAGACTCAGTTTTTTTGGAAAAATTTTTCTGCGTCGTTATTGTCTGTAAAAGAACACCTGTACCACTAATACACGCCAAGAAAATCGGATTTAATGTAACAGAACCAACCACAGCCCCAGTTGTAGTAAAAACAACAGATGACAGCTTTAGAGCTAAGTCCATTCTTTTAAATTTTTTAAACATTTTCTTATAACACCAATACTGTTTGTGATAAGTGTGATAAAGATTTGTCAATTCATTCACTTGTTCTTGAGTCAATTTTCTACTAATGTGGTTAAAGTCCATTGTTTATTTTACGATATACAATTACGCTTCTGGTTGATCACCCACTTCAAGCTGTTTAACTTTAATTACGATGCTGCTCATATTCATTGATACCGAAGAATTTGAAGAAACATAGTTGTATTGTATGCGAAACACATCTCAAGAAGGATTAGGAAAAACAATGCAGTTTAAATTAAAGCAATCGAATGGGGGTGTTACTGTTGTTTTACATATTTTATCTGTTTCTTCTTCACTAACACGGATTATATCAATATGTAATTTGTCTTCATCATCATAACTGGTAACTTTCACAAGTCTGCTTACGCTTATTTCGATGTAACTGCTGGTTACCTCATCTCTCAAATGAATACTATCGGATTGCAAAGACAGAAAATTGTTCCCAGCGACAAGAGGTGCACTCACGAAATGCAAATTGTGATCTGTATTAGTACGAACTGAATGAATAGCACTTGATGGAATTGGCCTCGAATCAGGTGTCGAAGACGCACCCAAAAATATTTGAAATTTTGGACGATATATATTTCGTTTAAAATAACGTTTATTTATTGCACTGGTAGGTTCGGAAGGTCTACCTACGTTGAAAATGGTATGATTTTTCATATCTAAGTTTCGTGAAATGGTTACATTATCGCCTTCGGTTTGAATGTGTTGCATTATTTGGTCAACATAATTTTTGTTTGCTGCTTCACCCGATGCTGTGGGATCTCGTAAATTTATGATAGTGTGTAATCCTTGTAAGTTAATATTATCTCTCACATTTGTAACTAAATTTTCAACAAATTGTTTAGTTGCCGCATCAGAAGGTAGACTGGGATCGACAAGTCCTCTTAGAATCAATGATTCACTTAATTCAATTGATGCGTTGTTAGGTGGAATATTTTCTATACGAAAGATCCTGTTTGGTAAACGACCAAGTACTTCCACACCATATATTTGAGACCTCTGAATTTGAATTTGAGAGGGCAATACAACATATTGATCATCGTTGTTTATACCTAAAGTAGCCAACCTCAAACCAAACTCAGAGCTTTCGGCAAAGTGGACAATGTTGCTAATTGCATTATCCAAGAATCCTTTATTTACACTATCTGATTCTGTTACAGGATTGGCTAAGTTTGTAATTTTGTGGTTGTTTAAGTTTAAATCACCATACATTATATCTCCTGACTTGGAAACTTTGTGTTCAATACCTACAACCTTAACAGTACTTGAAGATTGACTTCCACTTGTTCCAAATTTTGAAATATTCATTTTGTCCTTCTTTATTATAAATGAATATAATAAACTTTGATAAATATTTAAGTGGGGACAACTAGCAAATCAAACATCATTATCTTCTACCAGATTGCCATTACATGATAGTAGGATCGACAGGATCAGGAAAAACAAATTTGCTTTTAAACATGGTTCTCAAGTGGATGAATTACGACCTTTGTTGTGTTTATACTGTTAATCCTGAGCAAGATAAGTATCGATTTTTAAAAGAGCAAGGTATTGAAGTGCTAAGCCCTGAAGACTTGCCTCCAGTAGAAGAGCTTGACCCTCAACAGAAAGTAATAGTTTTTGACGACATTAAGCTAGACAACATGAAAAAACTGATGGAATACTTTTCTTTATCTAGAAACAGAAATTGCAACTGTATTTACCTCACCCAGTCATACTTCAACACTCCAAAGTACATAAGAAGAAACACTAACTGTTTTGTTTTTTTCGGGAACTTAGACAACAAAGATATCAGACACATTACTGACGATCATGCTAAAGGTATAACAAAAGAAGAAATGGAGTCGATTTACCGTGAAGCAACCAAAGATCCTTACAATTTTATGGTGCTGGACAAAACAGCCAAACACCTACCCCTTCGTTACAGAAAATGCTTTGACCATTTTTGGGCTTAAGCTTTATATGCTATATAGTAAACATGCCATTTGTAAATGAAGAAGAGTTGAAAAACAGAAATAAACTTGTAAAGGATTATATTAATAACCGAAAGCTTTTGAAACAAAAACTGCAAAAAGAAATTGTAGCCAAACAACAACTGCAAAAGTCTGCCTCTGAAGTATTTCGTCCCATTACTAAAACGTTTGAAGAAACTCAGAAAAAAACTGATAAAAGGCAAGACCAACTAATTCAACACATACAGCAACAGCTTGCCATTGAAGATAAACCTCGATCAATTTATACTGTGCATTTTGAGAGTGCTTTCGATAACGAAGAAAAAGAATTGCTTACACAAAACAATTTTGAGACTGATATTGTGGAGCTTGTAAAACGCAGGCCAGATTACATAAACGCATTGAAAGACAGAGCTAGATTAATCAATCAAAGATTAGGTGGTTTACGAAGAAGACGCGATGCTGATACAGAAGTGATTGATAAGCAAATAAAAACTTTTAAAAAGTACAGAGAAAAATTAAATAAATTATTAGGAGGAATGAAACTTACCTTTGGAAGAGGGCTTAAAGATCCCAACAAACTTTGTGAAAGACTTAATTTACTAGTAGCAGCCAAACAAGCCGGCAATAATAACAAACGTTTGGATCAAGAAATTGCAAACATTTTGAAAAAACTAAAATTAAACAAATGCATTTCACACTGCAACCACCAAAAATTATTTGACAATATATTAAAACGACATCAATACCACTTTTCTTTGACTCTAGGAAAGGACAAGGAAAATCAGAAGATTTTATAACTAGCTTTAATCCACCGTTGCAACTAGACATTAAAAAAAGTTACGAGATGTCCTTAATCAATGCTCAAATATGGTACTCTTGGCATAACATAACGAGCAGCAATAATAAATTTTTTTATTCACCAGATGGAGTAGCTGCACGATTATTATCAATTCCTCCAGGGAGCTATAATATTGAAGATCTCAATAATGAAATCAAGTACTTGATGGAACAGAGACGTGATGACAAAAATAATATTACTATAACACCAAATTTTAATACATTAAAATCAAGAATTGAACTTAAAAATGATTACATAGTTGATTTTCGAATTCCAAATTCAATAGGTGACGTTTTAGGATTTGGTTCGGCATTTTTGGGTGTAAATGGAATTCATAATAGTCAAAATCCTGTAAATATTACAAATATCAACAGCCTTCAGATTCATTGCAGCTTAATTGATGGAAGTTACATAAACGGAGCGTCTAGTGACTTACTTTATACTCTTAGTCCAAACGTACCACCGGTATATTTGATTCAAGTTGAACCTAAGCAAAACATTTACGTTCCAATCAAAAATTTAAGTCAAATTGATAGTATCCGATTCTCTATAAAAGATCAAGATAACATTTTTGTAAATATGAATAATGAACGAGTGACTTACTATGTTCACCTGAGAGAGATTATGCAGTTTAACTATAAATGTTATCACAAAGAGAAACTAGATTTCATAAAAAGAAAATCATAGGTGGAAGTTTGCTTAAAAATGTTTACGACAAGGTAAGAAACGTAATCAGCACTGGTTCTAAGATTCATAACAGAATTCCTACTGGAGTGAAGACTGAGATTAAAAAACTAGCTGCACCTTTACTGAAAAAAGCCTTAGAACCCACAAAAAAGACATTAAAACCAGTCTTAGAAAATATACCAATAAACAAGCGTATTATCAATGACAGAGAATTAGAAAATCTCAACGACAGATCGAGAGCTATCTTAAGTAATTTAATTGCTGGATCAGGATTTAAAAATTATATGTCTTAATTATAAAATGACAGAACTAACGAATCCATATTTGCAAATTAAAAAAACAAACTTAGTCGACAATTCGATTACTGAGTTCGAATATGTCGAATACCTTCCGAGAGATTCCAATAACATGAACAAAGATGGTCAGCACATTATTGAAACAAAAGATGAAGATGTTTTTCTTCTACCGCATAAAGCATACCTAGAAATCAGAGGAAAACTTCAAACTAATGCGAATGCTAATTACAATAACAATGACGTAATTTCATTACTAAATAACGGTTGGTCTTTATTTCAAACTGCGCAATATCAATTAAATAACCAAACTATAGAAAACATAAACCTTTATCTACCTCAAGCATCAACAATACTCAATTTAGTTAGCTTTAGTGATGATTATTCAAGATCAACCGCCTCTAACATGCTGTGGTTTAAAGACACTGGAACTGGTTCCCCATCTCTTAAACAAAATTTTGGTGGTGTAGCTGATGATGCGAATGCAAATGCTGTACGTGATGGTATTAGAGCAATCGTAGAAATATACAACAACAATCTACAAGCAAATATTGGTTTCACCGCAAGACAGAACATTACTACGGGAAATAAGCAAATTACTTTAATGCTTCCTCTTTCCCAAATATTTGGATTTTGTCGTGATATCGATAAGGTTTTTAGGGGTGTTAAACACAGTATAGTCGTGGATAGAGAAACATCTAATAACTATATTTTACGTGCTAATGGTGTAGCTGCTGGTAAGTTTAACATAAGTCATATCTCTTTGTGGATGCCTAAAGTGAAACCAAGTTTAAGAGTTGAATCGGAAATAGATGCTATGTTAGTAAAAGGACATATAAAACAGCTATACTTTGAACAAATGAGAGTGTATCGAACAATGTTTCAGTCAACAGAAACAAGCATGACTTGGAGAATAACAACCCAGCCGGGAACAGAGCTTCCCAGGCATGTGTTTGTTGCGTTTCAATCGAGTGAACGAGATAACAACCAGCAGCTAAATAATATGATTTTTGACAATGCAAACTTAAGACGTATTAGTTGCAGAATAAACAGCATTCAATATCCTGAACGAGAATTTGAATGTAATTTTACTCCACAAAATAGAAATTATTCGCGTTTATACATGAGTTTTCTAGAGGCTGTAAACAAATACCAAGACGCCGATTCGGGCTGTCAATTATCAGCTGAAGACTGGGCTAGTTTGTATCCAATTCATCATTTTGATGTTAGTAAACACAATGAACGACTTAAAAACAGCTCGGCAGATATTGAAATAAGGTTTAGTCTTGGTGGTAACTTTAGAAATATTGCAAATAACGCTGACCAAGCTTTCTATGTTTATGCAGTCATACTTTCTGATAGATACCTTCAGTTAGAAGGACTTTCAGGTCGAATGAATATAATTATCTGAGTATAAATAAAAATGTATGTTAAAATCAGATTAAATTTATCACAATTTCAAAAAGAAAAAATAAAACAAGCTTTTCAAACCAAAACTGGGCTTACACTCACATTTAATAATCACCAGTTACAAGGATCAGACTTTCTTGGTTTAACAAAGACGCAAGTTAACAAAATAAATGATGCTAAAGCAAAAGGTTCAGGTGTTACTTTGAAGCTATCAAAACTACAAATTTCAAAACAGGGTGGTTTTATTGGAACTCTTTTAGCAGGTTTAGCAGGTAGCTTGCTACCCAGTTTGTTAGGAGGAAAAGGACTTGTGTTACCTGGATCAAAGGGTAAAGGGCTTATGTTGCCTGGAACAAAAAGACAAGGTAGGTCTTATCGCTTCGACGAACCTCAGATTCTCGGAAAAGGTTTAATACTAGGAAAAAATTCTCCTTTCAAAAATGTTCCGATCTTGGGTTTGATTTTATAAAGTCTAATATAAAATGTACCACGATTACTCATTGAACTTGACACAAAATCAAAAGAAAAAAATTGCAAATGCATATAAAAGCAAAACTAGTGTAAGTGTTAGACTAACAAATGCAAGTTTACAGACTAAAGGCAACGTTAGTTTGCAACTGACGAGTCGACAAATAAATAGAATTAACAAATCAAAAGCGTCTGGACACGGTATTCAAATAAACTTTAGTAAAACACAATTGCAAAAACAAGGTGGTTTCTTAAGCAGCTTACTTAATTTAGGAAACTAGTGTTACCGTTTTTAGCTAAAAAGGTTTTGCCAACTTTGGGATTAGCAGCTGCTTCCGGGGCCATCCAAGGAGCAACTAATAAAGCAGTAAATAAATGAAACCATTAACAAACTTAGACATTGATAAAATCATGATTAAGTGTGACAATTATCGAGGAACATTTAGCAAAGATATGTTACCAAAAGCAATGAATAAAAATGAGTCAGCTGTTGTAAACTTGCAAGATTATTTTGCGGGTAGTGGAACTCATTGGGTTTGTGTTTACAACGAAGAAAAATCAGATAAAGTAGAATACTTCGACAGCTTTGGACTTGTACCCCCAAATGAAGTTGTTAAATATACAAGCACTACAAACAAAAACATTATTTACAATGATGCACAAATTCAAAATATTAACTCAATTCTTTGTGGTTACTACTGTGTGTATTATATAACAGAGCGAAATAAGGGGAGAACAGCAAACGAACTATTGTTAGATTTTCATGAAAAACCTACACCTTTTAATGAAATGTTTATGAAGTTTTATGTATCATATATTAAAGATGGAAACTTATTGTGTTAGAGAAAAGAAAAAAACTAAATGTGTTCCAGGTTCTGATGAAATTATAAAAGCAAAAGGAAATGGTCGCCTGATGTTACGTTGCATTTGTGCTAGTTGTGGTATTACAAAGCATAGTTTCATTAAAACCAACAAAAAGGGAGGCTTGTTAGACCTTCATGCTGCGATAGGAAAATTACCAAAACCAAAAGATGGATTTACTCTTCCAAGTCATAAATATACAGGACCATATAATCCACTAGATAAGCAGCTTGATGAAAATGATCAGCCTTTTCCTGGACAAGAACCTTACAATCAAATAGATGCTATTGCTATGAAACATGATATTTGTTACCGTGATAATGACAATAAAAAAGGTAAACTAAAATGTGATAAAGATATGTTAGACAGTTTATCACAAACAAAAACCAAAGGTATTCGAGAATCTTTTGATAAAAAGTTAGTTCAAGCAGCAATTGGAACAAAATATAAACTAGGATTAGGTGCAAAAAACAGGAAAAGGCGTCGTGGCAAACAGAACTAGCTGATGAACTACACAAACCAGTAAAGAAAAAGTTTCTGCGACGCCGAGTTATAAGCAAATCAATTGATGAAATATGGGCGGCTGATTTAGTAGAAATGCAAAAGTTTAGCAAATGGAATAAAGGTTACCGATATTTACTTATGGTGATTGACGTATTTTCTAAATTCGGATGGATAGTCCCTTTGAAAGACAAAACGGGTAAAACTGTTGCTAATGCTTTCAAGAAAATCTTCAAAGAAAAAAGAATCCCAAAATTCTTATGGACTGATAAGGGAAAAGAATTTTACAACAAAAAGACGAAAAGCCTGTTGGACCAACACAACATTAAATTATATTCAACTGAAAATGAAGAAAAAAGTTCTGTTGTTGAACGCTGGAATCGCACTATCAAAAATAAAATGTGGAAGCAATTTACAAAACAAAGTTCAACTCAGTACTTAGACATGTTACCTGAGATAGTTGATGAGTGCACTAACAGCTATCATTCATCCGTGAATATGACGCCTGTTCAAGCAAGCGAAAAAGAAAATCAAGGAATTGTTTACTATAATTTGTACACTAAAATTAAACCAATAAAAACTAAAGCAAAATTTAAAGTTGGTGACACAGTTAGACTTTCAAAATACAAGCGAAAACTTTTTGACAAGGGTTTTACTCCAAACTGGACAGAGGAACTGTTTTTAATTTCTAAAGTTTTAAATACCAATCCACACACTTACGAAATCACTGATCTTCGTGGTGATTTAATTTCTGGAACTTTCTATGAACAAGAACTTTTGAAAACGAATCAAACTAAATTCAGAATAGAAAAAGTTGTTCGCAAAGATAATAAAAAGAAATCGGCATTAGTTAAGTGGTCTGGATACAGCAATGATTTTAATAGCTGGATTCCGATTGAAGAATTAGAGCAACTTAAATCTACATATAAATAAAAGATGTTTTGTGGATTTCAACCTTCAAATTTATCAGTTCCAGAAAATATAGAAGATATAAAACAAAAGTGGAATAAACGTGTTTTAACTTACTGTATCACGAACTTAACACCAAAACTTACAGAAGAATCGATACACAAACAAATTGATTCTGCTTTTAAAGTTTGGGATAAACCTACAGCACTTAAATTTAAGAAAGTACAGCCAAATGAGCCCTGTGACATAAAAATTAGTTTTTGTGCCAAGGAACATGGCGATGGATTCCCTTTTAACGGTAAAGGCGGTGTTTTAGCTCATGGATTTTATCCAGGTTCAGGAATTGGGGGTGATTTACATTTTGATGCTGATGAAGATTGGACAGACCAAGAAACACCTCCCAAACACAACTTATTTGTAGTAGCTGTTCATGAAATAGGTCATTGTTTAGGTTTAACCCATTCACAAAGTACAGATTCTATCATGTATCCTACTTATAAACACGAGTGGTCAAAAGTATCAAGTGATGTTCTATCAAAAGAAGACATTGAAAGAATACAAAAGGCGTACGGTAAACCCAAAGTAAAAATATTTGATAGCAATGGCTTTACAATTAAAGTGAAACCTATAGAAAATGACAAAATCAAACTAATTATTGAAAAGAATTAAACACGACTGAAGCGTAATTATGAACGCAGCCTTCGATAAAACCGTTGTCACGTCTTATATACACAATCGCAAATCTGTAGGATATCAAACAATGTGTGATAAAAATTAAAGTAGGCTGCTTCAACAAAAGATGGAAGCTGATTCTGACAACGACAAATAAAATCGACAACGAGCACAAGTTGGTTACATGTGACAAGCGCTCAATTGCGAGTTTAATACCTCCTACTAACATCGGAAGGGGGGACTGAGAACCACGATTTAAAAAAAAATTTGAAACACAAGGACGGTTTCAGTGCATTTTAAGTCATTTTGTTTCCAGTGCATTTTTGAGATTCAGGTGACCTGCTTTGCACTGAATGATTTTTATTGAGAATGGGCCGACTACAGTGCAGTCACGTGACCTCTATCTTAATTTCAGACACAAGGACGGTTACAGTGCAGTCACGTGACCTCTGTGCACCGAACATGCCATATACATAACTACTAATTGGAAAAAATTAAATTGTTTAATCTCCTTTCACTAGCAATTTAAGTCCAGAACACGCTTAAAATCTTGCATTTTGGTGTTAAATTTTGTAAGTGATTTGGTCCAGGTAAGGGGAAGTAAGATGCACTGCCTCCTGCAATATTTTAGCAGTTAATACTAATCCACTTGAAGATTTTCCTTAGAGATTTTAAGATTTGTCATGTAATTAACCAGTTATAGGAGTACATATATGGCCAGAGGGCCAAGGCCCCATCAATTCAAATGCAATAATTTGTTTAATGAGCATTTCTCCGAACCTTTTTTTTTTACCGGCCAGTTGGTCGAGCGATAACGCGTTCGTCTCTGGAGCGGGAGGTCTGAGGTTCAAATCTCTGGCTGGTCAAATCGGACACAGTGTTGCCAACGGCTCACCACCGTTGCGACATTATTTGAAAGGAGCTGTGTTGCCCGGGCGCAATGAAGCGAAGATGGGCCCCGCCAACTCGTTACACGCTTCGGCGTATTACAGCGAGAATAATAAAAGAATTCTTCGCGCAAAAACTGGCAAGATGGAGGTGAATTCTTATTGAAAAATGGTAGAATAGAAAAGATGGTAACGCCTACTAACTATGCTATTGCCCAGCCGGATTTACCTTGCGCAGGAACCCTGGTATTTTGGGGATAATCGCAACATCTTCCTGCCAAATATAGGTGAAGATCAAAAAAAGTCTTAACATTCTGAGCGCGGGGCCCTTGGCAGTGTACCGTTTGGTAAATCCGGCCCTGGTTATTGCATTACGTTCATAAAAAGGTTAGATGAACGCCTGAGTTAGCAACATTTAAGACAAACACCCATAATTTCACTGGAGTTATACATTTAAATCCGTTGGCAAAAATTGAATTGAGGGGGGCCCGGGCCCCCTGGTTGTCAATATTATTGTTAATTACTGTTGTACGCGTGTACTATTTATTCTACGCGAAGATACTAAAAAAAACTGAAAAAACAAGGCTTTTTTGTTATATTTTTATCATTGGTGGCATTGCGATTGGGAGGGGCCCGGGTCCCTTCCCTCCCCCCCCCCCCGCACAGACACACTACGTTTATATACTCAGGAACACTTTTTTATAAAAACCAGTAAATTTTGGGCTGAGGTTGGTTTCAGTTTTTCAAATAACCTTTGTTCTCTTCTAAACATTTGTATAAGTACTATTATTTCATACAGACCAAAACTTATTTAACTACCGGTATACAACATCAATTTGATCAAATATTAAGTTGTGACAATAACTACCACTTGTTGCTACTATCCTGATAGGATACTTTTTCGACTTGTTCAGGACAGGTTGAACGCAGTTCTTTGCCGCCAATGATTGGTTAAAAGGTGGCCACCAAGCCATTCCTTCAGACTCGACCAGCTAACTTTCATGAACGATGGCCAAAGCCAGTTCTTTTGTAAATTCAACAACTAAACCCATTTTCCTTGCAATCTAATTGGTGCATCAGTATAGTACACAAGTAGTTTTATACTCTACCTCAAAGCTGCAAACACGAAAAGAAAATGACACACCCACATCCAGAGATGGGCACGATCTTGATCTTCAAAATCAGATCGTGATCTTGAAGATCAAGATCACTTTCATTTTTCAATGTCGCCTGGGGTAAGCACAGCCGAAGACGGGTTATGTGGTATTCTGTAGCTATTTCATGGTTGCGACACAGAATGGAGTCTAAACTGGAAAAAGTAATCCGTATTTGCCGTGGTACAGACAGGACAGGTACGAACCAGTACGGCAGTACCAGTACCTAATCTGCTAAGTGGTGAAAATTAGTCACAAATCAGCTTCGTTAACAACGGAATGTTTGAAGGCTTGGGGTATCCTATCGACAATAGCACTCTTTTTTTGCACACCATTAGCAGATTACCGGTGGTTAGAAAAATCTCCAGGAAATAATACTGAAAAAACAAGTCCTGGTAGTGGTATTGGCTAGCAATGCTAGTACCGTTTGTAGTCTAGGTCTTTTTCTTTGTTAATGACCAAGCAGCTGGTAGCCAAAAAGCTAGGTTGATGACAACAACAGGTGTCAGTCAGGATAAGATGCTCGGTTAGGCTATTACAGTAATCATGACATTGCATATTTTACGACATTGACATCGTATCATAGACAGTGAACTAAAAGGATTTTGTTCTTGAAAAAAAACTTTTAGTTTACAGTCTATGATCTACGATGTCTATAGACTCATAAAATATACAACGACATGAATGTCACAACATATACTATGTCGTCAAAAAGGAATTTGTTCATGACCGACGGGATGGCCCAGTGGCAGACGCATCTGGCTACTATGCCAAATTTTGTGTGAGTAACTGGGTTAAATTCATGCGTCCATCAAATCTAACACAAGTTGCCAATGGCCCGCCGCTGTTGCGACGTCAAATTGTGTGCCCGTGGCGCTTTGAAGCGGAGATGGGTCCCGCAAGCTTGCGACACCCATAAAGGGTATTAAGCGAGTATAATGAAGATTTGATATTTTTGATTTGATTTTGTTCTTGAATTTTGTTATTGTTGTATAAAACTAGCAAAAGTAAACTAAAAGGGTTTTCGTGATTATTTAAACTAGTAAAATAGCTACAAAAAGTTTGTGAGTGTCAAATGCCTTACGTTATTAACCATGGGCGCAGCTAGGATTTTTGATTGGGGGGGGGGGCCGCAAATCACATGCAGTGACGTCATCGTAAATTTTTGAAAAAGGAACTTTTTGTGGGTCAAAGATATCGCAGAATGGAAAACCAGAAGCCGTGGTCTGGTTTACCAAAATTAAAAAGTGAAAATGTCAAACTTTTGGGAGATGTGTTGAGTAAAGTAGTGTAACTCAAACATATCACAGACGGGGGTCTGGGGGCAGAGCCCCCAGAAGCTGGAGGCTTTTGGGGTCTGAGGACAAAGCCACCAGTCGCCTGGGCGATTGTTTGGAAAAACAAGCTATTTTAATGCCATTGGATCACATTCCTCATGTGTTCAGAGCCATTTGAACGAACTAGATTTTTAACACTTGAAAGCCAATTTAAAAAATTAGATTATTCAATCCCCGTTTTACTTACAATTTAAGTTCCTAAGTAATACACGTTTGAAATCTTATATTTTAGGGTTAAATTTTGTAAGCGACTTGGCCCAGATAGAGGGAAGTAAGGTACATTGCCGCCTGCAATATTTTAGCAGCAAATAATAAAATAATCCACTCTTAAGATCTTCCTTAGAGATTTTTGTTTGGTCATGAAAATAACCAGCTGTAGAGTACATGTACCGCCAGTGGGCCCAGGTCCCCTCAGTTCAAATTCATTAATTTGTTCAATGAGTATTTCCCCAGTAGTTACTTTTTTCCAAAGTGTATTACCGCGTAAAAACTGGCAAGGTGGAGGTGAATTGTTATTGAAAAATTGTACAATAGATGGTTACGTGCTTACTAACCATGTTATTGACCGGGCAGGATTTACATTGTGTGGGGCCCCTGGCACTTTGGAGATTTTGGCAAAATCTTTTATAGCCAAAAAAGGTGAAGACCAAAAAAAAAACTCGTATCAGCTGAGCGCGGAGTCCCTGGCACTGTGCCATATGATAAATTCGGCCCTGGTTATTGCATTACGTTCATAAAAAGGTTAGATGAGGGCCTGGGATAGCAGCTTTTCGGGCAAAAACCCTTACTTTCACCCAGGTTACACATATAAATTGGTAGGCAAAAATTAAATTGAGGGGGTCCGGGCCCTCTGGTCACTAATATTATTGTTAAAATCTGTTGTACGCAAAAAATGCTATAAGAAACTGAAACTGCAGAAGCAATAGGCTTGTTGTCACATTTTTGTCATTGGTGACATTTCAATTGGAGGGGGCTCGGCCCCCTGCCCCCCCCCCTTGGTTACGCCTATGTTATTAGCGAAATCAGCACTGCCATTGCCCATTGATAGTCAATACTGATACAGCATTTAACATTTATAGCTTACCCCCCCCATCATCACCACAACCTCTATTTGAGTACTAAAAGTAAAGTGATCTTGATCTTCAAGATGATCTTCAAGATCACGATCTTGATCTGATCTTCAAGATCACAGTGTTTGAGTGATCTGATCTTTGATCTTCAAGATCACCTTTTTTGAATGATCTGATCTTGATCTTCAAGATCATCAAAAGGTGGTGATCTTGCCCATCTCTGCCCACATCAAAATCATTAATTTTCTTTCTAATACTTCTGCCAAAAAGTGATGTAATCTACTCTGCCAGAATATCTATGCCAATACGTTGTCAGGTTGTCAGTGATCCCGTCACAGTGATTTTGTCACAAAGTAAAGGTTCGGGCAAGATTGCTTAGGAAATAGTTGAATATTTTTATGACTGCCCTTTTCAGCTAATAATTTAATATTATTGATAAAATAATGCAGTGCTATAGGGTGACATTTGGCAGATATTCTGTCTTTCATTCAGCAGATTAGCATTATCGCTAAATTACCGGTAGCTCACATTTTTAAAATCAAATTAAGAATATACAGTACATAGACTATGAAGACATTGTTACCTTGTCGGCAGCGTGGCTGAAAGGGTAAAGGCGTCGTTTTTATGACGACTCTGATCGTATGATTTGGGTTCAACCCGCACCCTGGTCACGTTGTTGCGTCCTTGGATAAGACGCTTTATGATGATTATCTTTGCTTGGTGGCTTCGAACAAGCAGCAAATTCAGTGGACAAGAATTCGATGAACTTCACAGGAACATCAGATCACTGGAAACTCTTAAGCAGGTGCGGATTCCTCCAACCACGAAATAGTCCAACAATGAAATGTGCGTGGGTCGTCCAATATTTTGCGTCTGACACTGTCCGGTCAGGGCCGCCGAGGGAGGGACAATGAACCGGGGCTTATGGACTTTAGAAGCCCCCCTGCAGGGGTCCATGGGCGTCAGGGGGCCTAGTTTTGAGTCAATGAAGACCTGTTTCTCTCCCTTACATCTGAGTTTTGGGACAAACTCAGACTTCCCGGAAGTGAAAATCTTTTTTTTGGTCTTCACCTACTTTTGGGTTGAAAATAGAGCTTTTCCGTAAGCGAAGACCTTTTTTTTTGGTCTTCACCTAATTTTTGGGTGAAAATAGACCTTTCCCGGAATTCCCCGGAAGTGAAGATCGTTTGTCATTGGTCTTTCCCTGAGTTGTTTGTGGCTCTTTCTCCGTCCCCGGGTCTACATTTGGCTTCCGGCGGCCCTGTGTCCGGAGACAGGAGGATAAATGCGCTACAACAATTAACAGCAACAACAACAACAATTTAGTTAATAATATTAATAGTTTTCAGTAGGCCTACTTGAAACTGGCTTAAAGAAAGCTGATAATGTACTGTAAGACTTATTAATTATACTCAGGCACCATCCCGTAACTAAGCAAAACTTAAATATTAGACTTGTTAGTTGAGACTGCAAGACATAGGTCTATTCTTATAGCTATAGGCCTACTCAAGCACAAGTAAGCTAAACAAAATAAATCTTTTGCCTTAATTCAAGAAGCAGTTTGACTCGAAGACCTTTGCGGTCACTTCCAGCTCCTTTGTTAACAATTATTATAAAATTCGCATTTAACATATTGCGCTTTATTTTCCATTTTCTAATTTTCCAATTATGCCGCTTTGCATTTGTTTAGTGTTTTTTGTGTTTATATTGGTTAACAATAAACCTCTGTCTGTCTGTTAGAGAACTTAAATCGTAGAGAAAGCTAAGAATGTAAGACATCCTATCTGCTCTTCTGTATTAATTATAGTCAGGTAGTGATGGGTAGGCGCGTAGCCAGGATTTCGTAATGGGGGGGGCTATTTCGGGGGTCTGGGGGCGGAGCCCCCAGCGCTCGAAAATTTTGCGTTTTTTTGCAAAAATAACTTAATTTTAGGTCGATTTTGATAAAAAATAATGCGTTTGAAACGTGGCATAGAAGTTGGCACTGCAAGCATGATTAAACTGGTTGCATAAATTAGCTATGTGAAAGATGGCTAATGGTAAAATTTCAGTTCTCTAAATTACATGCTGGTAAATCATAATACTCTATCCTATAGTTCAATAAAACTCACATGTAGTCATCTATTTCATCTGTATTTTATAGACGAAAAAGTTGGGGGTGAGGGCTAATGAAAAGAGATTTGAGAGATGTGATTGGTAATTAACTACAGTAATACTAAATAGCCCCCCCCCATATTCATGAGTTTAGAATAATGTATTTAGTTCAGCATTTTTACGCTAGCGATCACATTTGATTGCTCATTTTTGGCCACTTTTCAAAGTTTTTATTGATTTGTGAGTTTTATTTGTGACAAATTAGCCCTCCCCCCCTAAATATATGTTTCAAAAAGGGCTTCAATTCACTTTGCAGTCCATTCCACTGCAAAAAAACAGTCTCAGAAGTGGTAAAAACGTGTTATTTTCCTTATTCTGCATTTTGGTTGACAGGCCAATGGGGGGGCTATAGCCCCCCCGCTCCCCCCCCTGGCTACGCTACTGGTGATGGGCAATATAGAATACCGAATCTTTAAGATTTAAATCCTAAATTATCTGGAATAGTTAAAAAGATTCGGTTTCAACTTTGTGGTATCAACTTACTAGATCAAGATTTGTTTTGCGACTTAAAGCGGTTGCTCAACACTTTTACTTAAACTGTTTGTGCTTTTGGAATAATAATCGTTTGCGCAAACAGAGTTGAAGTGCTTGTGTGTCTTCCGCGATTTAATCCGTTTGCGTAACAAAGTTTTCTATGTTACAGCAAAGCTACTACCAGTAACCGGTAGTTGTTTTATTTGAAACCAAAATAGGATTCGATATTCTGGATTTGGTTTAAACTATTCAGAATAATTCTAGAATAGTCAACTATTCTGAAGTGCTTATAGTCAGGCAGTAGAAACAATCTGTGTTAGCTCAGATTGTTTCTACCGTTTATGAAATTTATTCACAAAATCGTCATCTGGTACTTTTTTGGTCTGGGTTTGATTCTCAGTGTCTTTTCATCAATAACTTTGTTATAGTCACGCACTATCCCCTAAGCTAAACTTAGACTTGTAAGTTGAGACTGCAAGATAGCAAGATATATTCTTATGCTCAAGCTCAATAAGTAAGCTAAACAATTTAAACTTTTTGTCCCACAGTTTAATCAATTACTAACTTTAATTAAGCGCAGCGTAGCCAGTTACTAATTACTAACTTTAACCAATCACTAACTTTAATTAAGCGCAGCTCTGCCAGCTTACTGCCTTACCACAAACACGCTGGACACAGAGTTCAGCAACTGTAAACCAGCAAACTATCCGTAATGCAAGCTCGCGGCTGATTAAAACGTTATTCTATACACGTGACCACGTGATATCTTTATTCGTCGGGTCGCCGGCGGCTGACCAGTGGCAAACCGATGAAGAAGAGCAGAAAATCTTCGAAAATATTCGCTCGATTATAGTTAACGGGCCAGCGGCGGTTAGACAGCGGCAAACAGATATAAAAAAAGCAAAAACTACTGATGGTATTCGCTGGATAATTGCTGTTGTGCCGCCGGCTGCGACCGTTGCCGCTGATTTTGGTGGCTGTCGCTTTGATGACGACGGTGGTTCGCCGACGTTTGCTACCTGGGTTGTTAGTAAGTACAATACAAAAGAGAACCTGTTCTTAAAATTTCTAATCCCATCACTGTATATACCGTAGTTTCCCGCTAATAAACCACTTAGTCAAATAAGCCGAGACCAATTTTTAGCTATAAAAATAAGGGTTTTTCCATATTATTGCCAAATAAGCTGAGGCAGAAACAATGCATCAACACCTTCCCTGCGTTAGGATGTATTAACATGTCCTCACATTTATTGCCAACTGAGGAAGGACATATTAATATGTCCTAAATTTTAAATTTTCTTAACAAAAGGCTTTTTAAGTGAGTTACCGGTATTGTTTTATTGTTGTTTGTTTGTGTTCCGACTACATACTTTTCGTGAATGAATGTTCTTTTATTTACTGTCTTTATTTAACTCTAGCTATAAATTGACACGCGGTGAGATCAGCATCTCAACTTCAGCATCTCAAATTCAGATAAATCTAAAATTTATCGAAATGTGCAGCATGTACCACTACATTTAGTTTTTCATATGCTGTTACCGGTAATAAATCTTTTCAGCTTCGGAGTAAATGATTATCGAGAAAATTCAAAACTGTATTTTCTAGACAAAATGTTTACTGGTACCAGTTAGTGATTAACTACCGGTACCCAGTTACAAAAATCAATTTTCTACAATGATTTAAGATGTGATAATTGTGAATCTTAAGAACAACTCATCGAATTAATATAAACTCGTTTTAACACGTACAAATTTAATTTTGTTGTACACATACAGGTTACCATAAGATATATGGTAGGCCTATAGTTAGCAGTCTTTAGCTCAAACCGTACCAATAACTGTTTAATCAAATACGATACTGGCAGCATAGCTAGACTACATAAAATGCAAAACAGCATTTAATCAGTGATCTAATAACAAGTTGACAGCTTTCAACTGATATCTGCCAGTTGATACTAGTAACTGGTACCGATATATCAGTGTATGCCCTAACCCCTGTCCAGGCCACGATGCAATGAAACCCCAAGTAAGGATACTCTGGTGATGCTAAAACAACAAAATTTAATTTTAACAAAATGTAAAAAAATAGTGTTAAGCCACTAGTAGGCCTACTGAAGTGGTATTAATGGTAGTATTGGAACAGTTTCTTACACCAGGTTATTGGTTATTCACAATAAAATAACTGATGAGTTAGACTACATAGTATAATTTTTTGTTGTTTTATATGTATGTGTGCTTAATTGCTGCTAAAGGCAGGCAACTATATTATTGTGACAACCATATTGGTACAGCATACTAGCCAGTAGGCTGCTCTGCAATAACCAAGGGTATTAGGCTAAGTACCATAAACTGAGCAACATATAGGCTAAGTTCCATAAACTAATAGTGATAGTAAGATTTATTTCTGCCTAAAATACCTTTCAGAGTACATAAATCTCTTTTTTCCTTCTCATCTCCTTGCACTCCCTATGCTGAACTACCTGCAATGCACAAGAATATCAGCCTTACCACTTCCGCTACTAGGTGGCGCAATTTTAAAACCATTGACACTGCCTTTCCTACAAGCCTTCCAGACTACTAATATAGAGACTGTGTTGATGGCATCACAAATATTTCTTCACTGGCAAAAAAATAGGCTAATCTAGGCGAAGCGATGAGCTATGAGCATTGAAAAACTTCAAACATCTGACAGCATATAAATCCAGCTTATTTTTTGAGCCTAGGCTATTGTCTTTAACGCCTAGGCAGTGATGGAGTCGAGTACTCAACTTCCGAGTACGAGTACGAGTACGAGTACCGCAAAAAACTTCGAGTACGAGTACGAGTACTGATATTGAAAAATGTACTCGAGTACGAGTACCGTAAAAAAGTTCGAGTACGAGTACGAGTACTTTTACAAGTTTAGAAAAAGAAATTTTTAAGTCGTATCGGATCAAAATTTGTCGCAAAAATATATACGAATACGTTTTTTTCTGTGAATGGGATGTTAAGAAGGCGCACAACTGCAGGCGACAATTTCTGACAAGTTACACGCAAAATTACTGTTATATTTTAAACAAATTAGGTACCTTGACGTTGAAAGCAAGTGCACGGTTTTTTGCGCGTCGGAAAAAACCTTGGCTTGCAGAAGCAGCAAATTGCTCATTGTTGCAAGAAGTTCTGTCAGAGCCGCAGAAAAATGTTTAACTCTAAAACTGAGCAAAGAATTAACTTTGAAATTTTTGGTAACATTCAAGCTTTGATGGAAGTTTACGGCAAAGAATGCGTGTCAAGAACCCGTGGTTTTGAATGGCACAAAAGATTTCATGAAGGCCGAACTGAAGTTGAAGATGATGAACGTTTACGACGCCCAACCATATCAAAAACCACTTACAATAACCGAGAAAGTGAAAAAATTGTCCGAGAAGATCGTCGGCTTAGTATTCGACTGATTGCAGAGAGGATGTCCATTGACAAAGAAACAATGTGGCAAGTACTGCATGAAAATCTGCATATGACAAAGGTCTGTGCGCAAGATGTTTCAAAGCTTTTAACTAGCGATCAAAAAGAAAAACGCCAAGAGGATTGCGCTGACATTTCAAAACAAATTGAAGAAAACCCTAAATTTTTAGACAGCGTGCTTACTGTACATGTGATGAGAGATAAATTTTCCAGTACGACCCAAAGACAAAGAGCATGGCCGTAGGAGCTCAAAATGATTTGGGGGGGCAGCAAACTTTTGCCCGAAAAATGACTTGATGCATTGCGTTTCTCTGTCAAAATTGAGACGGTTTTTTCTGCCCAAATTGAGGTGTTCTCCAAAACAAAAAACAAAAAAAAAGGTCATCCCTAAAATTTGAACGGTTTTTCTGTCCAAATGAAGGTGTTCTCCAAAAAAAAAAAAAAAAAAAAAAAAAAAAAAAAAAAGGTCTTCACCGAAACTGAGACGGTATTTTGCCAATGGTGTGCCCAAATATCCACACTATTTGCCCAAATAAATAGACCATTTGCCCAAATTTTCTACGATTTTCGACGTTTTGAACCGAATGGGGGGGCGACCGCCCCCCCTGCCCCCCCGCCTCCTACGGCTATGACAAAGAGACAGTCCATGCATTGGAAAACTGCAAACTCACCACGAATTAAAAAAGCAAAATCAAAATTCAAGGCAATGTTAATTGTTTTTTTTATGTTAAGAGCGTTGTCGTGTTCTTTTTTTTTGTGAAAATCCGAATGAAACGCTGTGTTCATGCTAAGGGAGAATACATCAAAGGGGAAACAAAATAAAACGACCTTTTTTCCTTCAATAAAATTGCTTTATGTCACCAGTTTTGTTATTTAAAAGCGACACCTCGTATACCGTATGCTTCTTTCAATCACAAGTAAGCTTTCAAAGCCCTCTACCCCAAACACGATTACCCACAACAATTTTTTGAGAACTTTTGCGATTTAATGTTATATTCAATTAACATTTAATCATAGGTAGGCAAGTTAATGCAAAACATTAGCTTCGTTAACCACTAGTCCGTTAACAAACTTCACACTTCCGTCAACGCTAATCCGTTATTTTCTGCTTTAATTAACGGAAGTCAATAAAGTCCGTTAATTCGTTAATATTTTGCATGTAATATACATTTCTTTATGTTCACTCGGTTTTAGAGCACGTATTGACGTTGTTGAGCTGATTGTAAGGAAAAATTTTTTGCTATGGTGGTCTTTTTGTGTTTTGGAAGTTACGTTTACAGTCTAATCTAATTTCAAGACAAAAACAAGTTCATATGCACTAATAACGCTGCGATTGGAAAATCTTTGGAAATTGCGAACAGCGATGATTAATAGACCTGTGAGGCTGCAGCTTATTATTTGCCACAAAAAAGAGCCTCCTTTCTTCGCTTTCTTCTGTAAAGCTCGTGCTAATACGCAACAAGTGTTACCAGTGTCAACTGGTTTGTACCATTATGATAAATGAATGGTGCAAGATATTAACGATAAAAACTTTAACGGAAGTTAAAAGAACTTAACGGAAGTTAATTTAGTCCTTTAACATGAAAAAACTTTTTAACGGATTAGCGATTTAATGAAAAAGTTAGCTTCGTAATTAACGGATTAACGATTAATGGACTTGTGCTCTCCTATGCATTTAATTAAAGACTATCTAAAACTTGTAACACTGAACTGCAAATGACGTAGTAGTAAATGTTCTCGAAATAATGCTGCATTTCAAAGGAGGTGACTATGTTATGTGAGCATAAAATAACAGAGGTGGAGTCGAGGACACGCGGCTCGAGGCCATGGCCAAGGACACAAAAAAAATACGAGGCCAAGGCTAAGGACAGAAATGCTCGAGGCCAAGGACCAAGGACACAAATGCAAGTGTTTTCCTAAGAAAAAAGGTCTTAAAAATTTTTTTCCGTCGATCTCCAAAAAACGGTCTAGAAAAACGTTTTTCAGCCGATCTACAAAATTTTAACCATTCAAAAAATAGTGCTGTCCTCGAGCCGAGGACAAGGCAATTTTCGAGGATTTGAGGCCAAGGCCAAGGACTTGAAAATGTGTCCTCGAGAACTCCACCTCAGTAAAATAATGCTGCCATTTAATATCAGCTACCAGCTACAACCAAGGGCGTACGCAAGGGGGGGGTTTAGGGGTTCAACCCCCTCCCCATTGGTCTGTCGACTAAGATGCACAATAACGAAAATATCACGTTTTTAGCACTTCTGAGCCTGTTTTTTTGCAATGACACGGACTCCAACATGATTTAAAGCAACTTTTGAAGCATTTAGAGTTTCTTAGGGGGGGTTGATTTGTCAAAGATATACCTTACAAACAGTAGCGTAGCCAGGGGGGGGGCGGGGGGGGCTATAGCCCCCCCATTGGTCTGCCGACCAAAATGCAGAATAAGGAAAATACCACGTTTTTAGCACTTCTAAGACTCTCTTTTGCACTGGATCAGACTAAAAATGATTTAAAGCATAGTTTGAAACGTTTATTTGGGGGGGGGCTAATAGACTGCCGACCAAAATGCTGAATAGGGAAAATACCACGTTTTTAGCATTTTAAGACTGTCTTTTGCACTGGATTAGACTATTTTGAAACGTTTATTTAAGGGAGGGGGGGACGGCTAATGAACTGCCGACCAAAATGCAGAATAAGAAAAATATCATGTTTTTAGCACTTCTAAGACTATCTTTTGCACTGAATTAGACTAAAAAATGCTTTAAAGCATAGTTTGAAATGTTTATTTGGAGGGGGGCTAATAGACTGCCGACCAAAATGCAGAATAGGGAAAATACCACGTTTTTAGCATTTCTAAGACTGTCTTTTGCACTGGATTAGACTAAAAAATGCTTTAAAGCATAGTTTGAAACGTTTATTTAGGGGGGGGGCTAATGAACTGCCGACCAAAATGCAGAATTAGGAAAATACCACGTTTTTAGCCAGTAGCGTAGCCAGGGGGGGCGGAGGGGCTATAGCCCCCCCATTGACATGTCGACCAAAAAGCAGAATGGGAAAAACACAACATTTTTAGCACTTTGAGACTGTTTTATGCACTGGAGTGGACTAGATAGTGATTTAAAACATCTTGTGAAACATATGTCCAGAGGGGGGGCTAATTTGGCAAAAATAAAACCAACAAATAAATGAAACCTTTGATAAATGGTAAGAAATAAGCAATCAAATTTGATCGCAAGTGTAAAAATGCTGAATATAAGTGTCATCAACAAATATACTATAAACTAAGGAATAGGGGGGGGGCTATTCAGTATTTGTTAATTACCAATCATTTCTCTCAAATCTCTTTTCATTAGTCCCCCCCAATTACTTTTCTCTATAAACTGTATACGAAATAGATTACTCCGTGTGAGTTTTATTGAAGTATTCGATTTTATAATTTACCAGCATCTAAACAAGAGAACTAACATTTTACCATTAGCCACCTCCCAAATAGCCCATTTATGCCAGCAGTTTAATCTTGTTTGCACTGCCAATTTCTAAGCCACGTTTTAAAAACATTATTTTTAATCAAAATAGCCCTAAAATGAAGTTATTTTTGCAAAAAAATGCAAAATTTTCGAGCGCTGGGGGCTCCGCCCCCAGACCCCCGTGTCTCCGGCAGCTGGGGGCTTCGCCCCCAGACCCCCACTGGCATCCGGCGGCTGGGGGCTCCGCCCCCAGACCCCCCAAACAGCCCCCCCCATTGCGAATTTCTGGCTACGCGCCTGCTTACAAACCAATAGCAACTTTAAAAAATTGGCAAAATTAGCAAATTTAACCGCTAAAAATGCTTATCATTGGCTTCATCAAAAATATAAAGATGGGGTTTCAGTATTAGTTAATTAATAATCCACTCAAATCTCGTTCCATTCGCCCCCCTCCACCTTCTCCAACTGTATCACTCTATAAACTACAGAATATAAATGCTTGTGAGTTTTTCAAATCAAAATTTTATGATTTACCGGCTTGTAAATTAGAGGACTGAAATGTTACCATTAGACACCGCCCACATAGCTCACTTATGCGCAAAGGCGTACACAGGGGGGTGGGGGTTTAAACCATCCTCCCTATTGATCCGACGTATATCATTTGAAATATCGTCTTATTAATCAAAACGAACAAGCTCCTTCTTTACTCTTATAGTAATACGAAATATTTAATTATATAGTAACTAACTTTTTTGTTATCTAATGCAACAATGTAAGCAACTAAATGTAATACTGAAACTCTGGAATGCCGTGTTACGAGTTAGAGTAACTTTCAGTAACGTAGGCAGGGGGGTTATAGCCCCCCCCCCCATTGGCCTGTCAACCAAAATGCAGAATAAGAAAAATACCACGTTCTTAGCACTTCTGAGCCTGGTTTTTGTTCTGGAATGGACTAAAAAGTGATTTAAAACATCTTTTGAAACATAAATTTAGAGGGGGGTGTGGCAAATTTGTCAAAAACAAAACTCACAAAGCAATGAAAACTTTGAAAAATGTCCAAAAACAAGCAAGCAACTTTGATCGCTAGTGTAAAAATGCTAAACATAGGTTTCATCAACAAGCATATTATAAACTTAGGAATAGTAGTGGGCTTTTTAGTATTAGTTAATTATCAATCACTTGTCTCAAAATTTTTTCCGTTAGCCCCCCTCCCAATTATTTTTCTCTGTAAAATATAGACGAAATAGATTGTGAGAGTTTTCCTAAACTATACGATTTTATGATTTACCAGCATGTAAGCAAGAGAGCTAAAATTTTACTATTAGCCACCTTCCGCATAGCCCGTTTATGCAAACAGTTTAATCGGGTTTACACTACCAATTTCTATGCCATGCTTTAAAAGCATTATTTTTTATCAATATAGCCCTAAAACTAAGTTATTTTTTAAAAAAAATGCAAAATTTTCAAGCGCTGGGGGCTCAGCCCCCAGACCCCCAATAGCCTCCGGCGGCTGGGGGCTCTGTCCCCAGACCCCCGAAACAGACCCTCAATTGCGAATTTCTGGCTACGCACCTCTCACACTTTGCACTGTTTATAATCATATGAGTTTTCGTAGCTTTTGTTTTGAACAATTTTTTTCTTCATCGTTCAGTTGCAAAGCTTGTGATGTTAACTATAATAGATGTATGCTTAATGCTTAATTGTATTTGGTTTGAAAAGATTTATTTGCATTACGCACTGTGAGACTTTGATTCCATCTTGTTATATTGCACTAAGTTATTTATTCGCCAAAGCATAGATCGCGAACAAATTTTTGATGTCACGTTTGAAACCCCCCCCCACTGAAAAATCCTGCGTACGCCACTGGCTACAACAGTAATTTATAGCGGTAGTTTTATTCTATATATTTACCTGTTTACAGTTCTATTATTTAATTTCAAATCTAACATCCATTTTTATAAAATAATCCTAATTAGTGCTTAGTCATATTAATATTTCAAACGCATTTTACATGCGTTATCAAAAGACTTGACTTATTATTTTATCAATTTCTTGCAAAAAAAAGTAAAATTTTGCCTACAGCTGCAACTCAGCTACAGAATAATTATGCAACTCAACTATCTCTATCTGACCTAAATTTAACACTAAAAATATTGCCTCCAAATCTAACTCTATGCTTTTTCGGATACCCCTTCCAATACTACAGTAAAACCATTATTTGGGATTGGGAGATTACAGTAATACATCTACTGTAGAAAATAATCTATCAACATTTGAGGTGAAACCGTAAAATGCTAATCCAACTGATGCCATCTTTGTAACACGCATGGCTCGATTTCTGTGCTATGTAACTTTAATTGCTAAATTAGTTAAAATTTGCGGCAACTTTCACACGTTTTCTGCAGGAGAAAGGCGTTAGTTGTCAAACAATACTATGCGCTGTCGACCCAATCACTTTAACCACATTCCACCGCTTGATTTCGCTCGTTCTCACCATTAAAAAGTTGTTTGTTCAGCTGCGGTCTGCACGGATTCCAGCAAAAGCAACTCAATAAATTAGCGGGTTTTATTGGCTGCAGTTTACTATCAAAAATTCATTTTGTTTATTACTTTTAGCAAAGACCAAATGTACTCGTGTACTCGGCTCTTTTTTTGACCGAGTACCGAGTACATTGACCTTCGAGTACGAGTACCAACCGAGTACCTGGGGTTCCGAGTACGAGTACTCAAAAAATGGTACTCGAGTTGTACTCGAGTACGAGTACTGTACTCGAGTACTCCAACACTGCGCCTAGGCTAAGATACGGTACCTTTTTCACAACAGTGAGCCAAAAATATTAAATTGAATAATACGGTAAGTTATATTAAAAAAAAATTAATCTAAAGTTATATTTGCTTATAAATGCAGAATGGTAGGAAAAAATTCAAAATTTTAGTAATATCGCATTGATATGTTTAACGTCATCTTTAACTTTCATCTAATAGCTAAACTTAATTTGCACCACAAATAGCCTAAGCTAAGCCATGTCATTAAAAGTGATATCAATAGGCTAGGCTAACTACAGTGTAGGCCTATCCAGTACTCAGTAGGCTAATTGCGAACTCGCGTTTCAATTAAACATTATTTCAAAGCCATTACGTCGCATTTGCTATATACAGCTTTTTTGCTAAGTCAGTAATCCTTCAGACCACAAAACTCATCGCAGACATACCGGTATTGCTTCTACCAGAGTTGAGCGAAGATTGCATCGTTGCTAATTTGCTTGTTGCTATGACCTGCCGCTACGCTTGTCACACTGCCTCTTGGTGCAAGTGACAAGTTTTGTCATAGTGATTTTTAATGCTGCTAGCAGACTAGTATATACAGACAATGGTTGGAGCAAGATGTCTGTGATAAGTTTTGTGGTCTGAAGGATTACTTATTTAGCAAACGAAGTTAAAATATGTAAGTTGGAAGCTCCATTACACTGCAGAAGTGAAGTAATGGCTATTGAGGTGCGGTAATCGTTAATTGCGGGACGAGTTTGCAGTTAGCCTGCTGCATAGGCTTACCGTATGCCAGTGGATAGCCTAGCCTATATAGCCTACATCGCTTTCAGTGACATGGCTGTAGCATATATGTGTGCAAATTGAGTTTATGAAATAAGTGAAAGTTAAAAATGACTGTTAAAAACATTTTGTAAGATATTACTACAAATTTCTTGATTATTGGCGCGCAATATCCAGGTGCGAATTTAGGGGGGGCCATTGGGCCATGGCCTTCCCTTTGGGTCGCCAGGATTGCAAAATTGCATAGAAAAGTGAGCAAAATTGAGGCATGGCCCCCCCCCCCCTTTGCAAGTTGGGCATCAGGCCTTGGGCTCGACATCAACTGATTTTGGGCGAAAATTGGGACGAAATTTGAGTGAAGACCTTTTTTTGCTCTTCACCTGATTTTGGGCGAAAAATGGGACGAAATTTGAGTGAAGACCTTTTTTTGCTCTTCACCTAATTTTGGGCGAAAAATGGGACGAAATTTGAGTGTGGCAATTTCAAATTCTGATCTATGTTCCTCTCAAAATTTCTGAAGTTTTTGGCCCCCCCCCCTTTTCAAAATCCTGCGTACGCTACTGGCAATATCATATATTGTTATTAGGTTGTCTTGAAGTTTGAGGCAACAGGCTGTAACCTAAGCCAGATGACAATGCGCACCACTTGTTTTGTCTTCAATATCCTCTGCTTAACCATTTAGTGACTACGGCTTAACGTCTGACTTTGAGTCGCTACTTTCTTTTCTTGACTCCTCGTTTTATTATTGTGTTAGCGTCCATTCGCTATTGTATCTAAGAAGGGTAAAAAATGAATGAATAGCTTACAATACTGGTAGCCAATAGGTTTTTTCCAGGGAAAAAATACTTGTATTGCTGGTAATTACTCAGTTCTAGTATGCTAGATTGCTGACCAGATATAGGTGAGCCTAGGGTGCCGTACTCTATACCTGTGGAAATGTTTCTGAGAAAAATTAGGTCCACGAAAACAAAATAACTAACTGCTACTGATAGCTTAAACGCGGTGAATCATCCATCCAATTCCGGTGGTTTACAATAGCTAAAATTGAACTATATTTTTTTATATTTTTTGTTTTGATTTTGGGGCTGCGTTTGCAAAGATATTCAACAAATACAAAAAGATGTCCCCCGAAAAAAGTTTTTGGAAACTCTGAGTTTTGTTCTTCCCGCCAAAACCACAGTTCACTAAACTATTAGGCCTACTGTAATCTTATTAAACTATTAGGCCTAACTATCCTTGAAACTATTAGGCCTAATAGTTTAGAGATAGTTAGGCCTAAACTATTTAGAAATAAACTATTTAGAAATAAACTATCTCTAAACTATTTGGCCTACCACAGTTCTCTAAACCATTAGGCCTACTGTGGTTTTGGCGGGAAGAACAAAACTCAGAGTTTCCAAAAACTTTTTTCAGGGGGACATCTTTTTGTATTTGTTGAATATTTTTGTAACCGCAGTCCCAAAATTAAAACAAAAAATATCAAAAAATATAGTTTAATTTTAGCTATTGTAAACCACTGGAATTGGCTGGATGATTCACCGCCTTTAAAGTTGCTCAAACCATAGTCACTAAATATTACATAGTCTGAAAGCGCTCAAGCATTTAAACTTGTCACTTACGCCACCTTGTGAGGAAGGGAAAGTTTGCTTGAAAAACAATTGGAGGCAATGTAAAATAGCCTGATAGGTGCAGAAAAAGTTGTAAATTGTGTGCATATGGAAAAGGTTTTCAGTAATTTAAAGCTTATACCTACCACTTAGACTCGAAACTAACAATTTCTTTGAAGTGGGTGTATGGTATTAGGCTGTTTCTAAAGCACCTCCATAGGTTAATTACATTAGGAAACAGAAACTTGGAAAACTAGGCTTCTACATACAATTGTAGTAGCTTAGCTTGTTTTATTTTTCAGATTTGTGAGGCATATGTGTAGGCTACAGCTACGTAATCAAATACATTTGCAATTGCATGTCAATATCAAGCTGATAGGCTTTTGTGAAGGTGCAAATTAAGACAACAATATAGTCAGAACTCAAGGAAACATTCAAACAAGAACTGTAGAGTGAAGAGGACTTTGATATAATTATGATTATAATGCTAGATTGAACTTGTATATTAGTGATGCGTACAGTTCTGCCAAATCCTGGTACCGGTTCTTCTAACTACAAGGTTTGGCTGTTCACTTATTTGCAATGTTTGCTTCTGGTTTATAGCGAAGCACAGTATGAGTTGAGCGCATCAGCTACTTTGAATATCATCAGACCGGTTACCGAACACGCAAAGAGTTTATGTCTAGTTCAGGATGATGTACCAGTACCATTCATCGATAACTCTTGTTTGACGTTGTACAATGCAAAATCAGATATGGTATGCTATTGCATTCTCTAAGTACAACTAGCCTAAGTACCACTAGTAGACTGCCGGTATACTGCATTCAAATAAAGAGTTGCTGGTCTGTTCCCATTTCAAAATGATCTTGAATCTAATACCAATAGGACTACTGATGCTGTAGATTATTGTGTTCTGATATTATCGTAGTAATAGGAATTCACAAAGTCTATGTCTACTTCAATTCACCTATTTCCGGTATCAAATTACACATAGCCTACCGGTAACTGTGCACTTAGCCAGGTAAACTTTTGACCTCTGAACTACCATACATAGTAATGTCAAATTATCAAGGACAATATTATTACAGGTAAATTTTAAACCAAGAAATAAATTTCTGCATGGTACACCTATTTTTTGAACCATAAGGCGCACTTGAAATGCTAAAAATTTAAAAGAAACTGAAGGTGTGTCTTTAGTATGGATCAGTTTCTATTCCCTTTCTCTTCCCGTCTTCATAATTTATATCAGCGTCATAGTTTTTTTTTATGGTTTTTAGAGATTTTCAAGTTGCATCTTATTTAGTGCGCCACATATTCCGGTGTGCTTTATTTAAGGTAATCAATAAAGGTCATTCATTGATACTGCGTCTTAAAGTCCGAAAAATACGGCAATCATTTGTTACGTGATTAGCTCAATAATAGCACCCTGCAAAAAGATGCAAACTCCAAATGGTATTTTTATTTTGAAAAGAGCCTATTAGCTATGTTATTGTGAATAGTTTGTAAAATGTCTGAGCATTGGTGTGGGTTAATATGTGCTTATGTACTGTTTGCATGCTGCCAACACTGTCAGGATGATAGTGATAACCTAGTTAATCCCAGCACAACACAACATTTTTGTTCATGATTATATTCATTTGTTAAGTCACAATTGTGAAGGTAAGTCGCTTGTTTTGTTGCAAGGATTTATGCACTTTCGGATGTTAGCAAGAAAACACGGTGGCCTTGAAGGCATTGCTGAAGACCTGTAGTTGCATAGTAAAATTGCCTTGTTTTAGGTGAAGTAACTGCTATCTTGGTGCTTATCGTTAGCAGTTTAGTACACTGCTACCATCTTATGTATTGGCAATGCCCAAAGTCCACTGGTCAATTCAGAGTTGCATCGTACAAAGCACAGTCAAGCTAATAAAACCACAAGTGAAAGCTATATAGGTATTTAAATTCTTAATTCTGAAAAAGACGAGTTATCGTTAATAATTTGGGATTTCTTATTTTAATTAGGAATTTTAATTATTTATCCGCAATAAAATAAAACAACTACCATAAAACGCCCTTACTTTAGCCATTTTTTTGAATTGTTGTTTGGATAATTTGCACAATAGTTCAAGTTAAAAAAAAAATTTAGTGCAAAATCCAAGAGACTGGCTTTTTCTTTAGTGTTCAGCATAGGTGGGCACAAGTCCGTTAATCGTTAATCCGTTAATAACGAAGCTAACTTTTTCATTAACTCGTTAATCCGTTAAAAAGTGTTTTCATGTTAACGAACTAAATTAACTTCCGTTAAGTTCTGTTAACGGACTAAATTAACTTCCGTTAAGTTCTGTTAACTTCCGTTAAGGTTTTTATCGTTAATATCTTGCAGCTTCGTTGTGCATTTGAACTTGTTTTTATCTTGAAATTAGACTAGACTGTAAAATGTAACTTTCAAAACACAAAAAGACCACCATAGCAATAAATATTTCCTTACAATCAGCTCAACTGCGTCAATACGTGTTCTAGAAGCGAGTGAATAAAACGAAATGTAAATTACACGCAAAATGTTAACGGATTAACGGACTTTATTAACTTCCGTTAATTAAAGCTGAAAATAACGGATTAACGTTAACGGAGGTGTGAAGTTTGTTAACGGACTAGGGGTTAACGAAGCTAACGTTTTGCATTAACTTGCCCACCTATGGAGTTCAGTTTTCTGGGTATCATTTTTCAGGGTTTTACTGGATATTGTAAGTTGCTGATGAGTAGTCACTTAAATAGTTGTGCAACTCATTAAACATGTTTAAAACACCCATATATACTATAGCAAAGTGTGCATGCAATGTGAACTTAGTAGACACAGCGTTGGTGCTTACAGATTTTGGATATCTCATTTCAATTTTGGCTAAAGTTTGTGCAATGGCTAAAGCAACAGAATTTTATGGCACAATTTATCAACTTTTGTTGAACTTTATTAAAACTCAAAAGCGAAATGCCATACATCAGCTATATGAAACAAACTATTATTAGGTTTGAAGAGTGTTTCAACATGTTTAGTTTGCTGGCAGAATGGCTAGTTTTGATTTAGGAATTCAAATTTAAAAAAAAGTGTTTACTTTTTAATTCAGAAAGTTTTCAAATTAATTTTGCTTTATCAACAACAAGTGAAAACAGATTTTTTCCTCCAACAAAGTCTTTCAAGATATTAGCTGATGAGGGTAAGTTTTTGTATGCATCAAAAATTTTACCAAACTTCTGTTGAACCTTGTCAAAACTCGAAAGTGAAATGCCACATTTAAAATACAGAATCATTAAATCAGAAAAATGTTTAAAAAATATCATTTGGACCATTGGAGGAGGAGGATGGGCTGAGTAACTGAGCCCTGTTATGTGGCTTCCAAATTTTAGCTAATTCGTCCTTTGGAAAGATTTAAAAAACCTGCTAATTGCTATTTAAACAAAGTGAAGAGTTATTTTATAAAAAATCCCAAAAATTGTTGAGCAGCAGGGATCTACACCGGATCGTTAGACTTAGACAGATACCAGTATCTAACTTAATTTTAGTTGTAAACTGATACTGATAGGCGTCGAATCGTTGCATGTAGGCTACCTTTACTGGCCCAATGATATTGAAAAGTAGCTGACGGCCTCAACTACTCTGTGCTTCGCTATTAACCAGAAGCATGCATTGCAATTGAGTGAACAGCTAACTTTGTAGTTGGAGGAACCGGTACCAGGATACGGCAGTACTACTGTTTGCGTTATTACAGTAATATGATTCACTCTTTGATCCTGAATTGCAATTAGAGTTCTCCGCAGGGACTCATAGTTTACTGATTAATGCTTACATAACTATAGCATACACATCATATACTTTCAAGTAGAGGCCTAGTTTGTCCAATTTGCTGTAGCCTAATGCGTTTAGCCTATGGAGATGCTTTAGAAACAGCCTAACATCAAACATTTACTTCGAAGAAATTGTTAGTTTTGAGTCTAAGTGGTAGGTATAAGCTTTAAAAATTGCAAAATAACAAAATTACTGAAAACTTTTTCCATATATATGCGCTCAATTTACAACTTTTTCTGAACCTATCGGGCTATTTTACATTGCCTCCAATTGTTTTTCAAGCAAACTTTCCCCTCCTCACAAGGTGGCGTAAGTGACAAGTTTAAACGCAATTTCACGCATTACGCTGTCAGACTATGTAATATTTAGTGACTATGCTTAAACTTAGCGCAGTGTTAAGGCTTTTGCTTTTTGAAGTAGCAAAAGCTATACCAACTTTAACAGTTTAATTGTATTTTTTTTGTAACCAGTACCGTAGGCCAACTCTAAGGTATTTGAAATGAATGTTATCTTTATGTTTGACATTTCAATTAATACCAAGAAGTCGATAACAAACTCTGAATGCAAACTATATAATTGCTTCTAGATGAAATGTGCTATTCCACTTCTTTTGATTGTTGAGCAGAGGTGGAGTCGAGGACTCAAGGCTCGAGGCCAAGGCCAAGGACATAAAAAAATCCGAGGCCATGGCCAAGGACAGGAATGCTCGAGCCCAAGGACCAAGGACACAAGCGCAAGTGCTCTCCAAAAAAAGGTTTTCACTAAAATTTTTCAGGCGATCTCCACAAAAAAAAAACGTTTTTAAAAAAATTTTTCAGGCGCTTCACAAAATTTTAACAATTCAAAAAATCGTGCTGTCATCGAGCCGAGGACAAGCCAATTTTCGAGGACTTCAGACCTCGAGGCCAAGGCCAAGGACTTGACTTTCGAGGCCAAAGTCAAGGACTTAAAAATGTGTCCTCGAGGCCAAGGACGTCCTGGAGGACTCCATCTCTGTTGTTGAGGTAAGACTGCAGTCTTTTTTTAGAAGCACCAAAATTTAAATTGAGGCTAGCTGTTAGTAATGGAGTTCTCGAGACCGGTCTCGTGTCTCGAGACACATTTTTAAAAGTCTCGTCTTGGTCTCGCCTCGGACTTGAACTTCAAGTCTCGATCTCGAGTCTTGGTCTCGAAAAGTCATGGTCTCGAAATATGAGAAGTCTCGAGACTCAAAATCTTGGTTAGGCGTAGGAGTAAAATTTTGAATTTAACTATTCAATGCAAGCAACGTAAACAAAGATTCGATTGACTTTCTAGGTCTTAACACCGTTTTAATTGCTTTCCAACAATCTCCTTTATTTATTCATTTTGGTCAATTTTCATTTATTTCCATCAATGTTTTTAGGCTGAAATCGTGAGAAACAAAGTTTTGCAATAAAACCTCAATTTTTGATAATTGGCTACTCAGTGGGAGTTACTTGAGGTTGGAAAAAACTCAGGTAGAGCCATGGGAGAAAACTGCTCGACCTGTTATTCATTATTATCTTTGTTATTTACTTATGAAAGGTGTGGTGTAAAACAGTCTGGAGGGGAAGAAGCCGCTTAAGCGGTATTATTTGATGTTGATCTTTGTTGAAGGTGTTAATTGCTGCTGTCTACATTTTTGCTGTCTGGTAGTAAATGCACTAAGCCTTTTTCTCGTTCAGGTTCCTTGCACGTGGACCGAGTTTGAGGTGGTAGCATGGCAGTGCGATGAGATTTGGTCAAGGAAGGTTAATCAGGACATCTCAGACCTCAAAGTGATTATTTTCAGTCTCATTCTGTTGAACAGATCTTTTGTAGTATGATACAGTTAAGATTGCAGACTCAGAATGATGGACTTAAGTCTACTTTACCACTGTTTTTTTGTAAATAACAAACATTAGGAGTAACAATTAGGTCCAGTGAAGATTAAAATAGGTTGAGGTATAAACATGGGCCACCGAATGGGGAAGACGCATGACCCCAAAAGATTTTCAGGGCGTTGTCGGAGAAATAAAGTCTTGATAAGAAATAATACTGTTACTCAGGTACATGTTATTCATTACGGTGTTTGCCGTGTACTAGGACCACTAGGTAATTGAATCATTCATCTTGATGTCTTGTTTATAAAAACACAATTGCACATTCCATCACAGCCTTCTTGTCATTAAAATAACTATATGAATGCAACTGCTTTAGCAAGCCCGATTTATTTTAGATTTAAACAACCGGTCAGCGTTAGTAGTTAAAGACACCGCCATCGGAGCGTGAGGTCTGCGTTTCGATTCTTGGTCCGATCAAAATCGGACGCAGTGTCGCCAACGTCTCGCCCCGCTGCGATGTTTCTTTGGTGCAGTGTTGCTCAATGCCCATGCACTAAGCCGCGAGTTTATGAAAGCTTTTGTTTTAATTTGATTTAGCAACTCGCTTCGAAATCGAATTCCTCTAGATTGGTCCATGGGCAGTTTGGTAATGAAACTTAAGCAAATTTAAGATGCATTTTATGTGAATATCTTTGTTATACATATTGTAAGTATATCTTTGTAATACGAGTGACAGTTGTGCTTAGTTTGAGTTAATTCGTTATAAAGTATTATTTCATTATTTACGTTGAAACGATTTGCATTATGTTTCGTAATTCGGCCATAATAAAATTTGGGTATAATCATCATAAAGAGTACGACAATGAAAAAGCAGGAAATAAAAAAACATTCTGCGAAATGCAAGTTTTGCCCAACACCGACAACAATCTCTGACCGTTCAGGCACAACCTCTTCGTTTGTTCGGCACATGAAGAAATGCCACAAGTCACGGAAAGCTATTGCATTATTTTTGAAAGAATGATTTAATACACTTACTTTGTTAGGTTGTAATAGTGGATAATAATTGTGTGCTTTTGCATGTTATTTATTAATATTTTTAACGGTTGTGTGCCGAAGTGAACAAGTTTAATTTTAAAACGCTCTCCAAATCGAAGCTAAATTAATATATTGCACGTCTCAACCTGATGGCATTTTGAGATCCTGAGACCTCATCGATCATGAAACGTCATCGATCTCGGCTATCTTCAGTTAATCTAGAAATGCTGGTAGCAATATAATGCAATTACAATCTTATTGTTTGATTTTGGTATAGCCTTACTTTTTGCGGTTGCATTATTTTTTTCCGTTGTGTTTCGTGATTATCTTTGCTTGCAATAATATGCCATTCAAGATTTTTTGGCTCTATTACTAATCTGTAGTTACTGCAAGCTGGACCACTGCGATAGTTTGAACACAGAAACGCATTGCCCAGTTTCAGTTGACATCGAACTGCAATTTCTCTTCTTTAAAGACAGGCGCTTGACAGTTGAGCTACGCCGTCACCTCTTCATGTGCTTGTGAATAGCACGTGGCCCAAGTTCGTTTTTTGGTTTATGGTCGTTCTACTGTATTGCGATTGGCTGTTTGTTTAAGGAAAAACCATGAAAAGGGTTGTCAATAGTCAAAACGAATAAGTTTTGCTTCTAAAATCTCGGGTCTCGAAGTCTCGTCTCGGTCTAGAACAAACTCACCGAGTTTCGATCTCGGTCTCGAAAATTTTTTCAAGTCTTGGTCTCGGGTCTTGGACTCGAATTTTTTCCAAGTCTCGGTCTCGACCATCAGGGTCTTGACTACATCACTACTAGCTGTTCTTAAAAAATTTAGAAATAGTGAGCCTTATTTGTTGTTAAGTTTTATTGGAAAATAAAGTATCACAAACTCATTCTAATACTTGTTTAAAAATAAAGTTGTTGTTGGTTATTGTGTAGATCATGATTATTGAAGTAGTTTCTAGCCAATCAAATGAACAATGGCCATATATTCTTTTTTATGTCAAATCATAATCAATAGTTTTAAGGTCTGCTTGTGACGTTGTCATCCATCAGACAGCTGCTGGAGTCTATTCTGCAAGAATGAAGTCTTGAACTGGCAATTAGCAGAATTATAGATAACAGAATTATAGCACCTGACAATAACAGAATTATAGCAGCTTTCCATATGCTATAATTCTGTTATTATCATTACTGTGTTTAACTGGTATTTTTTTGTTTAATATTTTGTGGTAAAAAAAAAAATTATTTAACTTAATGGTGAGTAAATTTTTGTAAACAGTAAGTTTTTGTTAGCCTTTATATAAGCGTTTTTATGCTGACAAATTGTGTTATTTGGCATAGGCCTAATAAAATGGCATAGGCCTGTTTAACAAGGTGCGTAGCTCTGAGATTCAAAAATCTCGTAACATCGAGTCGTTACTTCTCCGAATTGAAACATCTCAGCTTAGATGGTTAGGCCATGTAAGCAGAATGCCTCAAGAAAGACTTCCCAAACAAGTTTTACTTGCTAAAGAAAATGGGAGAAGACCAGTTGGACAACCTAGCACTAGATAGAACAATTACATTGAGGAACTCGAATTCACCCAAGCGAAATGATGAATGTGATGGAAAACCGTGAAGTGTGGCGGCTTAATCTCGAGCTCCAGCCCCCGTAATCATCACGGAAAAGCAAGCAATGAAAAAGGAAAAGAAAAAAGAAGTTTTTTGTTGTTGTTTTTTTTTCATCAAAGTTTATGATTTCTCGTAGCGTATAAGCCACACTTACTTACTTATTGCGCGAGATTATAATTGTACTGTAATTACAATTTTTTTGCGGAGTTAACTTGATCAGGAGACAGCGAAGCAGTGCCGTCGCCAGAGCAAATGAAATGAGGGGGCACTAAATTTTTTATATAAAATCTGATCTTGAGATCTCATACGGCTACAATTATGCACAATTTTAAGATAAAGCCGGCAGCATTTCTTAGCTCGTTTCACTGCTGCCCATAATCGCTTGAAAAAGTTATCTATCGCAGCAGTGAATGCTACTAGACCAGCAACCAGGATTTTACTAAGAGGGGTGAACCAAAAGTAATTTTTTTTTACCCAAAAACTGCCTGATTTAGCCCCATGCTGAACAAAATGATGCAACTCAAGCGTGTCACAGACGGGTATAGTCATTAAATACGTAGTGACTGTGGACGGGGCCTGGGGGTGTACGAGGGCGTCGGCAGAAAAATTTTCAGGAAGGGGCCAATAAAGATAGAGCCAGTATTAACTACTACAAACGGAAGAATTTTTGAAATTTGGGAGGTTTGAAAGCGAGCGTGTGAAAATCCAGAGAAGGCCGTGGCTTCCCCTGTTCCCCTCTGCCGACGCCCATGGGGGTGTAGTCCCCAGCCGCTGGGCGATTTTGAGTTTAAATAGCCAAAATTAAGCATGCGAAGAGACGTCTTCTCTAGCTCAAGTGGTTGAGATCCTCAGGCTGCAGGTTCGAATCCTGTGGAAAGACAACTTTTTCGCATTGCTTGTTCTAAGCAGTCGCCGTTCTGGCGGCTCTTTCCTAGGCTTCCGCGCTGGTAGCCTTGAGGCCAGAAGCACGCTTAACAATTAACCAAAAAATATATTTATCACACAATAGCAAGTCAAACCGCAGGTTACTAAATGGCAGCGTAGCCGATGGGTAAAGGCGTCGTTTTTACCACGACCCTGATCGCATGATTCGGGTTCAACCTTCACCCTGGTCACGTTGTTGCGTCCTTGGATAACTCAACTCAGAATTTATTGCGTCCAACTCACTTACACTTGAATAATCCAAATCACATATCGATTCATGTATAAATTTAACAAGGGAAGGACAGGGAGACTGCGAAGGGACCGTTAGATAAGACGTTTTAGGATGATTATCTCCGCTAGGTGGCTTCGAACAAGTAGGAATATTGGCTCACTATATTAATAACTCCACAGGAATATTGGCTCACTATATTACGCAAGTGAGGATTCTTCCAATGCAGTGAGGATTCCTCCAAAGTATTCAAAGCAATGAAAAGTGCGCGGATCGTCTAATAAAGTTAGCGTCTGACGCTGTCCGGTCACAAGGGAATAAACATGCATTACAGCAACAACACAGAAATCAAAAAATAAATGAGCCACTCAAGGAACGGAATGTAAGCCTATAACAAACAATTAACGCTGGACAGTATTAATTGGCAGAATCACGAACAGTCCAAAAATCAAGCGATTTGGTGCAAGGTCTTGTACAGTGTTGCGGGACAAACAATTGCAGTTCATTGAATTCTTTTCACGATCAGATAAAGGTCAATAATCAATTCGAGTTATTCGGCTCAAGAAAAACATGCACCATAATTCGCCATTTCAATTGGATATTTATTGCTCAGCTTTTATGTACAGTACCTGCACAATGCACATACACACACACATAAGTTAATGGTGAACGATAACCTGATATTGCAGTGCAAATCTGCATTAACAGTACTTCTTGCAAACTGCTGCCAGCGGCCTACATCAAATAAGCGTTACTACTACCAGTGCTGCCGTCTAGGGTAGACTCAGCCTACCTGCTTAGTTTGGCAGAATAAGCTCAGATAGACTCCCGCTCTCTAATCCACGCGTTTGCTCTTGCTTGGCACTGATTGTCGTTGGTTCCACACAGAAATTCAACTCAGCGGATAATTGGATCAAACATAGGCAAAGACTTCTTTTTTGTTTAGTTGGACTTCACGTTAATTCCAGCCGTAAATTGGACTAAATTTAGGCGAAGCCCTCATTTTATGCTTCACCCACAAGCCACCAGCGGTTGGGCGGTTTTGCAGATTTTTCCTAGCAAAACCTTCCAACATTAATTTTAAAAGATTTGAATAGGATTTCACACCTTTTTAAAGAACTAAATTTAAAGAAGATACTAAATTTTGAAGTCGTATTCGAAATGAAACTGCTCAGCCCTACTTTATTTCATCTCATGTCCAAAACGGGTGTAGCACCATGCAAAGTGGGTTAACTTTTTAAGTGAGTTGGCTAAAGAGAATGGGAACTTCAGCCTCCTCAGCTGGTACCCTCTAGTTGCACTGCAGCACTGATGCCATCCTTGATAAAGACTAAATTTTTGCACTGATTTAAGACTGATTCAAGGTTTAGAAGCTGCACCACTAATAGATTCAACTTGGTCAAATACTTTGTTGTCCGATTAAAGGGGATCCGATTACCGGTAGTTGACTGTAATCGTTTTTATGTAATTTTCAAATACTTTATAAAATTACTTAAAAACGATTACAGTCAACTACCGCTAATCGGACCCCCGTTAATCGGACACTCTCGCCATCGGACACAAATTGTCAAGAAACGGAATTTCTGCGTTGTAATGTACTGTGTTTTACCTTTATAATCGGACAACCTCGCAATCCGACTACGAAAGCAAAATTCTAGGAACAAAAGGGCAAAATACATTAAAAAATCCCTTATTTATCAAATGTAACAATTACATTACAGCGTTTGTCCAAAAGGGCATCACCAAATAATTGGATATAATAACCGTAAATAAAAAATGTTTATGCTGTGAATAAAGTTTCATTACATTTACATAACACAACTTTTGTGACGTATTTTGCAGTTGCGTTGTGTATAATGAGTTATCTGCACCAACAGAGCAACGCAAGTGCATATCGGCGTTGCGTGATTGACGTACCGACATTACCAGCTACAAACTACGCTAACTCGTTAATCTAACAACCTTGCTAATCGGACATTATTCACTGGAACAAATCGTGCCCAATTTACGGAAGTTGACTGCATTTTGTTTTGGTGTGTCATGACGTTTGACATAAAACATTCTAGTGGTTTTTCGTTTAATTCGACCATTACTAAAAATAATCTGTTTTAATTCGTGCAGCAACTTTGGTCGTTATTAAAACAATATTCTAGTACTTTTCTAAGCACTTTGTAGCTAAAAGGATTTCACAATATTTGATTTCGTTACAGTCATTCATTACTTATTACTGTAGCTGCAAACTATAAGACGCACATTATAACAAAATATTAAGCAAATCTTCAAAAACAAGCTTTTTTATCTTCTTTTTTGCTTCAATAGCATGTTAATAAAACCCTTCACATTTAACAATTCACAAGTGTCAATTTGTTTTTAAAACCATTTTTCAAAAGAATTCAAGAACCATCCTGAAAAAAGTACCATGTTTTTCATCTAACAACAATTCTAAGCACCATAATTAGCTTTTTCCACATACATCAAATAGAAAACATCATACCTATGCCAGATGACGCAGTTTGTTAGGAAAACTAAACAGAAACATTACCAAAAACTAAATATTAACAAAATTGTCTATTAGCAGTTAGGGCTTTATTCCGTATTTGCTGTAGTACTTCAATAAAATTCTATTAGCAATACTTCAGTAATCGTGATCTATAACAACTTACAACTAGCATAAGAATAAATTTGGGCTACTTGATTCTCCAATAAAATTTAACAAATGAGGTGGAAAATTTCTAAAGTTTTTAAGAACAGCCAGCCTTAGCTTAAATTTTATTGCTTGTAAAAAAAAACTGATAAAAACTGCAATCTTAATTGTAGGATCCGTGATCTTACCTCCACAATAATATTGATAGAAGAATTAATATCTCATGTTTAGGAAATTGCATGCTGGTTTGCACTTAGACTATGCAACCGAGTGTTTGGTATTAACCGAAAAACATGAAGATATCATGCACTTAAAATGCATAGACTACCGAGCCTATCATAATAGCTAGCCTACAAGTGCTAAAAAGTACAATAGAACAGTTGAAGTTGATCAATACCTTAAGTTTTGAATGCAATAAATAGTTTGCATTTAATAATTAAAAAAAACTTGATGCAAAGTTAATTTTAAGCTACCATTAGTTTAATATTAAAGGCGGTGAATCATCCAGCCAATTCCAGTGGTTTACAATAGCTAAAATTGAACTATAATTTTTGATATTTTTTGTTTTGATTTTGGGGCTGCGTTTGCAAAGATATTCAACAAATACAAAAAGATGTCCCCCCGAAAAAAGTTTTTGGAAACTCTGAGTTTTGATCTTCCCGCCAAAACCACAGTTCTCTAAACTATTAGGCCTAATAGTTTAGAGATAGCTAGGCCTAATTAGGCCTAAACTATTTAGAAATAAACTATCTCTAAACTATTAGGCCTACCACAGTTCTCTAAACCATTAGGCCTACTGTGGTTTTGGCGGGAAGATCAAAACTCAGAGTTTCCAAAAAGTTTTTTTGGGGGGACATCTTTTTGTATTTGTTGAATATTTTTGAAACCGCAGTCCCAAAATTAAAACAAAAAATATCAAAAAATATAGTTTAATTTTAGCTATTGTAAACCACTGGAATTGGCTGGATGATTCACCGCCTTTAACTTTGAATTAAGTTAATTTTAAGCTACCGGTTGTTATTTTGTTTGCGTTGACCTAATTTCACTTGTGAAGGCATTTAGTTCCAGTTCTATCTTAAATTTTGATAACTTGACCAACAATCTAGCGTTCTAGCACCGAGATACTGGTATTGATGGCATCACAAATATTTCTTCACTGGCAAAAAAATAGGCTAATCTAGGCTAAGCGATGAGCTATGAGCATTGAAAAACTTCAAACATCTGACAGCATATAAATCCAGCTTATTTTTTGAGCCTAGGCTATTGTCTTTAACGCCTAGGCTAAGATACGGTACCTTTTTCACAACAGTGAGCCGAAAATATTGTGGCGGTCCTCCTTCCAGCCTGTCTTGTAAGGGGCCACAATTGACTTCCAGTATGATAGATTCACTTCAATAATTGCTTGTTTTCGATTTTATTGTATGTTACCAAAAAGAATACACAAAAATTAACATAATTGTTGATTAACGCAGATGAATTTAAGTAGTTGATTATCCTGCCACGTTGGCAGCCGAAAGAGAAAAACTGATTATTTTTCATTGCGTAATAGAGAAAAAAAGAGTTGCCAAAAAAAAAATTGCAACAAACGGAGTTAACCGTATTCCCACAATATTAAATTGAATAATACGGTAAGTTATATTAAAAAAAATTAATCTAAAGTTCTATTTGCTTATAAATGTAGAATGGTAGGAAAAAATTCAAAATTTTAGTAATATCGCATTAATATGTTTAACGTCATCTTTAACTTTTATCTAATAGCTAAACTTAATTTGCACCACAAATAGCCTAGGCTGAGCCATGTCATTAATAGTGATATCAATAGGCTAGGCTAACTACAGTGTAGGCCTATCCAGTACTCAGTAGGATAATTGCGAACCGCGTTTCAATTAAACATTATTTCAAAGCCATTACGTCGCATTTGCTATATACAGCTTTTTTGCTAAGTCAGTAATCCTTCAGACCACAAAACTCATCGCAGACATATTGCTTCTACCATGGCTGAGCGAAGATTACATCGTTGCTAATTTGCTTGTTGCTATGACCTGTCACTACGCTTGTCACACTGCCTTTTGAGGGCGTAAGCGACAAGTTCTGTTATAGTGATTTTTACTGCCGCTAGCAGACACATCTAAACGTTTTTGCTGTTTAGAGAAGTAGTCACGTGAGATCACTTGAAAAAGACCAAGAAATAGTAATCGCCGCTAAGTGGTTCCTAGGCAACTGTTTAACATAATTACACAAGATGAAGCGAACGGAATCATTCAATTGGTAGTAGCATATTGCCTACCATAAGCCTACATTATGTACATAGTACCACATTATGTAACTGGACAATGTTTTTCTGTGGAATGCCTCAGACCATTGCTGCCAAAAATGCGGCCCGTACGTGTTACAGCAAGTTTTTGTGGCCCCTGACTATACTTTAGATACCGTACTAGCCTATACTAGGCTATAGGCTATTAATTTTGACATAAAAAACTGTTAGCTTTTGGTTCAAGCCTTGAAAGTTAGATATGTGCAGTGTTATACTTTGGATATGATAGCGTGGTGTAATAAACAATATTTTTGTTTTTTTGTAATGAAAAGTTCTTCCATATATGGTAGGCTACTGCAGGGGTGTACAACTTCTTGCTTTTGGTGGCTGCTCTACATTTAGTTTTACTAAGCACGACTGCCAGCGGTGTATCAAGATTTTGTTAAAGGAGGGCTTGATCTCAAAGCTAAAATTTGTTTGCGACATATAGAAGAGGATCTAGAGATGAAGCCTCCCAGCTGCAAAGTGATTTTCCAAGATTTTTTTGAAAAAATTGCCATTTTAACGACATTTCAGATTTTAAGCCATTTTAACAACATTTCAGATTTGTTTATTACTGGTGACTGGATATTCTAGTACGATACATAGCCCGGTAACCGTAGTCCATAAGTTAAGTACTTTTTTGAGTCGACTCCATCACTATTTAGTACTTTGTACTCACTATCTGACTATAGCAAGATCATAACACCATAGATGGGCAAGTTAATGCAAAACGTTAGCTTCGTTAACCACTAGTCCGTTAACAAACTTCACACCTCCGTTAACGTTAATCCGTTATTTTCAGCTTTAATTAACGGAAGTTAATAAAGTCCGTTAATCCGTTAACATTTTGCGTGTAATTTACATTTCTTTTTATTCACTCGCTTCTGGAACACGTATTGACGCTGTTGAGCTGATTGTAAGGAAGTATTTATTGCTATGGTGGTCTTTTTGTGTTTTGAAAGATACATTTTACGGTCTAATCTAAGTTCAAGATAAAAACAAGTTCAAATGCACTAGCGAAGCTGCAAGATATCAACGATAAAAACCTTAACGGAAGTTAACAGAACTTAACGGAAGTTACTTTAGTCCGTTAACAGCACTTAACGGAAGTTAATTTAGTCCGTTAACATGAAAAAACTTTTTAACGGATTAACGAGTTAATGAAAAAGTTAGCTTCGTTATTAACGGATTAACGATTAACGGACTTGTGCCCACCTATGCATAACACTACATACAACTACTTACTATACTACTGCAAAATTTTTCTAAAATGAACTGTATGTCTACGCAGTTTGCACTTGTCATGGAAACCAACCAAAATGCTTAGAATGATGATTTACAATCTTGTAAACGAAGTTGATCAGTCCAATGTTTAAAAAAAAATTTTCAAAAAAGTACTGCAAAAGTACCGTGGTGCCTTTAATTTCAAAGTATTGGCACCGCTGTACTAATTTTAGCAAAATATTGGTTAGGGTGTACCGAAAAAAAACTTACTCTCTCAGATCTGGCTGTAAGCTGGCAAAAAGTTGTGTTTGGAGTCAAAACTAACACCCTTATAAAATTTTTTAATTTTGGTTTTCGTTTGATGCCCATTTTCTTGATGTTTTTGTGAAAACTATCCAAAATTTCAAACAATAGGCATAACTCAAGAACCATTTGAGATAGAAAGCTCTAACACGTGTCAAAAGTTGCAAAACATCCAAGTTTCTATCAGTGTTTAATACATTTTGTGGGTTCAAGTATTGTAGCTTTTAAGATATTGCTAAAAGACTAGTTTTAAAAAATCCACATTAAAAAATCTTTATATTTTGATGTGTTTTTGCTGTTCACTAGCAGTTTGACTGACTAATATTTTGATGCAACGTCACCCAGTATACATTTCAGTACTCATATGGTGTAAACACTTTAACAAAGTGTTTGACCATAACTCAAAACATTATCAGCATAATTACATCTACACAACACACATGCCAGACGAAATGCGCATGCAATTTGTTGACAATGCTTCAGACAAAAAAGTATTATAGTATAGCCATGGGTAAAGCTGGGGGGAGGGCTCGGGCTCTCCCCAATTGCAATGCTAGCAATGATAAATTTGTGTCGTGACAACTTTGTTTTTTTTGGTCTTCACCTAATTTTTGGGACCAAATTGGCTCCTCAATCTGTAAAGATCTTTTTTTTTCCTTTTTTTTTTGGTCTTCACCTTTTTTTTGGGACAACATCGACCCTTCAATCCATGAAGACCTTTTTTTCCTTTGGTCATTCACAATGTAAGTTTTGGGTTGGCCTCCTTCGATCCGAAATTTAACTCCAACTACATTTCGACGCCCCCCAAGCAAAAGACCTAAATAAGACTGTGAAGATTTTTTTGTGGTTTGGCCCCCCCCATCAATTAAAAATCCTGGCTATGCCTATGAGTATAGCAAAGTGGCAATGGTACTGCCATCATACGTGCATCTGATTTATAGTTTTTACAAATATTGTTTCATTCTCTGTTTTGTTACTCTTTCTGTTGACGTAGCAACTGAACCTTGTTTTTCTCTAAGACCCTTTATAGTCTTAAAATAAAATGTTTTGTTTTGTTGTTGAGTTACAAGTAAGCTTGTCGTGAAACTCAGAAGACCTAGTGCTCGTTCAGATGCCTATTGACAACTGCAATCACTTTGATTGTGGCTTTAACTTTCAAGTGTAATCTAAATTTTAATTATGTATAATCTCAATTTTAAATGAATGAATCATAATTATGTTGCAATTTGTTATCGTAAGTTTCTATTGTGACGTATCAAAGTTTGTTTTGGTAATATATTTGATAGCTTTTGCCGTAGTATTGTATAAATCGGCGGGTCGTTATGCATTTTATTATTCTAATATTCTAAGAGTTGGGTAATTTTAGATATTAGTTTCGTAGGCAGTTTTGGTGAGTTTGTGTATCTGTGATTGGCTTGTGTAGTCGATACTTGCAACCTAAATTGGGTGGTGGTGGTTAGGTGTTTACGATCTGAGTTGGGCGGTCGTAAGAAGTTTTAGTGGAGCGACTTTGCTCAGCGAGAGTGGTGTGTGTTTCAATCTTAAATAGAAGTTTTAATTTAAGACCGGTGTGCTGCTTTCTACAATTCAAAAAGCTAAAGGAACTGTCAACTGCCATTTTCGATTTGTCAATTAACATCTTAGTCGTTCTCTGGTTTTAGTCGACATGGACAATTCTAGAGATTAAAGATTGTACTCTAGCCAAGTATCAACGATTGCGACACATGTGCATGCACCTACTTTTTTTTTCTTAAAAATGTTGCAGCAATTATGTTGTGGTTTTGTTCAGCAAGACCTTGAAAATCCATTTAAAGATGGCGTTTTTAACACTCTTGCAGACAGGGTCAGACTACTCGGCTAAAATAATCTGAACTATCAGTAGGCATATTTCAAAAAAAGAAAAGCGGTAGCAGCAATAGTAACTTTAAATGTTTTCAAAAAAGAAAAAACAAAAACAATTTACAGTAGATTGTGGATATGACCTTAGCTTGGTCGAAATACTACGTCATGAAACAGGCGATATTTAGCAAGGAGCGTTTAGCAGTCACCCTTCGCTTTTTTGCCACTGGTAAGAAAAAATCATGGGCAACTTCTTCAATTGTTAAAGTTGCTTTGCACTTTAAATTTTTATTGAGACATTGCAGAAGTCGCATGCGGACTAATGTCTTCAAAATTTGTTGCAGATTAATTAATTGCTCTGCGCTTTCAATTTGTTTTTTTGTTCATGCAGCAATTTTATACTTTTGACTTAATTTGGTTCATTTTGATTGTAATATTTTTATATGTCGACCTTCTATTACAAATTACTTGCTCCTTTTCTTTTTAAAATCACAAAAATGTGTAATTTACATTGTCTGTTTTACACTTAATTGCAGAACTTTGTTTGCGCTTTGACTTGGTATGAAAAATGAAAAAATTGCATTACGCTTGAACTGAATCAAAAAGCTTGTTGCGGAAGTTGTGCTCTGATTTGGAAAATTTAAGTGTGCCTCTCGTTCTGCGCTTTTAATGATTTAAATAGTCGTTATGTTTTGTTGCGTGGTGTTTTTTGCAAAATTTTGATTGTGCCCGTCTCTGGAAAATACTATTTTTTTTATCTACAGTATGTTTCAGAGGTGGAGTCGAGGACACTAGGCTCGAGGCCAATGCCAGGAACACAAAAATAACTCGAGGCCAAGACCAAGGACAGCCCTTCTGAAGATAGACATTCTCTAGGCCAAGGACAGGAATGCTTGAGGCCAAGGACCAAGGACACAATCGCAAGTGATCATAAAAAAATAGGTCTTAAAATTTTTTTCTGGTGATCTCAAAAAAAAAGTCTTTAAAAAAAGTTTTAAGGCGTGCTCCACATAATACAGTCTCGAAAAAATTTTTTGTCGATCTACAAAATTTTAAACATTCAAAAAACAGTGCTGTCCTCGAGCCAAGGACAGGGCAATTTTCAAGGACTTGAGGTTTCAAGGCCAAGGACTTCAAAATGTGTCCTCGAGGCCAAGGACGTCCTCAAGGACTCCACCTCTGGTATGTTTATTGAAAAAGAAATTGTTATAGGTCATGTTGATAATTATATTCAGGCGGGACTTAACGTAATTATGCACAGTTTCCACATCCATTTACAATGATACTACAAGTATATTTTTAGGCAGCAATCAGTCGCGCCTGGCCTCTCTCTTTCTGGCTACTGCCCAGTACAACACACAAACAGTAATATTTGCAAACAGGTTAATAACAGAGTCACGTTCACGTAAGCACTGTCTCCTTAACAAACCCAGTATTCCTAGCATCACAAAAAAAGTTGCTATCAAAATGCGAACCGAGGTCGAAGATGGGCAAGATCACTTTTTGGTGATCTTGAAGATCAAGATCAAATTATCCAAAAATGTGATCTTGAAGATCAAGATCTGATCATTAAAATAATGTGATTTTGAAGATCAAGTTCAGAATACGATATTGATCTTCAAGATCATAATCTGATCGTGAAGATCATGATCTGATCTTGAAGATCAAGATCGTGCCCATGTCTGATTACCAGCACTTGTTTTTTTACTCTTAGTTGCTGGAGATTTTCCTTACCACCAGTAATTTGTTAATGGTGTGCAAAAAAAGAGTTCTAATGTCGATAGCGTGTTTACAGCCTGCAAACATTTCATTGTGAATGAAGCTGATTTGTAATTAATGTACTCCTCAGGTTTGCAAGTTAGGTACTGCCATATTGGTTCGTACCTGTGTTGTCTGTGCCACAGCGAATTCGGATTACTTACTCCAGTTTAACTCCATTCCGTGTCGGAGCCATAAAATAGCTTCAGAATATCACATAACCTGGCCTAGGTGATGCTTACCAATTGTGACTTTTAAAAAAGAAAGTGATCTTGATGTTCAAGATCACACAAGATCAAGATCAAATCATTAAAATGATGTGATCTTGAAGATAAAGATCATGCCCATGTCTGACAGAGGTGTTATAGAAATGTTGACAAGTAGAATTTATTTTTTTGAAAGAAATTGCTTTAGGCAAAATCTTTAAAATATTATTTACATCCAGTAATTTATGTTGACAATGTGGTACAGTTCCGTACTTACGTCTTTTTGCTCTTAGCGGTTTGTTTTTGCTTGGTGTCTATATTCAAGTGTCAAATATGTTCCAAGCATGCTGGGCCAACTTTAAATTCACTTATCAACGCTTCTATTTCATAATGCTGTCCGAATATAGGGATGCTGATAATGTACAGTAATTATATAGTATACATTCTATTGCAGCAGAACAATGCCATAAAGTCTAATAATGTCCTAGTAGGTAGTCATAACACTCTAAATAGCATTCTGACATAGGTGCCAGAAGTCAAAAAACTTGCAGCAAGTTGAAACACGGCTGAAGCTATTTCAATATTGCGAAAAGTATTCTGAAATCTTGCTGGAAGCCATTTATATGTCGCAAAAAAACCTATTTGCAACGTTTCTGCAATTGTTGCACAATATTCTTGCTAGGCCATTTACACACAGAAACAATTGCAACAACGCTTCTGCAAGCGTTCTTGCAGAAAAATACAGTACTTGATGGTCTATTGCAACTCTAAGCTTTTCGTTGCATAATTTTAGCGCAATCATTGCACTTAACACATAGTTTAATTGTACACACATCATTGATTGCTATTAACACTTTTTTAATCGCATGCAGATTCGTTTCATACTCTGACGCACTTTGTAATTCTTTTGGGACAAAATATTTTGTTCCTTTTTCAGCTAAAGTTTTTCCCACACTTGTCGCACTAATCGCTCTTTTGGGTGTATATCATAAGTATTAAACTGTTCTGTAAAAAAATGTGGTCAAAAGTTTGGCAACTTTTTATTTTAAGTATTTTTTTGTAAAGATCTTTAGTTTCTTTACCTTTTACACAAAAAAGTTCCGCTTTTTAGCTGGTGCAGTTTGCGAGATATTTGCGATTAATAAACAAAATGTGTTTGTAGCAAACAGCAATGTAAGTTATTGTTAACGTTTACCGACTAGTGATCGAGTGGATGAAGCGTCTGCTTCTGAAGCGATAAACGCGGGTTCGATTTTCGGTCGGATCAAACCAATGACTATAGAAATTAGTATTCACATTTCAAAAATTAATTTTTCTAAATGAGTGATTGAAAAAAGCAGGAATGGCAATTGCATGGATGATTTCTCTGAATAATATCAGTTAAAGATGTTAATGTCTTTAATATTCTAGTAACTGTGCTGATGAATTAAAAATGGAGTAAAACTCTGGAGCCCATAAGTTTTCTCAAAATTATTTTCAAAACTTTATGCATAACGTGAAAATAGTTCTGGACAGGAAATTCAAAATTGTCAGTATTCACAAATGCTGGGTATAACCTCAAGTTCAAGCAAGTTTAGGTGCCTACCTAAAACTGAATTAGAAAGCTCGACAAGCTAACTTCTATTAGAAATATCAGCCTAAAACATGCATATTGGAATGACGTAAATAGTGAACATTGTATATCTACATTGCTTAAGACTTGAGGTCATGTTTTGAATGATATGTTATTTGTATAAGATCTACCTCTAAGTATTTAATTGATAATATCCCATTGGGGTGAAATCGGTTTTAAGAAGTACAATAATAGATTTTTGTAGTGTAGTATTAACTGTGACTGATTTCATTTGTGCCCAAATAAGCTGATGGCTGTAATGTTTTTTGTTTTTAAATACAACATCCTTAGCTAATGTAGCTAAAGGCTTTAAAAACTGCTTAGTTTTTTATGCAATTTTGTTTACTTACTCTTAACACTTATTTGAAGAGAAATTGTAAATATTGCAAAAAAATGTAAAGTTTTATTCTTGAATAAGTTATCGTATATGGGTTGATTTTTTAGTGTGGAATGTTAACGAGGTATTGCTGATGATAGAATTAAGCATTCGATACTTGTATACTGTGCTATTAGGCAATAAGGAATAGATGAAGCTGTATATTAGATGGTTAAATTATAGGTTAGATTGCTGATTGGCAATTAAAAAACTAAATACCATATTCATGGTCCATGCAATCTAGAATCATGCACATTATGAAAACTATTAGTGCTGGTATATTGTTGTAGTTTAAAAATTACTCTGAGAATTAAATGAATGTGATGATTTTTCTGAAGGGAAGCTTTAAATATTATACTAAGTAAACGTAATCAATTTAATGTGAATAGCATCAAAAATTATCTTTCTAACATGAAAAATAAAGAAATGAGCAAAAATGGCCAGAAGAGCTAAACCTTGTTGGATTTCAAAAATTTTTTGTATGTCAATTTTTTTTCTAAAAGGAACAGTTTAAAAAGAGGTGAAAAGTGATACGATAACTTCCAAAAAATGGTAAGGCTGTATAAGCATCCTAGCTGGTATGCATGACACATTATTATGTGCCAGACTGCCAGGTAATGGTGAGGTAACGAATAAAAAGAAAAGGAAATAACCTAGAGTAAAACAAGATTGTAAAGAGTTTTACCACTAGTACCGTAGATAGAAATATTCAGCTAATTCACATACAATAAAATAAAGCAAAAATGAAAGGTAACCAGTCCACTAACCAGTACAAATATTCTAGCAAGCATGAAATACAACAATCGACACAAAAGTCTTCTGTGATTGCACACAATAGACATGCTGACTCAAAAACGTTACAAAACGTTTCTTAACTTGAGCTTGTTACCACGATGACATTTTGCAACCAGGGGTCATTACATGCTGTTCGTTATCTATCGAATGTTCGTTGTTTGAAAAATAAAGAAAAATGGTATTACATGCTCCAAAAATAATGAGTGACCAGTAGTCATATTTTGGAAATTGTCACAAAAAATTCCATTAGTATTGAATGTTCGCTAGTCATAATTTTATCTTATTTGCTCTTTGTTATGCATTATTTCGTATTATTTGCTATTTGTTATACGTGATTTGGTGTTACATGCTCAAATTAAATGAATAACGAATAGCGAATATTCGATAACTACGTCAGTTTTTGAAAAATATTTCGAATTCTATAAATCGTTTGTTAACTTTATTTTTATCAGTCTTGACACAATATTTTGTTGTTGATCAGTCTGAAAAGTTGAAAAAAGGCAAATACCAGTTTGTTTTTATCGTTTTGTACTGTTTATATTGTCTTCGACAAGAAATTGACAAATTTTTTTGGAAAGAACATTGTTGCCAATAATATGGTATGTTGCTATCAAAATTTGATGAAATAAAAATTGCTGTTAACTACAAACTTTGAATCGGGTAAGTTTATCTCCCATAAGAATATAAAAGCTTCATTTGAAACATTTTGCGCCATAATAGCCTAGTTGCCTACTATATACACGCCACTAAATAAATTTAATTAAAGCTAAATTATTTCTTAACTTAGACTAAACTGAGTAAGAATTTGATCAAAGTTTATGATGTATACTTTGGAACAGTATTCTTATAAGTGCTTTAAGGAAGAATGCGAAAAGCATTTAATAAACGATCACAAAACTACAAGTCACTGACTAAAAGTTGAACGCCGTTAAAAAAGATAAAAAAAGATAAGCAATAAAGTTGTAAAATTGCCAGAGTTTTTTCAAGTTCCAGTTGTATTAACAGATTGAGTACTTTCATTCTACAATTTGCTATTAGTTTTTGCTGCAATAAATGCTCCAGTAAAAAAGAAAGTAGTTCTTGCCATGAAATCGATAAATATCCAAGTTTCTATGCTCAACCCTTTACCCCTTTCACTCATGTTGTTTCATGATTTTTGAAGAACTGGCTTCGGTTATTGAAACTTAATATCGCTTATTCATTGACAGCAGTCAAAGAGATGAATAATTGTAATGTGAATTTTATTGCAGTTAACCATTCCAACCAGTTATAATTGATTACAATGGCTAGAACTGTAGGTGATGCAATTATAACATAACAGTCGGAAAGAGTGAACAAAGTAATCTCAACCTTTTTGAATAAATTTTTCTGTTACGAACAAAGCATGTAATAACATTTGATTCGTTACAATATAAAAATATTTTATTTAAAAAAGAAAAAAAACTTTGAAAAATGCATATGAAAAGCAAATAACAAATATGAATAACAAATAGCGAATATGAATAACAAATTATGAAAACCAAATATGAATGAAACACTGCATATAAATAGTATTAAAAACAAATTCCGACCAGTATGCTGCTTTGTTGAGTTATCATTTAACACCTTTGCAAAATGGTCCTGCTGTACTTCTTACAGGTAAGGAAATTAGGAACAACTTCGATCATGTTGCCTCAAAAACTCAAACCCAAGTGAGGATATTTAAAGGAATTTTGTTGGGTAGACCTTGGAATAAAGCAACTACAAAAGGTGAATTTTGATAAGTGACATGTTGTAAAAAGAGTGCCACCACTTTTTCACAAGGCTTATGTCTGGATTGATGTTAGTCGCAACATGCAAGAAGGTCAAGTTGACCTTAAGTGTGATCAGCCTTGATTGTGTGACATTGTCACTGCATGAGGTAATTTTCGACAAAATTGTCGAGGTGTTATTCCTGTGCCTTCAAATTCTTTTCAACAAAATATTTCTGAACCTTACGTGACACAATATGGTTGATCTGTGAGATCGCCTCAACATTATCCAGATTGATGTGTTTTGGGGATCCTGTACAAAATCTCGAATTGGACTAAATCTCGAGTAAGACAAAATTAGGGTGGATTCAATATAGAGAAAGTCAGGATTAATAGTGTGCTCATGGCTGTTTTATAAGCACTAACGAATAAAAATTATTTACCACCTAGACTGCATGTCATTCATTCGCTCATGTTGTGGCGACCTAGAAAAACAGTGCATACACAAAAATCGAGTGATCAAGTCAAAAAACTTTGCAGTTTTGTTGAGTTAATTAGGTGCCAAGCAGTTTTGTCTTGTAGTAGAAGCCTTGCATTTTCATGTTTGCTGTCAACTCGCTTAGTTTGCAGAAAAAGAAACCAGGTTAATTCAGTATTTAAAATACATTATTGAGTTTTGTTCTTGACAAAAAAGTAAGCAACTAAGCGGTGAAGAGGAAATTGGCTCACGAACAAACTCCCTGAAATTATAATTTTTTCCGTTTCCAATATTGTTTTCTTTTTTTGTCAAGAACAAAATCTGGTATGATTGTTTACAAATCAAATATTAAATGTTTTTTGACGCGTCTAAAAAGTTTCCCATGACTTAAACCAAAACTTGGAAAAGAGCAATAAAGTTTAGTAAATTATACAGGGTGTCCATAAAGTCTCTTTACAATTTAAAAAAAATTACTGCAACTCCAAATGATGAGGTAACACTATGAATGTTGTTTTATGTTACTCAGTATTTCATTAAGTTTTCATTAACACTAAAATTTATTGTTTCAGATAAAATTTGTACGAGTGTACTGATTGAGTTATATGAACCCCTGTAGGATTTGAAATGACTACTCCTTAAGAAAAGGCGCAATGTGTTTCCTGATTTATTGAGAAAATCAGATGTTTACACTCATTGAGACTAAAGAACTAAGTAAGGAAAAGAGCCTCCATCATGTCCTTCAATTTGTTTATGGTGCAAGAAATTTATGAAGACAAGGACGTGACGGCTGTTACCTCAGTAAAAATCAAAGTTTTTTTTTCTGTTCAACCAGCTTGTGATGCAAACCCCAACAGCAACGTGAAGTTGCTTGATCAGCATCACAAGCTGGTTGAACAGAACAAGAATTTGATGCTAATTGTGTTTCACAAGCTTGTGATGCTAATCACGTAACTTCACGTCGCTGTTGTAGTTTGCAATACAAGTTTGTTGGACAGGTTATTTTGATGGTTTTTTTTTTCAGGAGTAGTCATTTTTTAACTCAATCATCAAACACATTGAAATTTTATCTCAAAACAATAAATTTCCATGTCAAGAAAAACTTTATGAAATACTGATTAACATAAAACAACCCTCATTGCGTTATCTCATCATTTGTTGTTGTAGTAATTTTTTCAAATTGTGAAGAGACTTTATGGACACCCTGTACTTTATTAGTTCAATGATTATGTGTTATGGTCATTGAATGTTTTAAAGCTGCTTCTTCTTTCTAAAACATAACCATAACAGCTAACGAACATGAATTCAAGAAAAGTGCAGGACAGTTTGATTAACTTAAATTGCATTATTTGCAAAAATTACATGGAACATTTTCTGCAAAGCATCATATCATTGTCAAAGCATTTAAAAAATATAACAAATCACTACTTTCCACACAGACTAAAATTACTTTACACTTTTGCTTACCTTTGCAGTCGTTTGAATTGCAACCAACTAATTATGTCAACACATGCAATCAAACGAATTTAATAGTGCAGTTAAATGTTGAATAAGTGGGCGAAAAAGTTTACTAAAGTTGTCACTATAAATATTATATTTAAAATCCAAAGAGAAGCAGTAGCTTACTCCTCTCCCCCCTGGCTAAAGTCTCCCTGCCCTCTCCCTGGCTACGTTAATGGTTCCTATGCGTTTATAGCTGAAAAATTCAAGTTGCATATCAATCGAACCTGTAAAAGACTAATTTCTGTCTTGTAAAAAGCTCGCTGTAAAAATGACATTATCCTGCCCCCCCCCCATTGTGGCTGTAGAAATTAAATCACAGTCACACGGCCTATCAAGTATTCACTAATTGCTTTTTTTTCAAATAAGTTGTGAGTTTAATATTATTCATATGCACGTTATGTTTAGGCTGTTGGAGGGGTGCATCCCCCCTCCTAAATTCGCTTTTGATCACTAACTCACCATTTTGGCATGACTGTAATTCGAAAATCAATCACAAAGCTACTACTTCTCTTTGGGTTTTAAATATAATATTTTTGGTGACAACTTAAGTAAACTTTTTTGCCTGCTTATCCAACATTTAACAGCACTCAATAGTATTTTAGTTAATTTTTGCTGCAACATACATAATAATAACAACAATTGTCTGTTTCAATTAAATCATCATTTATATAAGCTGATAACACCAGCATTTTAGCTTTTCTTCATTCCAGCGTAGATTTGTACAAACTGAACTGGACAAAAACCTGTAATCTAAAATGGTCTTTTTCAAGGCTACCCATTTCTCAGAAAGTGGAAATGACAGTTCCGACGTTATCAAAAGCTATTTTGAAATTTGGTACTGCTAACAAATTTTTGAATTTGAAAATGCATTCACTTAAAAGATTTAAGCCAAATATGTGATCTTTCAGCATTTAGACATATGTCGGACTTGACTAATAAGTATGGAGGGGCTGATTGGACTGAGCAAAAACAAATTCTTTCAAACTTTTTTGAATCTTAGTAATTTGGCATATTTTCTAATTGCTCTAAAAACGTTCAAAATGTCTTCCAAATGGCATTGAAATAGCTGTTTTTTTCCAAAAAAAAATTGCAAGAATTGCCCAGCAGCTGGATGCAAACATGTTCAAAATATCATAGCCTTTAAAATGTCATCCAAATGGCGTTAAAATGGCTGTTTTTTTTTCAAAAAAATTGCAAGAATTGCCCAGCGGCTGGGGTCTTTGTCCCCAGGCCCCAATAGTGGTAACTTACATTTTCTCGCACGCATTCTTCACAACCAACAACTTTCAAAATTGAAATTACGAGTTTTTTGAATAAACAAGTGCTGTAACAAAATGCTACTATTATGGCAAAACCCTGTTTGACTATAATACCGTGCATTTTCATTAATGGTTGAAGTAAATAAAAAAAATTGGGTCTGCTTGCTTTTCGAAAAATTGCAATCCCCCTTCAAAAATTTTTGGGTGTGCCCCTGATTTGAACGACTGCAAAGGTAAACAAAAGTGTAAAGTAATTTTAGTGTGTGTGGAAACTAGTGATTTGTTATATTTTTTAGATGCTTTGACAACGGTATGATGTTTTGCAGAAAACGTTCCGTGGACCGTGTAGTTTTTGTAAATAATGCAATTCAAGTTAATCAAACTGTCCTGCACTTTTCTTAAATTCATGTTCGTCAGCTGTTTTTGTTTATGTTTTAGAAAGAAGAAGCAGCTTTAAAACATATAATGACCATAACACATAATCATTGAACTTAAGTATAATTTTCTAAACTTTATTGCTCTTTTGCCAGTTTTGGTTTAAGTCATGGGAATCCTTTAAGTCACGGCAAAAAACATTTAATATTTGGTTTTGTCAACATTCATACCAGATTTTGTTCTTGACAAAAAAAAAAACAATATTGGAAACAGAAAAAATTATAATGTCAGGGAGTTTGTTCGTGAGCCAATTTCCTCTTCACCTCTTAATTGCTTACTTTTTTGTCAAGAACAAAACTCGGTAATGTATTTTAAATACTGTATCAACCTGGTTTCTTTTTCTTCAAACTAAGCAAGTTGACAGCAAGCAGTTTGTTCGTGAGCCAATTTTCTCTTCACCTCTTAGTTGCTTACTTTTTTGTCAAGAATAAAACTCGGTAATGTATTTTAAATACTGTATCAACCTACAAACTAAGCGAGTTGACAGCAAACTAAGTGAAAATGCGATGCTTTTGCTACAAGACAAAACTGCTTGGCACCTAATTAACTCAACAAAACTGCAAAGTTTTTTGACTTGATCACTCGATTTTTGTGTATGCACTGTTTTGCTAGGGTGCCACAACACAAGCGAATGAATGACATGCAGTCTTGGTGGCAAATTAATTTCATTTATTGGTGCTTATAAGCCAGCCATGAGTACACTATTAATCCTGATTTTTTCTGTTTTTGAAGTTGGGTCGATTTGGGATTTAGTCCATCCTGGATTTTGTCTAATTTGAGATTTAGTCCAATTTGGGATTTTGTCCAAATTTTCTGGATTTTTTTTATGCGGGATTTCGTCCAATTTGTGATTTTGTTTTTGTGGATTTTGTCCATTGTTGATTTTGTCCAATTTGAGATTTTGTCCATTAGAGATATGTTTAATTTGGGATTTTTTCCATTCTAGATTTTATCTAACTTAGAATTTTGTCCAATTTAGGATTTTGTTTATTCGGGATTTTTTCAATTTTAGGATTTTGTCTCATGCAGAAGTTTGTTCGTAAACGGGGTGTTTCAGTGAAGTGTTTTTAATTTGTTGTAGTACTTGTGAGAGGGTTGTGGTGAGAAGCTATCATGATTGTCATGTCCGTATTACATCACAACATTCTTGGATGAAAACTCAAATGACATTGATTTGTGATAGTTTTTGTACTTGTACGAGTACATTCCGTTCTTTTAGCTAATTTATTTTGTTGTCACTGCCTGGGTTTCATTGTTGGTTCGTTTCACATCGCGCTGCAAATAGCAAATTAGGAAAATGAATAACGAAATACCATGAAAAATAGAAGAGCATGTAATGACCCCCAACTTAGAACATTTATTAAAGGTAGTCACAGGGTCTGGTCGCAAGATAGTCAACTTTTCCTGGTAAACAAACATCACAAACTGCATTTGTATGATATTGCATGGCAAATAATAGACCAAGTGATATTTGGTGGTGTTTCATCTTCTTCCTCCAATACCAGTAAGCTTTTACAGCTTTATGGTACTCTTTTTTTTGGTGGGTGGAAAATACTTTGCTTGTGATTTCCATACCTTGTTTTCAATAAAGTTTAGCAGTTTTTGGGTGGGTCACTTGGATGTCACGACAGCTTATACACCAACGAGCTGATGCAGCAGTTGCCATTTAAAGGGCAATTATCTGGGTCTTGCGATTACACTGTTCTAAAGCAGATCTGTTGGGGTTATCTGCTGAATGAAGAAACCTGTTGCTGTGGCCAGTGATCATTGATTTTGTATTTAGAATACAACAATAGCTCAACTTGACGTTGCTGAAAATCGACCAAATAATATTTAGCTGTTCAAAGCTGGTATATAGTTATAAAGTTAGAAAGGCTGCTGTTGTTTTAAAGTTAGAAAGGCTGCAGCTAAACTTGTTAGAATAGTAGCATCTTTTTTCCAAATGTGCTGTGTTTCGATACTATTTCTGATGTCTGCAGTTTTTACAGAGTTGGTATTGTAACATCAAGGATTCAAGGTAGCATGCAATACTAGGCACTGATGACTGTCTGTCCTTTACGTATGCTTTTTCATGACTTGTGACACGTCTTTAGTTAGATTAGTTACTAGTTAGGGTTTATGCTAAGGCGTTTGTTGTTAGCTAAGAGGTCATTCATTTTAGTTTAGTAAGGTTATTTGTGCTAATTCTAGTTTGCTTTTAGGAATAATAGGTGTTTAGATATTGGTAAGTCAAAGTGGAGAGTTAAGCTAAAGCTACAGCAACGACAAACAGATGATCATTCCCAAAGTGTATAAGAAGGAAAAAAAGACAAATGAATGCAAAATACTCTGTGATGTTGTTCAATGGATAGATTGTAACTTCTGTCTTTGTGAATCAGCCTAGTACCACTGTTTCTTGGTATGATTCTGTTAAACATAAGAAAGTCCCAGTCAGCTGTTCTGCCACAGTGAGAAAGTACCATCTAATCAGTTTCTGAGTGATACTAACAAAAAGATCAGATGACTCGCCTAAACAAGTGTAGATGTTATTACACGAAGGTTGATGATGGAAGTTTTTTATGTGGACAGCGTACAATATGTACGTATTTCAGGGTTACTAGAAGCCAATCTGGCAGAAGGGGACCACATTTTATGTGTTTTTGGAGCAACTATGTAATGGACTGGTTGGAGATTTCAGAACCATCACTTAGCAGGGGCATTGACGTTGTGATGCAGATTCTAATATTCACTTGTCTGATGTTGGAAGACATATGGGGTGGAATGGGCTGACCATTTCGCTACCAACAATCATTGTAATGTTTGCAGTGAGAATACAAATTAGCAAAGTTGGCCAATAAGGACTTGTCGAAAAGATTTAAGACTGTCAATTGATGCAACTAATGTTGCGTTTTTTGTGCTTTGATATACCAGGATTGAATTGTTGGTATGAATGACGCCACAGTGTGCAATACAGCAGCAGCAATACTGAAGAAAGGATGATAGTAATTTGATTTGGTTGAACTGAAGGGAAGTTGATGATTCTTAGCACTTCATCTACCGTAAAAGCAGCCAATAATTATTTCCTCTTCAGTTCAACCAAATTGATCTCTTTACATGGAGAAAGATTGTTATATTGCATCACTCATTTGCATGACCTAATTTTTGGATTGCATAAAGTAAATTTTTGTTACTGTTGTGTTGTGTGTACAGGTGAGCATGAACATTCCGAATCGCATCTTTGTGCTTCTGTAGAACCATACACCCTACGTTTAGAGGGCTACTAATGAGGTATAATCTCAAAAGACACAAAATATGTTTTTTTAGTTTATTAAAAATTTTTTGTGGGGATCACGAGTAGGTGTGCATTTTGGTGTGGAAAACTCGGGTTCAATGAATTAAATTCCTAAATTTGTTAAAAACAACGTGAAATATTATGTCACAAGCTAAATCTGTACTAATCTTCAAAAAATAAAAAGGAAAAGAAACTTTTGTGTACATTCTCATTTTACCTTTTTAATCTTATTTTACAGTGAATTTGTACTGTATTTATTATAAGCCCTTTGTGAATGTACCATTGTAATATCATAATGAAAATGAATGCTGTATTTTGGAATGCATTGCTGCTGATTGCTAGTGGTAAGTAACCATTAATTTAGAATGTGCCATTGTTGAATTTTTGCACTAATCATATTTACTTTTTAGTTAATGGGACTTGCTTGAGTGTGCAACTGTGTATTTGCTATGTTTTTTTTACTCTGCCATTTTTGATTTTAGGGTCTTGTGATTGTGATTCAGCAAACCAAAACCTGTGTAGAAACAGCCATTTCTGTACCAAAAGTTTATGGATTTTCTTATACTTCAAAGATGACCGAATATGGAAGGTTGAAACTTGGATACAACATGGGATGGGTACAAATACAGATGAAAGCTTTATACATACCAGTACCAATTTTTTGGGGTGTTACTTTGAAAAATGACTTCTTGGGAATTATAATTCCAGACCTTGACTACCTGATGATTAATGCACCTGTGCAGTTTATTTCTGCAATAACAGGGAATGGGAAGATGCATATCGCTAAAGCAATGTCTTGTAATTCGATTTAGGTGTTTCATAGTTTCAAAAAAATAATTGCGAAACAAATGTCTGTTGCAAATGCTCTTTTTGCTGTTCACTGTTGCTATACTTTTGCTTTAACAACGACTGAAGGCAAAATCAATAGGGATGTCTAAAGTTAAGGCAATCTTATTAAATTAGATTTGCGTTGAAACCATCCTTCTTCAATCTTAACCCAACCATTCAGAAATATTCTACTGTCGTTCAAACACGACTTAAGGGTCTCCCTGGTTTTGATTTTTAATGGCAACCCTGACATTGATAATATTGTTAACACTTTTTCAGTTTCAGCTTAAGGCAATGTTGCAATGCGACTACTGCATTGAGTCGTCTCACTGTGCACTGATCAGTTTGATCATGTCAGCAGAACACATTCGAGTGAAAGCAATCTTAGTGAAAATCGAGCTGTCACATGAGTTTCAGTTCAAATCATGGCCTAGCAGTAACGCTATTTATCGCTTTTTAGCGAACTGTTTCAACTATCTTGTATCGCACTGGCACCATTTTATTGAGTCAATCCAAATTTTATATGCATTTTTTTAGCCATGGCTTCCCTTTGTGCTAGCTTGAGAAGAACTGCTCTGACAGTAGCAGTAGTTATATTACTTCCTTGTTGCTTCTCTGTAATGTGATGGCGAGAGAGAGAGAGAGGCATTTTTCTGTATTCATGCATGTAGTGCAAGGACGTTTAAATTTTTTCAGTAATGGGACAGATTTGCTATTTCAAATTTTTGTGGGCCAAAATTTAGGACCATGGTGACATTAAGCGATTGTAAAAACAGTTTGAAAAATCATGGTTTATTTCCGATTGAAACATCATAATAAGTTACATCTGACTAGAATAGGTGAGCCATCAATTTTACAAGGTTTGTGGTGTTCTCCAAAAAAAAGGTCTTTCAAGCGAATCGGTACTGAGTCTGAAATGATACAGTGTGTGCATGCCACATGCACTTGCTGTATTTTCTATATCATTTTTGGGCCTCCCTACCACATGCTATTTAAGGACTCGTTTTTGTAACTCACAATACTCTGTCAGTGCATAAGATTGAATTAACAAACCAATGTAGAAAGTTTAACAGGCCATTTTGAAAGCCACTTGTGGCTCGTGGGCGGGGTGTTGTGTGCCCCTGATGTACTGGAATTTGATAAAACTTGCAAAATATGACTATTTTTTTCAAAATGTACTTTACTGGAAGGCACAGTAACAGTCGTCATCTCGGACTCAATTTCAGCTTTACTATAAATCAGTTGCATTTTATTTGTTTTTATCCCATTCATCATTTAGTTGTTGTAGAAAAGAAGGACCTTTTGACCATAGAACAGCTCTTTATCATGGTTTAGCTTCAAATCTATAGTGGAGACATCTGCCAGATTTTCTATGGTAGGAATATACTCAGGCAGTTTTCCATCCAAAACATCCATGAATAACTTTGTCGACTTGGCTACAAATGAACTGTTTAAACTACTTTACAGTGTACTAGCACCATTTTTTCGCAGTTATTGAGTCAACCCAAATGCTTACATATGAAATGATCAATGAAAGATTAGAGCTCGACCGATATGACTTTTTCAGGCCGATACCGCTATTAATATTTTGGAAATTTTTAGGCCGATACTGATATCGATAATCGATATATTAGCTTGTTGAATATATGATTTTGTCACTATTTTTCAATCAACTTGACACGTAAAAGCTTCACTAATTCCCCTCCAAGAAAGAGATTGCAAACACAATTACACTCCAGTATCATTCAATAAAAAAACAAACCAAAAATACAACGATTTTGCAATCAATAGTCAAGAGTGGTCATGCTTGCTCTCAAAAATTGACAGTTCAAGGTAATTGTGTTAAGCCGATATTTTATTGGTGGTAGGTAGTCGTATCGCTTGGCTCTGATATAGGCCGATATACAGGGTGTTCCAAAATGGTTGACCCCATTCTAAATACCCATATCTCGGAAACTACATGATGGATCATAATGAAACTTAATACACTTTATGTTGAAGGTCATAAGTTTTATTGGCTAAATTTGCAAAGGAAAGTACAAACATTTGTTGGTTCTATGACAGATTTTCATAAATGTTCAATATGAGCGCCGCCTGTGACTCTGCACACGTTGAGTTGGTATTCGAGCTTGTGCCAAACTTGCTGTAGCATGTCTTCGGTAACAGTTCCAGTGCAGCTGTATTTCTCTGTTTCATTTCTTCAATGTTAGCTGGAAGAGGAAGTACAAAGACTTGTCTTTTCACATAACCCCAGAAGAAAAAATCACACGGTGAAAGGTCGGGTGATCGTGGTGAAATGGCCACCACGATCACTCGACCTTTCACCGTGTGATTTTTTCTTACTTTCAAGTTTACAATGCTGCAAAAGCAAGAAAAAGTCAAGCAGACAGATCATTAGGAATTAAACAGTATTAGAAACATGGTAGTTAAAATTGACATCAATGCTCTCAAAGTTTAAGAAAAACTCAAGAATACATGAGATCGAAAATCACAAAAAAATAAATTCTGAAAAGAAGAGTGTACTTCAACTTGTTCACTTTTGACAAATTTTGAAACCTAATGGTATTGTCAACATATAACTTTACTCTCTAGCTCAAACGGTGCTTTACATCAATTGAAAAATTGTGGGTTAGTATGCAAATTTTATTTTTGGACTTAGCCACATTCACTCCAAAAAATAAATAAATAAAGCATATAAAATAGATAATAAAATCAAAAAGTTTGTAACTACAGGGTGGTCCAAAAAAAAGCACCCTATTTTGTATTTTCTCCCAAACGTTTGATTTAGAAGATTTTGTTTTATTTTTCAGGTATGAAGACTGTAGGTTTAGAAAATTGTTTAGATAGCAAGTAGATGTTAGTGGGCGCTATACTATGCAGCAGCAAATAAAAACAGTAGAGGCAAATATCGCCACAAATTCAGTGGTTTTGACACAGCAACAATGCAGGAAAGAACTGGGCAGGGACAAAATACCTGATAGAAAAACAATTGAACGTTTGGTGGCCGCATTTCAAGAGACTGGAAGTGTCGCAAATGCTAATAAAGGTCGCAGTGGTCGACCTTGTTCAGTGAAAACACTCAACAAAGTTCAGAATTTGCATGAACGGCTGGAGGAATCTCCCAGAAAATCAACATGTCGTCTTTCACAAGAAGTTGGCATTTTCAGATCGTCTGTAATGTGAATTCTTCTTGATGACCTAAAGCTCTTCCCTTACAAAATTCAAATTTTGCAGAGACAAACTGATGATAACAAAACAGAACGTCTTGTTTTTTTGTAAAGATATCAGCCAAAAGTTTGAAAACAACCCTGGTTTGTTAAGTTTGATATTTTTTTGTGATGAAGCTCATTGTCACTTGAGTGGGCACGTCAACAAGCAGAATATGCGTTATTGGTCTCAGGCTCTTTCACATGAGCATACCCATCAGCCTTTTTGCCAGGAAAAAGTGACTATGTAGTGCCATAGGTCGAAATGGAATCATCGGGCTGTATTTCTTTGAAGATGAAAGTGGTAATTGAGTAACAGTAGATACTGATCAGTACATCGCACTTATCCAGACCAAGTTCATTCCTGCACTGAGAAGAAAGCAAGGAGTAGACATAAACTCTGGTATATACTAACAAGATAGTGCATCACGTCATTGGTCAGACAGATCTTTGAAATATCTACGCCGATATTTTCCTGGTGATAGACTCATTTCAACATGGCCTGATTTTCCCTGGCCACCATATTCTCCTGATCTTAACCCACCCTACTACTTTCTTGGGGCTCCCTGAAGGAAAGGATTTACTATAACAATTTGAGGGCTCTAGCAGATTTGAAGGACAGCATAAAACGAAAGATCAGAAAAATACCTGTTGACATGATAGAACGATGCTCGTCTTGGAGCAGTTATTCGTTAGCAAGGTGCCTGGATAGAACATATTATCAACTATTAAAGAACAGGAAAGTTAGTAGCATCCATGTACTATCACTATTGAAAGGCATAATTTCCCATCATGTTGACATTATCTGGCAAAATAATTTTCGTGATATGTTTGTTGTTTGAATAAAAAAGCTAGATGAAAACAAAATAGGGTGCTTTTTTTGGACCACCTTGTAAATTGTAAATGATCTCTTGAGTCCAAGAAGTGCCAAACAACAGTGAGGTGTACTAGTCTAGATGCTCCTTGTCCTCGTCGATTCTACAACGACCTAAAAGCATTTTTTTATGAAATAATATTTCTGCAGATGATGCAAAGCAGAAAAAGAAAAGCAAAAAGAAAAAACTAACAGAAAATTAATCAAACAATTGTAATATAGAAAAATTTATTCTTTTTTTACATTATTCCAAAATTATATGTATTTAAATTCACGATGCAGGAAGTTCAGTTAAAAATTAAAATCATTAAAAATATTAAAACCCCACTACGCTTGCAATTAAATTCTATTTTTCTTTAACTAATTATTATCAATCGAAGATTTTGCAAGCTTAGAGTATTAATGATTGGCCCATAGTAGGTTTTTCCATAACATTTGCAGTATCGGTACATACAGTTTGCTTGATTGCATTATTTTGAGGTAGAAATCCATTTGACGTCACTATGAGGTACTTATTACATGCAAAGCAGATTACGTAACATCTCGCAAAGAATACATTTTTATGCAAGCATACATTTTTAACGCATGCTGAGTGAGACGGTTCGGAAATGGCAGTTTGTTGTCAAGGTTTTCTTAGTTGGTGCCATTCATAGCGAGTGAGAATAGCATTTATGAGCTCGCTAGCTCGTTCTGTAATGTGGGCCCAGATGTGCTTGAAACGATTCTGGAATAGTAGATCTTCAGCTTCATGAAAACGGGAGACTAAACTTTTAGTTTGGATCAAAATACGAGTTCACATATGGTGGTGTACAAAGTAGAATAATTGCATATTCTAGAATAATTCTGGAATAGACATTTCCAGAATATCAAATCCCATTCTAGAATAGTAAAACTGCAAATGACTTATATCGGGATATTACTTTTTTTAGGACAAATAAATAAAACTGGTAATTAATCATTATTTGTTTATAAATCCTAATTTCGCAGTAATATAATCTTAAACTGTAACATTATGCTTTAACACCAGAACAACGCAAAAAATGATACATTGTTAACAACAAATGGTGTTGAAATCGACACCTACATTAAAGATTAGCACATATCAAGCTAGATTTCGTGTAAAAATAACTATTTTAGCAGTTAGTGTAACGTGTTGTTTAATGCAGCATTTCATGCAACTACAGTACAATAACAAGCGGTCTAGATTTTTTATGACCATGCGCAGTAGGGTGTCCCGAAAAAACAAAAGTTTTGAAAGTTTGTGCTCTCATCAGCGATTTTGGGATCACATCACTAAAAAACTCTCCCAAAAAATTACTACCCAATTGGATGACGTTAGGGACGGCACCACTACCCTTTTTAATAGCGTTTACTCCAAAATTTGATGATTGGTTATTTTGGCCAATTTTTAAGTTAAATATGTGATATCACCATTCATTTTCAGCGAATTTTGATCAGGAATTCGATAACATATTAAATAAGTTCTAATGTCAAAGTTCATTTTACCCGATTTTCTTAGATAGGGCAGAAAGATCCAATGACAGAGCAAAAATGTCCTATTTTGGCATATTTTTGCTGCTCAACTGAAACTACAGCCAAATTTATTGAAAGAAGTACATTATGCATTGGTGGCACGTGCTAATTTCCAGAATAATAGTTGTGCTAGAATTAACAATAAAAAACGAAATCATGCACTATCAGTAGTGCATTTCAAACACATAACAAATAACCCTGTAAGCCCAGCAAAGTACAGTAATATCCTCAGTATTAAATTCAAAAACATTCAAGTACTCAGGATATTAATATTATAAGCAATTGAGCATTGAGATTATGCTCAGTGTACACTTAATTGCAGTGAATGCTTTTGTTTGAAGGCAAAGCTCGCTGCAATGTGGTGTTTACAGCTACTTTAAAATACCATCAACCAGGTAGCAGGTACAACAAAATCAAGACAAAAAAGTTCAAAACAAGCTAGTATCAGAATAATCATGCGCCTACGGTTTGCGTTTGATTGATGATTCTTGACTGCAAGCTGATTCAATAAAATCACGTTTGCATGCAAGTTGCCAACAACACACTCAATTCCAATATTCCCTAGACTGCTCCTATCACAAGCCTGTACCCACAGAAGATGGCCAAGCAGAAAAACTTGAGCCTTGTCTGGAAAGTTTCACATGATGGTGGTGCTGTCAAATGGCATGCCATATTAGCTATAAATAACGTCTCCAATTATCTTAAAACCAAAATACTGTATATCCTACTTTGGCCTAGGATTAGCTTTTTTAATCTCTTTCTCATTCTTGAAAATTGACCCAAATTTTTGTCAAGGACGATTTTTTGTCCTCAAAATTATGTACGAAATATGTTGAACCTTGTTTGAGTATTTCTAAGGCCCGTTTGAACAATTAACGCATCTGGTTATGAACTTACGGTCCTATCGTATGGCATGTCCAATTCATGACCAAAACTGCAATCATTTTGTAAGTTTAAGTTTAATGGATTTAAAAAATAAATGAACAAAACGGCTTGTCGAATTCAGTAACTGTTGATTTGGCATTGTTAGTGTTGAGCCATGTTGAACTGCAAATCTATCACATTTAATCTTGCTGTGCTAGGTAGACATTTTATCTGATATCGATTTCGCTGCGTTATCTGTAGGCATGCAGCAACATACTAACAGTAACAAAATGCAGTAATGGCATTTAGAAATGGTCATATATCAACATTTAAGAATTTAAAATACACTCAATGGCTAGGTTACAGTAATAAGCAAAATTAAGCAAGTGGTTGAACAATTACAGTATAAGTGCTTATAGGTATGGCGCCGTTAGATGCACCTCTTGAATGCTTTCTCTCCAAGAACTTAGCCTGTCAGCTGTTATGTGCAAAGTCAAACGTAAGCTTGGAGGTCCAAAAAATATTCAAAAATCAGAACAGATACTGCTTATTTTGTGTTCGTGTTAAAATAAATGAAAAGCAACAAATCAATTTTTAAATTTTAAAAATATCAGAAAGTAGGTATAATTGTTCATACAAAAAAGAAAACCAGGTTGTTCAAGGCACTTGATGAATGCTTTGATAGCATGTCGGCTGATTATGATTTTTGCTACCTATATGTTTTTGTGATATTGGCATATGCTCTGCTCTTTGCAAAAGCTCTAGTGCTGATCTTTATCTTTACACATGTCACTCTCAAATCTTCCAGCTTGTAAGTTATACATAGTTGGCAGCTCTGTGGCGTTGTACAGTCCAGGTAATTAATTACTAAAACACTTATAGTAATTATGAAAAAGAAAAAAAAATTCGGCAATTGATTGAAGATAATTTTCTGCAGGTTAAGGTTTACCTTAACAGGACCAATGTAGCCTAGGGAACATTGCAATTGAGTGAAATGTTAGCAACTTGCATGCAAACGTGTTATTATTGAATCAGCTTGCAGTCAAGAATCATCAATCAAATGCAAACCGTAGGCGCATGATTATTCTGATACTAGCTTGTTCTGAACTTTTTTGTCTTGATTTTGTTGTACCTGCTACCTGGTTGATGGTATTTTAAAGTAGCTGTAAACACCACATTGCCGCAAGCTTTGCCTTCAAACAAAAGCATTCACTGCAATTAAGTGTACACTGAGCGTAATCTCAATGCTCAATTGCTTATAATATTAATATCCTGAGTACTTGAATGTTTTTGAATTTAATACTGAGAATATTACTGTACCTTGCTGGGCTTACAGGGTTGTTTGTTATGTGTTTGAAATGCACTACTGATAGTGCATGATTTCGTTTTTTATTGTTAATTCTAGCACAACTATTATTCTGGAAATTAGCACGTGCCACCAATGCATAATGTACTTCTTTCAATAAATTTGGCTGTAGTTTCAGTAGAGCAGCAAAAATATGCCAAAATAGGACATTTTTGCTCTGTCATTGGATCTTTCTGCCCTATCTAAGAAAATCGGGTAAAATGAACTTTGACATTAGAACTTATTTAATATGTTATCGCATTCCTGATCAAAATTCGTTGAAAATGAATGGTGACATCACATATTTAACTTAAAAATTGGCCAAAATAACCAATCATCAAATTTTGGAGTAAATGCTATTAAAAAGGGTAGTGGTGCCGTCCCTAAATGTCATCCAATTGGGTAGTAATTTTTTGGGAGAGTTTTTTAGTGATGTGATCCCAAAATCGCTGACAAGAGCACAAACTTTTAAAACTTTTGTTTTTTGGGATGCCCTAATGCACAGCGCAGTTTTCATGTAATTTGTGTCCAGGTCAATGTTAATTTTTCTGCGAGATGCATTCTTTGCATTCAGTTAGCTTCCAATCACTAGTACCACATTTTCTGCTGGTTGGCTTTCGGCAATGCTGGCAAATGGTCACTGTGTTATACTTGCACTGTTTTCCAGCACATTTTTGTCGCTTTTCCTCAGGGTTGTTTAGTTTGCGCTTTTTATTGTTTGATACAAAAGCACTCGTTAGCTCTTCACAGAGCTGCAGAATAAAAGCACAACGGGTGATCCGGCTGCCTGTAGCTTTTCTGAACAAAATTCAGGAGTTTAAGCCTGGCATATCTAATATGTTCATCCATACTGCTATTGGCCATCTTGTAGTTGCTGTATGTGTTGTGTGAGCCTAATCATTTGGTCGAATACATCCACGCCTACTTTGTTGTGGTTGTGAAAATGATTAACAAGTGTGTTACAGCACGATCATTTAGTTAGATTTGAACATAGGTTTTTATGTTCTGTCTTTAACACGTCCGTTTATCTTATTTGTGTATTACCTTTGTGTTGCGGGTCTTTCCTAATTTGCATGGTAGAAATTCTGCAAAGTTGCATGAAAGACACGCCGTTCTGCCTTTGTTAATCACCTTTTTAGTTGCAACGTTTTAATTTTAGCACAGTAGTTAAATCAGTCTTATTTTTGGACAGTAGCATCAAGAGGATTTTGTTTTTGCAGTTAAATGTAGTCTTTTTAATTTTGAGTGTTTTCTGCCCAGCTTGGTAACTTTCGATCAATTTTTGCTGACTGGTCTTTTTTATTTGCCTTTGTTAATATAAGTTGGTTTTGGAATCCTTTTTGTTAGCCTCTTGAGTGCAAGGACCACAGAATGAAGACCTAGGCATTCCGCCTTGGACACAGCCATTTTATTCTATAACAAAGTTGTTTCTTCTTTTCTGTTGTGTCTGTAACTGGAGAATCATGCATTGTTCGCATAAGATGAACATTTTTATTTTGCTTACACTGGTAGTTTATGAGCATGCACTTTTTATCATCACTGAAGAATAACTTGCTAGAAAACTCCTCATTGCCTCCTTTGGTTATTTCTTTTGGTATTCCTTTGACATTAGCATTGACAGTTCCAACAAGTGTAGTGCCCTTTTCTTGCAGTAACTTAGCAACTTTCACAGTAGTAAAAAATTATCCGTGATTGTAAAAAATAATCCGTGATTGTATCCTTTTCTGTGAAAACTTTTTCTGAACCTCATCACTACATCTTCAGCAAGTGGTTTCCATTTCGCTGTTCCTTTTCTAAAATCCCAAGGTAAGGTAAAATATTGCAAACATACTTAGAACTGACTTCAGCTAAAACCCAAAACTTCATACCAAATTTGTCAGGTTTGTTGGGCATATAAACGATAAATGTGCACCTATTTTTCATGGGAAACAGCTGCTTGTCAATTGTTAGACTCCATTTTGGTGAGTAGTTATAAAGACAGTTAAAAGCAAAAGCTTCAAATGTCTCTCGAATATGCACAAATTTATCTTTTTCCATTCTCTGCTGTCGTCTATCTTAATAGTCAAATCGAAGAAATCTTTTTATTTTTACAAAACAATCCCTTGCCATTGTGTTACAAAACATTTTCGGACCATACTCACTGTTCCACAAGAACTCATCCAGATGTTGTTTGCCAGATATTTCCCTGATGTATTGCAATCCTATAAATGCTTCGAGTTTTTCCAGAGATAATTTGAAGTCCGAATTTCGTTTTTTGGCTTCTCTTGGGGTATGTGCTTGTATAGTTTTCAACATCGAATTATCAATAAATAATTTCCAGCATTCATAGAGACTAGCAGCAGCTTTGTGTGGAAGAGCAGGATTAACTTTGGGCTTTATGCGTACAATGTTGGATGGATTTGTGCAGACTGATATTGCAGATAGCAGAGGAGTCCAAGTTTTGCCAATTCTTGAGAACTGCACAGGAGTATTACGCGGTGATTCTTCATCTTCATCAGATGAGCTACTTACATTACTGGGGCAACACATATCTTCTTCATCACTGGAGATGTCAGAAATACTTGAAACAAAAGGTTAATCATCAGAAATTGTCTCCTCATCTGATTCATTATTATCAGAATCGTCCTCAAGCATGGACTGAGCTTCTTCAGCAGAATATTTTAAATGCAAATTATTGAAAGGCATACTCTTACGTGCAACTTTTTTTACCAAAACTTCAGTATATTCAAGACAGCAATGCCTGTAACTTATAAAATGAGAGAACAACTGATTACATACTTCGAGGATACCAGAAAACAGACAGTGGTGCAGAATAGCTGTAGAAACTGGTTTCGAAAAAAGTTTCATGCTTTATCTGATATTTTAGGGGTCAGGGGTGTGACCTCCCAAAATTTTATCCACATACCCAAAGCCGTGGTACATTTCTCTCTTTATGATCCCGGCATACAGGCACTTCGGTCAATACAAAATAAGAGTAGGCTCAATGCTTAATTCAAAATGGCTTGTCACCAAGTGTCACCAAGCATGGATATTTGTTCTTTAACTTAAAGAGTATCACACCGCGTAAAAAATAAAATATTTTTTTTCGATTACTGCTAGGGGTTTTCAAGTTATCACAGTTTGAATTTTCGGCCACTAGAGGGAGATTTTGCTTTCGAGTTTTGAAAATAGTGCTGTTATTCCATTTCTGAAGCAGTCTGATGCCCGAAAATTGCTACGTAGGGGTGTTTGGGGTCGAGAAATTCATTTTTGATGTCAAAATTGCAAAAATATGACCACATCATGGTGAAAAATTGATTTTAAATTTTGACCAGAGCCCAACTTTGGCAGCAAAGTTTGGGGTGTAGGCACGTTGCTGCGACAAAAATTTTTTTTCGTTTATATTTACTTTGCTCATAGTTTTTGAAAATGTAACAGTTTTATATTTACTTTTTATTGGTGTACGAACTGGAAAAAGATTTTTGTTTGGATAGTTAATTGTAATAAACCTACAATTGTAGTGGTTGTATCACTTTGAAAATTGTTTGGATTTTTTGAAAAAAGTTGGGGAAACTAGTTGACTTGTTGTGTGAGGTAACTACAGTATCATTCAGGTACTGTAAATAGAACAATCGTTCTATCTATATATCACCTATACCTTAATCAATCATGATACTGTACGGGGAGTTTTTATAAAAAGTTTAGTATTAGTTCAAAGGCAATAATTTCTTGTCAAAGACTTGAAGGGGTAGCTAGTTCAAGGAATAACCTACTAATAGCATTTATCAACTTTCTAAAGTATTAGGTTCCTATTTTGCAATAGCCGACTGGCTGACTATCTTGTAATGCCAGACAAGATTGATTGAAAAATGAAGCAGCTACAGTTTAATAGTCTATTTATTACACATGTATTCCTAGGGAGTAGCCTTGAGAGTGGCTTTTTACCAGTTCGCATTGAGAGTAGCCTTTTAATAGTTCTAAACTGGTTTTTAAAGTCTGTATTATCCTTTAAAAATATCTTTTAACAACATTATGAGAAATTCTAGTTCAGGAGTGCCTAAAGTTTTCTAGGAGCGGGCCACATTTCATTGTTTTCTGACCTTAAACAAGCTGCAAAAGTTTAATAAAATGTTTGGATAATTTTGATCTCAAATACTGCTCATTTAAGTTTTGCATTGTTGTCCTTATTTGAAATGAAATAATTTTTTAACTAGAGTTAATCTATAATAAAGATAAAGTTCGTTTTATGTTCGCCAAAAATTAAAGTTTGTTCAATTATTCGAAAGAATTTTTTCTTACACAACCAGCATAGTCCTGCTTGTTACACAGCACCATCATATCCAGATATTGTTAAGGGAGAGGCTTCAAAAAGATAACCTTTTTCTATGTCAAACTTTCAACAGTATCTAGCACCCAACGAGTTGATTAAACTGCTGTGTGTAAAAATGCATCATGAATAACATAAGGCTTGTCTTCCAGATGCTAGGTGGTTAGCATGATTTCATGAAAAAAAAAAGTCTTTTTAACAGTTCGGTTTTAACGCCATTTGCACAAAATTTTCTTTTTAGAGCCACTTCGAAGAATTGAATTCTAAACCAATTCATCCTCCCACTGATACTGTATTGGTCAGGTTCAAAGCATGTTCAAAAGTTAGCATATTTGGGTATACCTTGAAATAACTTGGCTGAAGAAGAAGGCTTTAGCCCACGCTAAGCCTTTTGCTCAATAGTTGCCGTACTAAACGCATTTAGTACAAACCACAAGGTATACAGCTGTGACCCTTATTTTAGAAATGCAAACTGTGTGGTTAAAATAAAAATTATTTAATCAAATGAAAGTATTTTAATCATAAAAATCACAGCCAATGTTATCGAAATAAGTTTATTGTGAACGTTTATTGCGTATTACTATTATTTATCGAAATAAGTTTATTGCGAACGACTTCCTTATCTGAGCTCCACTTCCCACCACATCGAGAAAGAACTTCACCAGTACACAAAAACCCACCTGCCAGACTCTAAGTTAAGGTTTATCTACAATACCAACAAACTTAAACAACAATTTTTGGTTAAAGACCGTCAATGACAACTAATAAGAAGCAATATAGTGTATCGACTCAATTGCTCATGTGGATCTTTTTACATTGGACAAACCCGGAGAAATCTTGTAAAACGCCTGGAAGAACATCAATCAAGCCCCAACTCTGAAATCTGCAACCATCTTCAATCCAAGCCTTCCCACAAAGTTGATTTTCATAATCCACAAATACTCACCTCCTGCCCAGACAAACACAAACTTTTGATCCTAGAATCACTATACATCCAACTCCTAAACCCCAATCTCAATCTCGACTCCTCATCTTATCCACTCCGCCTTTTTAATGCGTAAAAGACATAGGCCTATTTTTAGTTTTCATTTCAATCAATACCAGGATGTAATTTTGCAAAAGTTTTTTACTGTGCGTTAAAAATGGCACCAGAAGAGGGCTGAAGCGTTCGCAATAAACTTATTTCGATAACATTGACTGTGATTTTTATAATTAAAATATTAGCCTCCTCCCAATTATACCACTTGCCAAATGAAAGTAGTTATGGTACTTTGTAGCTAATGTGGTGACCAATGAAACGCAAATTTGCTACTTTCTAAAGTAATCGTAGCACCATTATGAAGCAAAAAATTCACAGAATTTATTGCAATTACCGTATATTCCGTCAGACAACGGTCAGATAAGTTGAGATACAAAATTTGAATGAAATTTTGTACATTTATCATATATCGGTTGTATAAGACGACTGCTAAATTTTTGCATGTTTTTCTTGCAAGGGTTATTACATTTGTTACACACCAACGCACACTTTTTTCCTAATATCAATGCTATTCTCTCTCTTTTTTTCTGATTTACGCATCAATGCGCGTTTTGCCATATTACCGCCAAATTCCTGAGGCAGAAAATTTGATCGGCGTGGCGCAGTGGCAGATTAATCCGGCGCCCTGCATTAGAAAATTTTGTGCCAATTTGAAGCAGAACACGCAAATTTTATCTGTTTTAATCGCACATGCAAGTGCTGTACCGATAGCGCGACGTGCAAAATACGGTGGTGCAAAGCGTAAATAAGTAGTACAAAGGGCAAAATAGTGCAAAGTGCAGTGAAGTGACTCGCGGTGACATTTTGATTTTTAGTATTGTCTAGTTCAAGGTTTACGCCAGAAAATTAGGTTAAAAGATTAAGTGAAAATTAAGATATGATTTTTATATTGGTTGTATTAGACGACCCCAATTTTTAAGAGTGGGTTTTTGCACTTTAAGGGTCATCTTATATGCCAGAATATCTGATAGTGATTAAAATTAATGTAAAAAACTAGTTTAAACAAATTTGACAAAAACAATTTTTTTGGTAAAGAAATTGAAAGTGTCAAAAAAAATTTAAAAGTAAATCTCAAGACCAATTGCCAGCAACAAAAGGTTGTTCAGGGCCACATTAAATCGCTGTGAGTTACATCTTCGGCAGCCCTGTTTTTAATAGAAGAGTCGTTGATAACATGAATTCATGTAGCCTGGGAAGTATTTTGGAAGATAATTTATGTCACAAAACCACTTGCAGCAAAAAAATTGAACTCAATAAACACATGCACAATAAAAAAGTAAAAACAACAACTACTCTTAAAGCATTATTATACTTTATTTGTTTTACATAAACCATAAGAAATGCTTCAATTGTGGTTCATTAAAAATTAAAAACTATAAAACCCAACAGTTTGTTTCCGCCGTCAAAGTAGATCATCAGGAGTAAATCTAAACATAATATGTTTAGAATTGTTAAAAAAAATTGGAATTTTGAATGTTTTAATACTGTAGTAAACTGCTGTGAAATGTTTTAATGATATAACTTGCTGAATGATTAATGTAAGTTTGGTTGGTTGCACACTCACAAACACTGTGTGTGTGTTGATTAGGGTGTTGCATTTTTCAAAAAAATTTCGAATTTATTTAGGTAAGTAAGATTTTCAGGTGGGAAATCTGACCAAACTGACCCAAAAAATTTTTTTTTGAAAAATTTTAAGTTTTAGAGGTCCCACGCTCACCCCCAGTTTTTTGGTATTTTGCGAGTTTAATAAAAGGTTCAATCGCTAGTCAAATCCACATTGTTAATAGTAAATACAACATGTTTCATATCATTTCAATCAGAATTGGAAGGAGAATAAGCTAAAATAAACAAAACAAGCGTTTTCCAAAAACAAAAAATTTTTATTTTTTTAGTTTACCATAAAGCAGAACTACACTGCTTTATAATGCCTGTTGTACAATTAGCTAAAGATAAGCTTATTTCAAAGCTGTCACTAAAAATGTTCAAATGTTTCCAGTTTATGAGAAATGTATGTTTTAAAAATCAAGTGATGACATAGGGAGGGTCCATCTTGAGCATTGAATCGTGTATTTGGCAAACTTTGTAAAACGAAAATCACATTTGGCAGACATCCATAATTGCGACAAGAATGGAATAACACACCAGACAACTTGGCATGTCTGACGAAATTCGTATTCAGCCACGATGTGAAAAATTCTCTGTAGAGAGATTGCCAAAATGCAGATTCGACAGAATGTGCGTTTTATTTTTTAAAGTTTGGATCAAAATGGACCTTCCTATGCCATCTCATAAACGGGAAACATTTGAAAATGTTTAGTTAGGGTTTTGAAATGAGCAATTAACTATTCTTCCAAAACTTCTAAGCAGGATGCTATAGAGCAAAATATTATTTAAAAATCTTTTACTTTTTACAGATACTTTTATACAGTATCTACTAGGCTATTAAAATGTCTTCAAGTACTCGCAGTAGTTCCAAAATTCATGAATACATTGGATTTCCTTTTGACGTATCTCAAAATGTACTGCCAACTAACGGAGATGTCCTCAGAGGAATTTATTACATTCGCCAACAACAAATGTAAACTACAGATCATGTGCCTTCAGTTAATGAAATAAATGCAGAACTTGTCCCAGCAATTATGAAGCTTTCGGTAAAAGCTTCATTGCCACATACAGCAAATAAAAGAGTAGCCCAAATGATCGAAGAGCTTCTGAATAAATTGAAGTCTATTCAATTGCAGCCCAAAGGTAGACTGCAGTCACCAGCATATTTGAAAAAGTTTGAGGGGTTCAAGCATGATCTTTCCACTTTGTTTGACATCACTTCATGCAAGTGCCCCTTTGACTTATCAGCTCCAGTGCACAATGGAAAGGTGACCTGTATTCATCCATTTGACAAACAAATACCAGAGAGAGAACTGCCTTTCATCTTAAATCAACAGACGCAAAGAAGGATGGTAATTGGGAATGTGGATACAGCTGTTACTGCACATAACATGCAACGTGCAAAAAAACGTCAGGAAGAACCACTGCAAGCAATGACTTCAACCTCTTGTGACTCTGATGCAAGTATGCCAAAGATGCAAGTAACTATTGCCCCTGACAACATACTACAGCAGTGATAGTACTGGTGGTGAAACTACCTATTCCACCAATGGTAGTGCATCTGGAGGGGATCACGTCTTTTCGGTGCGACCATTTCAGCGCCACCTATTTCGTAGCCGTACGTTTTCTGCACAGATCGTTTCGGCGCCAATTCGGTGCTCTTTGACAGTTCACTTATTTAGGGTTTGGGTTAGGGTTAGGGCTTTGGGTTAGTGTTAGTAAAAAGCACGGAATATTGGCGCCGAAAAGGGCCACGCCGAAATGGTCGCGCCGAAAAGTCGTGGACCCATCTGGAGATGAATGGCAAAGCTCATCATCAGCTAGACCCAGAGTGATTTCTAACAAAGCTTGTACTATAAGTACCAAAAAACTTTCTTCATACCGGCTCTCTCAAGCTATGCTAGATTGCGAAGCAGAACAGCTAAATGCTCCTGATGCCAAACAACATCACACTACTTTTTATAGGCATTCAATGAAACTTCAAAAGACTCTTCTTACAGGCAATGATGTTAAGCTGCGTAATGCACTATTTCACCAACTATGCTTTGACAGAAAAAAGATTTTTGAAAAAGAAAGATTAGCAGCTCTTTCAAACTTTTGTTCTGGTAGCTTTTTTACCGCACTCAAAACCTTTAGAAAAGAGAAAAGCATCACTGGGTAGAACTGCTTCATAGCACTGAAAGAGCTTATAGATCCTGATGTACTGCAGCGTGTCATTTGCATCATGCCTGATACAACTGCTCTTAACACTGGCCGAGTAAAAGGAATATGCTCACTCTATCCCAGCATATAAATAATAAGTATGGCCATGATGTTATGGTTTTGGAATGTTTGTATCATTCTATTGAGCTGTATCTTGAAAATATAATTACAGCATTTGATGGGCAAACTAAAGCACCAGATAAACTTACGAAAAAGTCTGTGTTCAATCACATTGCCGAGATCAAAAAAGCTGATGTTACTGTATCCAATCTCCAACTATGCATTGTCAAACCAAGTACATTAGCTCAAAGTGTGATCAAAGAGTGCTTGGATATTTTATTACTAAATTTATCCAGCAACAACCAACAATCAATGAGGGATGACCAGGCCTGCCTCCTAGCCCTAGTGTGCTTTAGGATGTCCCACAGGAATACACAAGTATCTATTTCAAAAGCAAGAGACGCTCCACCATGCTAGGTGGATGACAAAAGCTAATGGATATCTGCAAATTTTAAATTTTCATCTGTTTGAATTGACCATGACCAACTCACAGAAAGCAGCACTCAAATACATTTGCCAATTTATTCTGGATGTTTATGCACCATTGTTCTTTTCAATTTGTACCCAACCAAGTGCAGTAGAAGGACCAGCTTTGGTATCGTTAAATCGTGATTAAATGAAGTCAACTCAACCTCAAATTGTGAAACATACCAAGTCATGCTTTTTGAAGCATGCAGAAACTTGGTTGTCACCAAAAACCGTTGCTTTGTCCTGCCACTCAGAAAATTCCCCTGTGCAAATTGAAGACGTGTCTAAAATATCCACTCCTTCAATGGATACCAAACGTTTACTCTGGAGCAACTGCCTGCTTCCTGCTTTTTTTGATATTACAAGCCAATGTTCTCCTTGTCTGTCCCTAGCACAGCCAAAAGATTGGAAAGCTTTCAAAAATAATCAGATGGCAAATGAGAGATTGATTGGCAATATAACACAATGTTTAAAGCAGAGAAAAGTCAAGGACAGTCAAGACACTATGGCTGATGAACAAATGAAGAAAATAGATAACAAAATTAGAGCCTACATCACTACAATGGCAACTGAACTTAAAGTGCTTAAAGAGAAATTGAATTTGATAAAATATTCACTTGAAGTTTTATATTCTACAGTATATTCGTTTTTTGTATTATAGTGATTTTGTGAGCTATCATTGCTAACATTTTCTAATCATGCCACTGCAGGTTAATCAATGCTACTACTGTATCGATTAACCCTCAGTGCTTCACCCCATGTATTATTCTTAAAGAAAAAAATTATTAAAACTCTTTATAAAGAGGTGTTGTATTCCTATAAATGTTGGAAGGTCTATTTCATATGATGAAACAAAATTCAGCATTCTTACTTTGAATAAACTGCCAATTTTGAACCAGATAATCTAATACAAAAAATAGTTTATGTAAACTTTTTAAAAAATAAAAATTTTATGTTTTTGGAAAATGCTTGTTTCGTTTATTTTAGCTTATTCTCCTTCCAATTCTGATTGAAATGATATGTAACATGTTGTATTTACTATTAACAATGTGGATTTGACTAGCGATTGAACCTTTTATTAAAATCACAAAATGTCGAAAAATTGGGGGTGAGCGTGGGACCTCTAAAACTTAAAATTTTTTTGGGTCCGTTTGGTCAGATTTCCCACCTGAAAATCATATTTACCAAATAGGTCATAAAATTTGCAACACCCTAGTGTTGATGTGGCCAGTAAAACTGAAAGAATTTTACAGCAACTTCAAACACAGTTGCTATTTTTTGCTTTTTACCTAAAATTTTGTCTTTTTCAAGATTAATCACAAACACCTAACTAACAATTAATCACAAACAACTCATCTTGCATCCTTGAGAGTGTGTGTACCAGTAATTGATATTGGTAGCTGCTTTGCACAATGCAAGTTGTATAAATGCAACAGTGTTGTTACTCATCTTTTTTGAACTTTAAGTGTTACTGTGCTGAGAGATGATGGAAATTAATCTAAAGTAATATTGTAATGGTACAGGAAGGTCAGTTAAGAATTACAAATAGTTAAAATCATGGCGACCTAGAAATACCGGCCATGCCAACAAAAAGCGAGCGCTTCGACTGAAGGCCGATAGAAATTCGCTGTAGGAGACAAAGCTAATTAGGTCAGTCACAAGACTTAGTTGTTGCAATTGAAAATATCGGCATTTAAGACGATTACTAGTGACAGCAACAACTAACTTGTAGAACAGGTAACTTTACAGTTAAGAAGCAGCGATATCAGATACAACTATAGTCCACATTAATGTGTAGAACTACAGTACAATTATCGGATATACAGTAGCTACAGTACTTATGATGTTTTATCTGCCAAGTCATTAATTGCGTTTGTTCAATCAAGCAGTTAAACAACTTCAGTAATTTCGATAGAAAGACAGTAACAATATGAGAAGGTAAGGAAGCTTTTATGATTAAAATGTGCTTAGATAGCCATTGTGATGGCAATAGGCAACAGGATCTAAGGATTGCAAGCTCGATACAAAACTAAGGTTTCAATTACTTATAGTTTTAATATTTCTAACTTAGTTTAAATTTTTCAAAGTATGGATTGCAGATCCGGATGAGCAAGCTAGAATGACGATATCCCATAGCAACAAAATGTTTAGAAATTATTGAAAGCTACAATATAAATTATAGATACTGGTATAGCATGGCTGCGCCTCACGTAGCATACGGTAATTGCAGTATACTGTACAAAAGCTCCTAAAGCTGTATTGTTAACAATACTTTGTTTTCGCAGAGAAAAGGCTATTGCATAAACTTGAATGGTTCTTAAGTGTTGTGTAACGCTTTGTAAAGGAAACTATGCTTCCAGTAGTAAAAGTGTTCCTGTATACAAACTTCCACAATATGAGAAAGAAAAGAAAAAATGGATTTCTGTCATCCCGAGAGCCAACTTGGTTGTCTCGAAGTATACTGCAGTGTGTGGAAAACATTGGCCAAACGATGCAGAGATGGTAAAATTACATGGCAAGCTGAGACCAAAAATCCATTCTCTGTTTTTCCCGGAATTCCTTCCAAGTTGTGTGTCCTCTCAATTAAGCAATTCTCGCAAAGCATATGCTCTCCGGAGGCAATGAATATGTGATGCTCGGATGGTTTTCCACCGATCCTTTGGAGAAGGCGTTTGGAAAATTTCGAGAAGGTTCAGGAGGAACTTACTTTATAACAACATAGGATGTTATTGAAAATGTCCACATTGACTATGCCAAACTTTTTCTACAGCTTGAAGTAAATCTGTTCCAAGACAGATTTATTGAACGACAAAGAATGTGAAGTCTTTGATAATTTGCATGCTTTAGAAGTAAGTGTGAAAGAAGAGGCATTGTTATCCTTAATATACATTGCTGGGTGTGTACAAAAAAATGGTGGTGTGGTGAAAGAAAATGACTCGCTGTTTCATTACCACAAGTTTGGAAAGTATGTTGATGCTCTCAATAGAGGGTCACTTACTCTTCCACAAGACTATCTCGTGCAGTGGTGTATATTTTGCGTGATTTTTTTTCTGCAAGTTTTAGATGCGGGATGTCAAAAATATTTTGTTGACAGGTTTTTTAAATTTCAGTAAGGTACGACTTCTGTGTTTCAAAAAAAACACTGCACTATTTTGTGCAATATATTGTTAAAGAACGACTCCGTGTTTTGCACTCCACGTAGTGGTAAAGAGTCTGGCTTAAAGATTTTGAAACTTTCTTAAATTTACGATATTTCAACGACTATTTTCTGGCTAATATGCAATAGTACTTATTATACATACCGGTATCAGCATGTTTGATACAACGTTGTTAGTAGACTGTAATGTAGATTATGAAATACCGTAGCACTGTTACTTTCGGTGACTTAAATGAGCGTATAGTTTCGTATTTGGCCAAATTTTTGACAACGTATGCAACCACTTTTTTCAGTATTTAATACAAGATACTTTTGTTTAGTCTTTTAACTTTAGAATGTTTAGCGTTAAAATGTCGACAATGCCTGAATATATTGCGTAAAGTGCACTACCAATACCTCGCGCAGCTGGCTCTATTGCGCGAAGACTGCAATTGTCGGCCTTCAGTCGAAGCGCTCGCGATTTGTTGACATGGCCGGTTTTTCTAGGTCGCCATGGTTAAAATTTAAAAACCCCGCTACAGGCTGTTTTCCCCTGTAGTGTTTTTTTTTTAGAACTTTCTGCATTGTTAACACACACTGGCTCATGTCAATTGAGCACTTTGGAAACTGGAAAGACAATGTACAAGTTTATGTATGTATATCATAGTTGAGGCACACAGCAATGCTTTTTTTTCAAAAATTTCTGCCGATTTTCAAAGTAATACAATCATGAATATTGCTGATTTATGAAGAATTAACTAGCCAAACAAAAACCTTTTCCAGTACAGATGCCAAAAAAAAGTAAATATAAAACTGTTACATTTTCAAAAACTATGTGCAAAGTAGATATAGATAAAAAAAATTCTGTCGCTGTGACTCGCCTACAGCCTGAAATTTTCCCTCAAAATTGGGCTCTGGTCAAAATTTAAAATCAATTTTTCATCATGATGCAGTCATATTTTTGCAATTTTGACATCAAAAATGAATTTCTTGACCCCAAACACCTCTATGTAGCAATTTTCGGGTATCAGACTGCTTTAGAAATGGAATTCCAGCACTATTTCAAAACTCGGAAGCAAAATCTCCCTCTAGTGGCCAAAAATTTAAACTGCAATGACTTGAAAACCACTTGAGGTATTCAAAAATTTTTTTATTATTTATTATCATTTTTTGCCACCTTTAGCCTAAAAAACGATTTTGTGAAATACCAAAAACATGGTTACAAGAAATTTTTTAATTTTTGAATTGAGCATGAAATGACCCTTATGTCGTTTTTTACTAAACACTTAATCACTCTTAGACATAGCAGCTCTTGCAGTTTACCCTCTTGTTTTGATTGATTTACAAGCCTACATATGCCTGAAGTTCTCAACAGTACTTGCTAAACATGGCTTACAGAGCGATGTACCTACTGTGTTATAATGGCCTTTGCTTGTTATTTTACTCTACAGTAGCATACTACTGTTTACTTCAGCTGCTGTCCTTAGTTATATGTCAGTAACATTGTACAGCTGTAATTCATCCATCTAACTTAAATTAGTCTGTGATCCATTAATGAAATTACTCAGGTTTGAATTGCCAAGTGGTTGAAACGAAGCAATTAATGCTTTACTCAAGGCTGAATTATTTTCTGAATGTGCAGCTGCAACCAGGTGCGTAGCCAGAAATTCGCAATGGGGGGGTAATTTGGGGGTCTTGGGGCAGAGCCCCCAGCTGCCGGAGGCCAATAGGGGTCTGGGGGCGAAGCCATCAGTCGCCGGAGGCACGGGTGTCTCGGGACTGAGCCCCCAGCGCTTGAAAATTTTGCATTTTTTTGCAAAAATAACTTAATTTTAGGGCTATTTAAGTACAAAATAATGCTTTCAAAATGTGGCATAGAAATTGGCAGTGCAACATGATTCAACTGGTTACATTAATGGGTGGTGTGGGAGGTGGCTAATGATAACACTGTAGTTCTCTTGTTTACATGCTGGTAAATCATAAAATCCTACTATCCAATAAGACTCTCTTGGAGTTGTCTATTTTGTCTATATTTTTATGAAAAAAATAATTGGAGGGGGGCCTAATGGAAAGATATTTGAGAGAAGTGATTGGTAATTAACTAACACTAAATATCCCCCCTCCTTTGTTCCTGAGTTTATAATACATTTGTTGATAAAAGCTATGTTTGGCATTTTTACACTAGCAATTAAATTTTGTTGCTTGTTTTGCTCATTTTTTAAAGTTTTCATTGATTTGTGACTTTAATTTTTGACAAATTAGCCCCCCTTCTCTGAATATATGTTTCAAAAGTTGCTTTAAATCACTTTTTAGTCCATTCCAGCGCAAAAAAACAGTCTCAGTAGAACTAAAAATGTGGTATTTTTCTTATACTGCGTTTTGGTTGACAGGCCAGTGGCTACTTGGCATTGCTGGAATGGATCCCCCTGGCTACTTGGCATCCCCTTCCTGGCTACGCTACTGGCTGCAACAAAGCAAATAAAAAAGGCTGTTTTTCTACATCGGTTTGTACGGACTCAAAACATTGCAGTTTGATCAAACTGATTTTTCGTCTGTCTTTCACTATATATATCAACATGGCTGCAACAGCAAAGTTACCGGTAGTTATAAAGTGTCGATTTCGACACTTCCGTTGTTAAAGGTATACCCTCTAACAGTTTTATTATTATTGTTATTAATTTGGTAGCAATCAATCAAAAGATAAGTTTGAGTTAATACATGAGGCTACAAAGACTCTTGCCATGCTTGAAAAACAAACAATGCTCATATTTTGGTGTCTAAACTTGACAAGAGTTGATTTCGACACCTCCGTTGTTCTAGTGTTAATAAAAAATGTGTTGATGTGTACCAGTGTTCCTTCCAAGCTTTTTGCTAACCAGTAACTGCCCGAATTTTCTTTGAAACAATTGTGCCCAAACCTGTAAAAAGATATTGATGTGCCCTAAATTTTGAACCAATCTGGTATTAAAGTGTGTTAAATGTCATATTTCCACAAATTTGTGAGGTGTTGTGCTATGCTTATCATTTTGCCAAAATTGTTTGCCTTTGTTCCAACAAATCACAAAAATCAGCATAGTGGGAACACTGGTATGTTGTATTAAATCAAGTTTATTAGCTTTACTAGTGGGGCAGAAAACTTTTGCCAACGTTTTGCAAGGTTATGCTCATTGCATGTACTACCTATCTTTGTCAGGGCTAGATTGCAAACATAAAAAACAATCGAACGATAGATGCAAAAATCATGAAACAAAATAAATCATACAGTACATTAAGGCAAATAATTATAACAAATTGGAAACGAAAAATGACAGATTGGCGGAGCGTGAAAACAAATAATAATATGTCATGGGGTTTAAAGCAGAGTTGCCAAATAAATACTGGAAACTTGTCATTTTGCTTATCATTTATAGTGTTGGAAATTTGGTTAATGAAATACTACTTAATAAACCGTCATTTTGTGAATTCAAGTTAGAAGTCTAGAAATTTTAGCGTTGGTGCAATCCATGGAACGCTCATTGTCAAAAACATGCTTAGTGATGCTGACTTTTCAAATCGTAGATGCCGAATATCTGCTAAGTGTTCTTTTTTGCAGATGGAAAAAATGCTTTTTGTTTCACCAATGTGCAAGAAGTCACAATCATGGCAAGGAATTTGATATACTGCTCCTCTTCGCATATTAGGGTCCACTAAGCATTTGTGACTAGCGAGTTTCTTGCCAATGGTGTTGCACGGTTTTAATATGATTTTTACGTTGTGTTTAGACAAAACAACGCCTTATTTTTTCTTTCAATCTGGGGTAGTAGGGTTTAATGGCACAACCTTTGAATTATTGTTTTGTGTGGTTTGAAGGTTTCTTGATGACGGTTGTGTTCAGGTAGGAGTTCAATTTTAAAGTGTCTTGTACGTGTTTGATTTCATCCTGACGGTTTTTTGTGGTAGAGCAAATTAAGAGCTCTGGCCCGGTCAGTTAGTGATTGTATAATGGATTGTTTGTGTTCTAAAGGATGGTCAGATCGAAAGTTTAGATATTGGTTGCTGTTGGTTGGTTTTTGGTAGACTAATGTGAAGAAGTTGCCATGTTTATTTTGTCGGACTATCGTATCTAAAAAAGGAAGTGTGTGGTCGGCTACTTTTTGATTGTATATTTGATTGAGTTTTCAATAGTGTTTAAATGATCCAAAAAATCTTCAACCGAGTTTTTGTTGATTTTAAGATTTTTGGTTGAGAGTAGAATGTTGACAGGGCTCTTTTTTTAACATCTTCCATGACTAGGTGGGTGACCACAGTGGAAAAGGGCGAGCCCATTATCGTACCAAAATTTTGTTCTTAATGTTTTCCTTGAAAGGTTAGGTTGGTAGCATTTAAGCAAACTTAAAGACCTTTGCAAATATCTTTCGCTAACCAAAAAGTGATTTCTTCCAAATTGTCCAGAGCTTCTAACCGGCTTTTTTGTGATTTCGACCGCCAATCCTGTAGGTATTTTTGTGAAAAGGGAGACAACATCAAAAGACACCATTTGTTCGTCATTGTTTGTGCTAGTAGATGTGATAAATTTTGCGAAGTCTTTTGAATTTCAGACATGGAGGTTTTTCCTGTCAACTCACTAAGAATTCATGCTAGGTCTTTTGATAAATTGTGAGTTGGAGAGTCAGTAAAAGATACAATGGGTTACAAACACGTAAAAGTGTTTTAAAACAGGGATGTGGAAGCAGTCAAATTTTTAATGCTTTCACTTCCAGCTCCTCTTGAAGTTTTATGCTTCCGAGTTTGCTTCTGCTTCCTCACCTTTAAAATTTTTTGCCTCCGCTTCTAGCTGCAGATAGAATTAGTCACTTCCAAGTTTGCATCTGCTTCCAGTTTCTTTCATCAAAGTGCTTCTGCTTCCACAAAAATTTAATCACTTCTAGTGTTGGCTTCCACTTCCCTGCTCACTATGGAAGAGCAAATTGTAATTAGTCTAAAAAATAAACAGGCAAGTTTACTTCATTAGCCATTTTATTTGACTTGTGTTGTCAAGTCTATATTATTTTTGTTATTATTGTTACATTTTACCCCAATGGTTGTAGGCAGTTTGAAAATTCGAAAGCGCCTAATTTTGAAAAAATTGCTTCTGCTTCCAGCTCCTTTTCAACACTTTCGCTTCCTCTTCCAACCTCTTTCATCAAAGTGCTTTCTCTTCCACAAAAATTAACCACTTCCACATCCCTGCTTTAAAATTGAACTCCTACCTGAACACAACCCTCATCAAGAAACCTTCAAATCGCACAGAACAAGGCTTTGCCAGTAAATTCTACTACCCCAGATTGACAGAGAAAATAAGGCGTTGTTTGTTTAACCACAATGTAAAAATTGTATTAAAACCGTGCAACATCATTGGCAAAAAACTTGCTAGTCACAAAGACCCAGTGGACCCTAATATATTAAATTCCTTGCCATGACTGTGACTTCTCATACATTGGTGAACCAAACTGCAGTTTTTTCATCTGCAAAAAAGAACACTTAGTAGACAATCACTGCAAAATAGAGCACTTAACAGACATTCGAATCTACGATTTGATAAGTCAGCTCTCACTAAGCATATTTTTGACAACGAGCATTGCATGGATTGGTCCGATGCTAAAATTTTGGACTTCGAACTTGAATTCACAAAATGCCAGTTTTTCAAGTTGTATTTCATTAACCTAATTTTCCAGCTCTTATTCAGCTACTCTGTTTCAAACCCCATGATGTAATATTATTGTTTTTCACACTTTGCCAATCTGTCATTTTTTCGTTTCCAATTTGTTATAATTTTTTGCCTTAACATACTGTATGATTCATTTTGTTGAGTAATTTTTGCATCTATCGTTTGATTGTGTTTTAAGTTTGCATTCTAGCCCTGACGAAGATAGGTAGTACGTGCCAAGAGCATAACCTATCGAAACTTTGGCAACAAAGTTTTCTGCTCCACCAATGGAGCTAGTAAACTTGATTTAAATTATGTTCCTGGTGACAACAATTGGGATGAACTGATATGTGCTATTTCTCACTTTTTTCTAAAGTCAACTGTTTCTGATAATTTTGTTACTTTAAATTTTGTTTATAAACATTCATTGCGATTTTCTCCCAGTACCTCCCTTAATAGCCTACTGTATATTCTTACAGTCCCACTCCCCTCTAAACTTACTTAATTAACCACCCCTTAATGGAAATGAAGCATCCAGTAAATCCCAAATATAAAAAAGATATCTCTCTTAAGGGTTTTGGAAACTCTGAGTATGTTCTCTCAGCCTGAACTTTCGTGGAAAAAAAAGACCAAATAATATTTACCTTCCAGTGGCATCATGTGACCCTATCTAAATTGTTAAACCTCTTCCTTTTCTGAAAATTCTGGCTGGGAGACCAAACTGAGAGTTTCCAAAAACTTTTTTTGGGATATATCTTTGCAGAGTTGGTTGGTGGTACAGAACTTGAGAATTGCCTTGATTAAAATGTTCATATCTTTGAAGCTTTTCATTTGACACTTGTCAAGAAGAATTGTCAGAATGGAGAGTGCAGGAAAATGAGCGGCTATTTATAGGAAAAAAGTTGAGCTGTGATTGGCTGGAAAAGGACCAATGAGAAAGCGTCATTGGTGTGCAATCTTTAAGCTTTACACAAATTCATTTTGTTGGCAGAGGGCGGGGTTAGAAATTTTGCTGAAAGTGGCTTCAAGAGCAGATAGATGAAAAGATGAGCGGCCTTGGGCAAGAATAGAAAATCTGCTGTCATTATAATGTTGAGCGCAGGTAGGATTTTGTAAAAGATGAAGTCCAATGGCTGAATCAGAAGCAAGAGACTGGGTATTAGTCTGGGTGGAAGATTTGCATCGACGAGTAGAAAGTAAGCGTTTTTGGGAAGAAGAGCAAGAACGGATAGATTTGGGGACATGTTGTTTGATTCTGTCCTGCAGCCTTTGGAAAGTACGGCCTACATACCGACTGTCACAGTGGCATGAGAATCGATAAATTACGTTGCTTTTCTGTAAAGCAGGCAGTACATCCTTGTTGGTAGCGGAGAGAAGCCCATAGGTAGAGTAAACTACATGTGGTTCCACAGGGGAAAAGCACTGTTTGACAGCAGATTTTACTTGCTTTTCAAACTGGGTAGAAGTAGAACCGAGCCATGGGAGACATAGATAGACGGGGCATTTTCCGGGTCCAAATTTGGGCAGAGCGTGAAATTGCTTCATCCATAGTCATAAACGACTTAATAACGTGCTCAGGGTATCCATTAGTCAGTGGAATAAACTTGATTTTGTCTAGTTTCAATGGCAATCTTTCAGGAGAGCAGATGGCAAGAGCTCGGTGAGTTAATATCAGGATTGAGTTAGTTCTGCGTTACTAAGGACTGAAGGAATTCCAGTGTAGATATTGAGTGATGATTGTGGGTTAGGGGTGTTCAGATTTTGGACTTTTTTAAAAAGTTCATGTTTTCGAAGCTTATATGGTGCACTGGACCAAAAAAACAACTACTGTGCAAAAAAAATTCGAAAATTTTATCTCTTAGCTATCGCTCATGGAGGTTAAAAAAGTCTTCCATAATTGCTCCAAGGGGAATCCCCTTATGACGTCATATTATCTAAAAACTAACGTAACTTTAGTTCTAGAGCAGATAGAAGTGCAAACTCAAGTAATTTCTCTTCCATTAAATGGTTGCTTTATTTTGAGCATAAAAAAGATGACGTCACTTAAGTGATGACGTCATAATTGCAACATAATTGTTAGATAACATAAGTAACCTAATTTCGAATGACATGTATTTAATTTATAAACGAATTTTCGCTGATACAATATTTAGGCTACTATAATAGTTTATGAAGCAGTATTAGTGCAATGTCAGAGCCTGCTCGAAAGAAAATCAAAACCCGTGCTTCAGCTGAATACTTCTTAATTGGACGAAGTGAAGACCACATTAGTGGAAACAAACTGACCTTATTAGGGCAAATCCTTCGATATGTTTTGCATTTGAAGGAAGTATCATCTATCACTACCCCAGTGAGAAAGCATTTATCTGATGCTATTGATGAAGTTTTATTGATTTGGTCCAGAGCCGGAATCAAAACAATGACAAAAATTAATGCATTAAAAAGGTTAACTAAAGACTATGATACTTGGCTACAGCTTTGCAAAAATAAAACGCGTGCATCTGATCCTGGTAGAAAACGAGAAAAGTTTGCTCAAGCTCTATCTATTCTATGGGATATTGGGGCTCCAGATGCTGTTGAAACCATACAAAAAAACAAAATGTTGTCTTCGGAAAAAAAGAAGATATATACTTCTATGAAGACCAGCGAAATGCAAGAAAAGGCGTCATCGGAGGAAAAGATGCATTATTCCAGAAAAGCCTTCGCAAACGCCAAGAAAGAAGAGCTCACTTAACTGTTGCCCCAGTTTCCAGCAGTGATGAAAGTGAACAAGATATTGATTTATGCAGTCAAGTAAGCTCTTCTAGTTCACATTCTATTTCAAGTGCGGGCTATGAGTCAAATGAAAATGCTTCTCCGAGTTCTCAAAGCAATTTTGTAACACTAAATGTACCCAAGAATCTCATCAACAACCCTGAAATTACGGAAGTTTTGGATAGGCTTAAAATTTCGGACTACGCTGCTACTATGTTAGTAGCTTCGTTTATTAAAGCTTGCCAGGGAAATATTGACGACTTTTGTCTCTCACGCTCATCTACCCACAGAGCTCACATAGCAAACAGACTGCAAATTTCCAATGAGATTACTACCGACATAACGGAAGCTCCTTCAGATTTTCTGGCACTTCATTGGGATGCAAAATTAACTAAGGACCGTTACGGTGATAAGCACGAAGTACTTTCTGTGCTGGTTTCAGGGATTTCTAATTATAAAGAAGGCAAACTTTTGGGAGTGCAGAAGCTAGACAGTGGAAGTGGAAAAGCTCAAGCGAAGGCAAGTTATGATTTTCTCGAGCAACTAAATTTGAAGCAAGAAGTGAAATCTTTAGTTTTTGAAACTACAGCAAGCAATTCTGGTTGGAAAAATGGAGCCGCCAAAATTTTGGAAAATCGTTTAGATCGCAAACTCTTCTATAATGCATGTCGTCATCACATTTATGAACTTGTTATTGGATCTGTGTACTCTTGCTTGTTTGGTGATTCATCTGCTCCAGAAGATGCCCATTTCAAATCTTTTAAAATTAATTGGCCTAACATTGACAGGACTCAAAATTATCAAACTTTAAACATATCGTCAGATTGGCTGAAAGATCGTTCAAAACTTGTAATATGTGAATTGCAAGAGATTATTAGTAAAAAGAAAACTACCAAAGAAGTCTTCATAAGAGGTGACTACAAGCAATGTGCAGAAAATGCCTTGGCACTGCTAGGAGCTGCTCCCGGCAATTTTTTTGATCATAAGCCTGGACCAACTTCAAGCGCAAGATGGATGGGCCAAGTTTTGTATTGTCAAAAAATGTTTATGTGGGCCGATCAATTGTCTTACGACAGCAATTTTTTGGCAAAACTTCATCGGATTAATCTTTTTATCGCGCTCTTTTATGTACCTGCATGGCTGAAATGCAGTATTGGTTTGGATGCTCCAATGAACGATTTAACTTTTTTGCAAGATATGATCAGCTATAAAGAGGAAGACCCGGCTGTAGCTGACGCTGCTTTCAACAAGCTTTCTTCCCATCAATGGTATTTGACGGAAGAAATAGTGGCATTCTCGTTTTTTAGCCAGCATTCTTCGTTAACAAATGAAATTAGAGAGTCTATGGCATTGCGATTGCTTTCAATAGTACCGCCACAAAAGTATCGCCGAGGTGTTCCTCTTTTCAAAAGAAACATCGACAAGCATTCTCAACTTTTAGACTTTATTGGCCCAGAGACCTGGTTTATTTTCGAGACCCTAAAATTAGACACAGCTTGGCTTTATGATTTACCCGAGTTATGGCCCACTTATGATTCTTTCGTAAAAGGTCAAAAGTTTGCAGCTAATGTTAAAGTTGTAAACGATGTAGTAGAAAGAGGAGTCAAATTGTATTCAGATTATGCTGCCATATTAACTGATAATGAAGTACAACGAGAAAGTCTTTTGCAAGTGGTAGAAAAACACCGAAAACAATTTGCTGACTTTAAAAAATCGACTTTAGCTCATTCTTCCTCCTCCTTGTAACTTGCAATACCGGTGCGAGTTGTGGTATTCACAATGCACTCGGGCAGAACATTGGTAGTTTGGGGCTTTCGTTCAATAGTAAAACTTCACCTAAAATGTGTTTGCATATAATTCGTTTCGCTTGAAGAGCCTTGGTAATGTCGTGCTACTGTGCGCTTTTAAAATGGGCAGGCAGCTTTTAGTTCAATATGATTCAATTCATTGATTGCACTGTACTTCCACGTGTATTAGGCTAACATTCTTAACAGTTTCATCGATACCACTCAACACCATGATTCTTGTCCCAATCACAATAACCAATATTTGAATCGTAACTCACTATACATTGCAACGTTATTACTGGTAATCTGATGCAAAAATATGTCACCACAAGTAATACATGAAAACACTAATTAATGATTTGCAAGCGAATCAGTTCCTAGAAATAGCTCAAATTTAATTATGACGTCATCAAACTTAAGTGACGTAGGCTACTGGGTTTAAAATTTCCACAATTATTTTAAAGTATCATTGCAGCAGTAGCCTATCTAAATAATTCAATGTAGCAAATTATCTTGTTTACCACATTTTTTTAGACCTACTTACTTAAAATTGTGTGTTTTGCAATTATGACGTCATCACTTAAGTGACGTCATCTTTTTTATGCTCAAAATAAAGCAACCATTTAATGGAAGAGAAATTACTTGAGTTTGCACTTCTATCTGCTCTAGAACTAAAGTTACGTTAGTTTTTAGATAATATGACGTCATAAGGGGATTCCCCTTGGAGCAATTATGGAAGACTTTTTTAACCTCCATGAGCGATAGCTAAGAGATAAAATTTTCGAATTTTTTTTGCACAGTAGTTGTTTTTTAGGTCCAGTGCACCATATAAGCTTCGAAAACAAGAACTTTTTAAAAAAGTCCAAAATCTGAACACCCCTAATGTGGGTTTCCGATAGATGGAAGTAATGAACTTGGAAGGGGATTTCTTTTTGACAAGTGTCAGACGAAAAGCTTCGAAGATATGAACATTTTAATTAAGGCAAATATATATCTTTGCATTTGTTGAATATCTTTGCAACTGCAGTCCCAAAATGAAAACAAAAATTTCAAAAATTATTTTGATTTTAGCTAATTGTGAACCACCAAACTTTAATGGATATTTCATTCCTGTAATACTTGCCTCATCCCCATACTTATTACGAGGGGTGGCTGAAAAGTTTGTAGGCCTACAATGACGCAATATTAAAACATGACCCCTCAAGAGTTATTTGTGTACATAATGTCCTTTGAGGTCCACACACTTCTAACGGTGTTTTTACATCTGCATTCCAGTTTTAAAGAATGTTTCTTCCTGGCCCTCAATTAATCCTCCACAGCAGATATGACATCATCATGTGACTTGTATCCTTTTCCACTCAATTTTTTTTCATGTTGGGGGAGAGATAATAATTTGAGGGAGCCAAATCAGGACAATACCTGGGTTGGTCAATTAGTTCAAACCCACAATCACAAATAGCAGACATTGCAATCAAAGACTTGTGTGCAAGCGATTTGTCAACACCATTTGTCAGCATTTCAGGCTGCTTTGATTTCTCGTCACAACTCCTCAATGAGTTGGCGTAGTACTCTCCTTTGATAGAGCAGTCTTTCCAAACGTAATTGATCATCAAAATGCTCTTTGCATCCTTGAATACGGAGTGCCATCACCTTCCCTGTTGAGGCCACCACCTTTGTCTTCTTTATAGTGCTGGAGAAGTGTTGTGCTTTCGCTGCATCAACTGTTGTTTGGTTTCTGCTTTGAAGTGGTGTACCCAGCACTCATCTTAAATTAGAAAACGTTTGCAAAAACTATCTGGATTGGCTTCAAAAATTGCAAAATTTTCTCATGCCATGACCATGCTGATGCACTTTTGATTAGCTGTCAAGAGTCGTGGCTCCCATCTAGCACAAACTTTGGACATGCCAAGTTTCATGTGAAAAAGGTTCTTTGCTCGGTCATTAGAGATGCCAGCCTCCTCAGCCATATGACTTATAGTTAGTCTTTTGTCACTTCTCACTGTTTGGTGAACACGGTCAATAATTTCTGGAGTGGTGGCAGTTGCTGGCCATCCAGACCTTGGATCATCATCAAGGCTCTTCGTCTTCTCTTGAATTCTCCATCCCACCTACCCCTTTTTTGTAAGTATTTTATGACATCGCGAGTCCATGATGCCAGATTTTATCCATATTTAAAAACTTTGCAATCTCCACAATGACAAAAGTTTTACATATGTCACAAAATCTCTCTAGTACTTATCTTTATTGCTTGTAATTTTCCTAACTATGTGAATTTATCTGGAAATATGCAATGCAGTTAACATCATAAAGGTTTGAGGTTGTCTCATGCCAGTCTTCATTGCTCTACGGTAATTCTATCATAGTCAGCCTACAAATTTTTGAGCCACCCCTGTTAACTCACCACCCTTTATTTCCACACTCTCCCAAACACACCTTGTAATCCTGCCACATTTCGAACTCACATCTCTTTAATTATCAGCTTGAATACTTTACCCCTATGCCTACACCTTTCCAATCACCTCTTAACACTATTGCATACCCCTCCAATTACCAGGCCTTATTTTTACATGTCCACATTCCTCTAACCACCCTTAATGCTGCCCTATTCCACAATCCACATCCCTCTAATTATTACTCTTAACATCTCACTTCTACGTTAGACCACACTCTTTTAAACACCACCCCTTAATGCTGCTTCATACCACACCCCCATTTCCACCCCTTATTACTTCACCCACACACATACTATTTTGCTTTGTCTTTATGCCCCTCTAATCACTATTTCCTAATAACACACTCAACACCCCTCTAATTATTAGTTATTTCTCTTAATACTTCTCTGGTACTGTACACCATTTTAAACACTACCCCTTAACATTACATCCCATGCAATTATCACCTCTTAATACTCTACCACTCACCCCTCTTAACATCACTTCCTAATTCTTCTACATTCTTACAACCTCTCCAAGCAACAATCCTTTATACTACCATATCTTTACTCATTTTTAATCCCAATCGTTAATTCACCCCCCATGCTTTTCTAATCACAACCCTTTGATACTACCACACCTTTCTAATCACTACCTCTATTTTTTAATCCTCCATGTCAATTTAAAAACTATTACATATGTAGGTAAAATAAGATCCCAGTGTGTTCTGCTGCTTTTGGAAACAATGCTTTTAACACTAGTTAGTAGTTGCAAGAGTACAAAAAAGTCTATTAAAATGTTGCTGTTTTATTTCATGAATCCAATTACCTAATAAAAATGCCTCTTTAATATTTGTTTTTGGAGAGACTCAAATTTGAAGTTCTGTTTTGTGCAACCCTATTCACATAGTTTAATGCATTACATTGGGTTAACACATTACCTTCAAACTTAAAATTTTTTCTATGCAACTCAAGGGTGTCACTCTCTGCGTTGCAGCTTATTCCAAGAGCTTTCTGTTGAGGCAGGTCATTCTTAGCCAAATTGATAGTTGTTAAAGGAGGTGCCAAATTGTCATGGTTGAAGTCTTCCACAGCTTTTTTAAACTTGCCAGAAACTTTGTCAATACAAATCCAGTTGTTTTCAAGAGCTTGGTAGAAAGTAAAATCATAGTAGCTTCTTGACTTTTTACAGGTGTTATAAAATTGTTCACATATAAGTCAGTTTCAATCTTGTTGGGGTATTAATCAGCCATTGGCATCTCTTTTACTTGATATACTTCACACAAAATTCTGCACTATTTGGGGTGCAGATTAGTCTATACTCCATACAGCATGATGGTGAATCTTCTTTGGTTGCTAGCATTCAAACCTCTCAAGTAAATGGGAGAAATTTTTACAAATTTTATGTATTTAGGATAAAGACTAATTAGGAAGAACATGTTTTGAATATCAGCAGTAGCACTGAGCAGCAAACTTGTATTGCCTAAATTGCATAAGGATTCCTACAAGTTGTTGTTGTTGTTGTAGTGCATGTTTATCTTCTGTCAGACATTCGCTGTTGGATGATTCGCACTCTTGTCATTGCTATGACTGCTTTGTGCTTTGATGGATCTGCACCTGCTTGGGAGTTTCCATTGATCCTATGTTCCTTCGGATTTTTTCGAATTCCTGTCCACTAAATTTGCTGCTTGTTCGAAGTCACCAAGCAGTTATAATTATTGTGAAGTGTCTCATTCAAGGCCACAGCAACATGACCAGTTGTGGGTTGAACCCAGATCATGCAATCAAGCTCGTCATAAAAATGGCACCTTGTCTTTTTTGGCCGCTGTGTTGACTCAAGAACATTGGTCCACAGTGTAGCATGTTGTTTAAGCACAATCCATGAACTTTTAAAGCTCTACTACATTTAGAGATAAAGAACGTTTTTTTTGCTTAAATCAAGTTTATTAGTTTAACTGGTGGGGCAGAAAACTTTTTTGTCAACGTTTCGATAGGCTATGCTCAAGGCATGTACTACCTATCTTTGTCAGGGCTAGAATGCAAAGTTAAAAACAAGCATACGATAGATGCAAAAAATTACGTCACTAGTGAATCATACGTTAACGCAAAAATTATAACAAATTGGAAACAAAAAACTTAACAGATTGGCGGAGCGTGAAAAAACAATAATACTACGTCATGTGGTTTGAAGTACTTGTGACGTAATTTTTCGCATCTATCTAATGCTTGTTTTTAACTTTGCATTCTAGCCCTGACGAAGATAGGTAGTACATGCCTTGAGCATAGCCTATCGAAACGTTGGCAAAAAAGTTTTCTGCCCCACCAGTTGAACTAATAAACTTGATTTAATTGTAATAAACTTGATTTAAACTGTACTTGACCAAAACAAAATTTAAGTTTGTTTTTTAAATAAAGCAAAGCAATTAGCTTCACATTGTACGACAAACATGGAAGAATATCACACATGAGAGTTGTAAACAGGCCAACAAGTACAGGCTTGTATCCGAAAAATTATATAAAGCGAAGTTAGAAGTAAAAAATTATGCAGTTGTTGCTCAAATACAGTCAAAATGAAACTACTCATTGCTAATCAAATGTGACATAATAATAATGATTGTGTAATGACAATCACATTGATACTTAAACAAAGTCGTCAGGCAGTCTAACGAACAGTGATGCCAGCTTTGATGATTTTGCATAAGATCTGATATTTTTGACTTGCAATCTGACGTTTTGATGGAAATCTGATGTAATTTAGTTTCATGAGTGAATCTGATTCGCAAATATTGGATACTAAATGAGGTGACCTCAAAAAAAAAAAGAACTTGATGCAGCGTTTCTAAGAAAAAAGTTGATCTCCAAAACAGAAAAGGTTTTGACTAAAATCTTCTGAGGCAAAGGTTGAAAAATTGATGATCTCCAAAAAATGCCTTCAGATATAGATTTATTTATCTACACTAAATTTAAACAGACCTCAGATATATACAAAAAGTTGGGAGACTATGAAAAGACCTCTCAATCATTAAAAGCAGTCAGTTGCAATCCTACTTATGGTTAATAATTTAATAAAAATATACTAATGCCAATCACATTTCAAAATTTAGAAAATTTTTAAACAAAAGTATTATGTTTCAGCAAATATTAAATAGTGCAAAAAACAAAAAGCAAACATAGCGCATAAAATAATTGACAGGAAAAAAATACAATCACAAGAAAAAAAAACTGCAGCCCAATTTTACCTCTGTAGATATTTAGGTTGGTAATTTGCTAAAAAAAGCTGGTTTGGTAGTGTTGATGCTTTTTGAAAGACCCTTGCTGGCATCACTGGTTAGCAAAAATTATGTTGATTATCGGAATGCTTTTACAGTATCGAAAAGGCGAAAACACAGTGCAAGTATATGTAGACTAAGCCAACATTTCGTCAGTGTTTAGCTGAACCTGACCAAAAAAGCCTGGCCTGACTTACAATTTTGTCACACTTCTTATTACATTTGCCAATATTTGCAAATCCTGTGGCATGGCATTTGCTCAGCTTAGCCCAATTCTTATTCCTGCATTTCTTCCTGCAATGCTACAATTGTTTTTGTTTTGCTTTCAACATACGAGTATTTATCTTGCTTTCATGAGAAAGCCATGGAGGCGCTATGCAATGCATAGTACAATTCCAACTTCCTTCGGATTTGTTGTTGTTTCTAAGTTTTTGTTCAGAACTTGCTTAGCAAAAATTTAAAGTTATGAGGATTTTCTTCTGTGAAAGTAACAGACGTCAACTATGCTTAATCATTTACGTGCTATTTGGCCTACAGACTGCTAGCGCAGAATCCTAGAAAAGAGCCACCAGAAAGGCGACTACTCTGGTGGCCTTTCCCTAGGCTTCCGTGCTGGTAGCCTTTTGGCCAGATAACATGTAAACAATTAAAGGCGGTGAATCATCCAGCCAATTCCGATGGTTTGCAATAGCTAAAATTGAACTGTGATTTTTGATATTCTTTGTTTTGATTTTGGGGCTGCGTTTGCAAAGATATTCAACAAATACAAAAAGATGTCCCTTTGCAAGGATATTCAACAAAACTATTAAGCCTAATAGTTTAGAGATAGTTAGGTCTAATTAGGCGTAAACTATTTAGAAATAAACTATCTCTAAACTATTAGACCTACCACAGTTCTCTAAACCATTAGGCCTACTGTAGTTTTGGCGGGAAGATCAAAACTCAGAGTTTCCAAAAACTTTTTTCGGGGAACATCTTTTTGTATTTGTTGAATATTTTTGAAACCGCAGTCCCAAAATTAAAACAAAAAATATAGTTCAATTTTAGCTATTGTAAAACACTGGAATTGGCTGGATGATTCACCGCCTTTAAGCATTAATTACTCTGGCCTTGCAAATGTCAAAACTTCACAATTAAATTATTATAGGCCTAAACTAACTATTTTAGGCGTATTTGGCATTTTGTTGGTCCTAATGATTAACATCATCAAAAATGATGAAGCTATGAGTGATGCATATACTACCACAGAATTTATGATCAATGCAAAAAATTTGAAGTTAAAGCCAAACCTGTAATTAATACGTCACAACCACTGAAACCGAACAATCCAGATCGAAATAAGATCAAGTACAGAATGATATGCATAAACATAATGCCAGTAAACATTACAAACTTGCAGAACTTTCCCATCTTGTTCAAAGCGCAACATTTTTTAGGTCTTGATCGAAACTGCTAAACTTAAAATTTTATTGTCCGCAATCTGTCTGGTGCGCTTAACAAATTGATGCAACTCAGATGCAAAAACCAGTGTTACTGCCAGGCAATTTTGTGATTTTTCAGATAAAAATAGTTTTTTTAACGCTATTTGCATCGTATTTTACTTGTTTTTGGAGCCATTGAAAAAAACGAGATTGCTAAAATTTGGAAGTTATTCCAAAGAATTGAATTGCCCGGCCCCATTAGCCACCCCCCTTACTTACAGTTGAAAACAGGTTTAAACAGTTACGTTTTGGGTTAAATTTTTTAAGTGAGTTTGCTAGGGTGGGGCGCGGGACTGCAGCTTCCTAAGCTTCTCTGGTTGTTGCCACTGCTTATATGTAGCTAAACTGTGTGGGAGTATAATTATAATCCACAGCCAAATCCTTGAAATTGCTTTAATAAAACAAGTGATTTAAAGATTAAGAACCATTGGATTACAGTTAAAAGCTGTCAAATAGCAAAGCATAATCCATATTTCTGCTTACAACAAGATTTCCTAAAAAAACATTTTTTAGGCCATATTTAAAAAAAAAAACATGTTTTTTTTCAAAACGAAGGCAAAAAACATTCACATAACTAAATTATTCACAACCCTGAATTTTTCTTGGCCTGTAACGAAGAGAGTCACATAGTGGACTGGTAACTCGTTTTCTTTGATTTCATTCACTTCCACTAGGTATCAGTACTCAGCATGGCCTTCACTTGCCATTTTCTTGAAAGTGTGTTAATACATTTTATACTATTTCTTTTCCGTTTTCAAAAACTTTGTTTGACTTATAGATATACTCTAGCTTCTTACTGAAATTTTACTGAAGTTTTTTATTTGATACTTTGAAGTTTTTAGATATTAATCACAATGCAACGAGAAATTTTTTTATCACTTTTGGTTTTTTAGTTATTGGCTATCGAAATTTTGCGTAGTTTCCACTATTGGTGCTAGTGCGTGCACTTACAAATAATTAGAAGTGGCTGAAAACCTCATTTCTTGACCAGTTTTGTTCAACAAAGTTTCAATTAATATGTTTTCTGGGCCAAAGAATCGAAATATAATGTGTATTTTGGTAAAAAGTAACTACTGATAAATAATGCAGAATTAAGGTATTGTTGTGAAAATGCATTGTGCCGGCTGTGCCGCTTCTGAGTCCCGCATTCCTCCAGAATCAACTTTGTTCATTCTGCTTTGTTATAGCACGGATATCTAGACTACATCAAGTTGCAAAGACTTTTTTCACGCTTGACATTAGAAGGGCTATTAGCGCGTTTGCGGTTTCGCTGTTTTTGTGCGAGTTTTACTAAATTTGAGTTTTACTAAAAAAACAATAGCAGTTGGTTGTGAAAACACTAAAAAATCTTTCAATTGAATGACTTTAGATGCAAAACTATACAAAAAAAATTTACATAAATATATCAAAACTCTAACAGATAATGATACTTTGCATACAAGTCATAAAAACTTTTATTAGTTAGATAGTACATTTACATTAAAACAGTATGCTTAAGTTCATTCTTTTACGACAAATTAGTATAAATCGCAGACCTTCAGAAAAAAAGAGTCACTATAACACTGAAAAAAACAAGTGACAGAAATGCACTGAATACTGTATGTATAGTATGAAATAGTACTACATTTTACATCTAATTTAAATAAACACATTCATTGTTCAATAGTAGTCACAAAATTTTACTCAACACTGTAGCTATTAGCAAAATTCAACACTAGGATATGCTAACACTGATTTCAAAAATTATCTAGTGTCACACCACAAAAAATAAGCTTGTCATAAGAGTACTTTTAAATTTAGTTGTCAAAAGTTTTAGACATCTGAATGCTTTCAACTTGGCTCGGTGCAAAGCTTTCGTGTAGTATGCTGCATTTTTGCAGGTGGCTCTGATTTTCTGCTGCTTAAATTTTTTTGTTCGTTCTTTCCTAAGCAATTTAAAGCATTTTTGAAAATCCGTGCAAGGTTTTCATGGTTTTGGGAACAACGCTTGCTAAGGACAGCAGCTGATGAAGAAGTAAGACGCAACAGCACTTGAGTAAAAACACATTGCTGTTTATCAGATGCCAAAAATTTGATTCAAATCTTGCTATTGAATAAAACAGCATTGTAAGCTTGCGCAGCCAAAGTTGTAACAACGTAGCACAGCTCAGGTATGGCAGACAGACATCACTTAGTATTGTCAAAAAGAAAAATATAGCTTTTAGAAATATATTCCTCTGTTTGCTCCTGTCTTTCGCCATCAGCCAGCAAAAGAACTTTGCAAACTGTGCATTTCATTTGCCGACAAATACTGCAACCAATATAACCATTGTTAAAGTAAGTTACGTTGGCATCCTTGAGTGATATTTTGTTGAGATTATCAACTTCATTTTGCCAAAAAAAGTTGTAGAGCCAATCAATTTTAATAGGGTCATTCCATGTCAAAACAGCAAATGGCTCCCACTCGACCCTCTCAGATTTTGCTGAAACTTCATCAAAATGGGTTTTTCGATGAATAATGAAGATCTGCAAAGTTTTAGCTTCGGGTCATTTTTTGTTCAAAAAATATGCCCCCCCAAATTTTGCCCCCCCTAGCTGCAAAAATTTTTTTGCATTTTCGCCCAACTTTGAGTCCTCATATCTTTGGATTGAAGTTCCTCAGATTGCTCAAACTTGTAATTTTTACAGACATTTTCCCACTAATTTCAGATATGGTTTTGAATTTTTGATACCGTGTTTAAATTTTGAGTTACAGACCTTCAAAAATGCTTGTTTTTTCAAAAACGTACTTTTTTACACTTTTTTTGAGGGGGTATATCTTACATCACAAATATTACAGCCTCATCAAACTTGCAATGCTCCTTAAGTATATATATGAGACTGTCATAAAACAATATGAATGGGGTAGCTGCAACAGATTTTGGGTAATTATGAATCAAATACAGCCCATTTTCTGAAAAAATCGAAATTGCACCATCTTGTGAGCCCTGGTTGACAATGTGGGCAGCATATTAGAATCTGAAATTTTGCACAAAGTTTGCTCACAGCCACAACTATATCATATATGAATTTCAAGAATGTGTCTCAACTGTAAAGTAATACTCTAAGATGGTAAACATTCACCTATATCAGTAAATTTGCTTGTGTAATTTCCTAGCAACAGCCATAGCAACCATTTTTTCTGTGCATTAAGACGCTCCAAATTGACAAAAAAGTTATTTTTGATGAAAAATAGCAACTTCTGCAATGAAAACGTACAGTTTTCAATCAATTCTGATATATAAATCTGTGCTCAATAGCAGAGAAATTCAGTGAATAGAACACCAAGGTAACATATTTTGCTCAAAAATAGCCTTTATCACTGTTTATTCAAGACACCAAGCCAACATTTCAACATTAGTCATGTTTCAGTGAGCGCACAGTACAGAACACATTCTACAACAAAATATACTTGTATGCAATGTTTCAAAGCCTTGAAAAGCATCAAATTTCATACGATATGTATTTGGAATAAAAAGCAAATACCGCAACTAACAGATTTGAAGTTCTGCAGCTTTGAAGGTCTATACACTGTACAACAACCAATTCACTAAAATGCATAAAACGATCTTGTCAGTATTATGGTTAGTTAGCATTGCAGTTTATCGTCATTGATCATTGCATGTCAAGACGTTGCAGCACTTTTTATTTCAGCTAAAAAAATTCAAAAATACTGTGCATATCGGTATCTAGATAGTCTTGTATTAGACTTCTTTTTTTAAAACAACAGTTTCATAAGAACACAAATTAAAAGCAATGCCAGGCTCAGCATCAAAAAATTAATCCAGAAAAAGTGCTAGCACAACGTATTTGTGTAACCAGCAGTGTTTTCCTCGGCTTTTTTTTGCCATTGTTGATTTGTGAAACAGTAGTCATGATCTATTACTACAGACAGAGCCCTTTTAACCAAGCGAGAATAAGTTTGAGTCAAGCACAAATAAGGCTGAAAACTTTCGAACATTTAAGAACAGTCATTCGCACCTAAAAATTCACAGGTTCTTATAAAAATAATGTGTAATACCCCAAACATTATCACTTTAGAGATACTGATCCTTTTCATTCAAAGCAGGAATGAAGAACAGCTAACGAATTAAATTTGGACTGAGAGTTTCTAAGTCTGTTGAGCAATAAGCATGAGACTTAATACCATTAAAAAGAGGAAACTTCTTAAAAGGATAAAAATTACAGGGCATTGAAAAGAGAAATAATGCAATTCAGATCTGAAGAACTTAGTTTATAGTATCATTTACTCTAATTTTGAAGAACAGGTGCATCTACAACACACAAGATATCTTGAAATGGAACCCAGCACTCGTTTCTTGCATCGTATTGCCATGATCAAGTGCGGTATTGATTGCAATGCATGAATTTAACGTAAACATCTTTCTGCTAATCGCATCATTCCATGGTAATCCAAACATACCACTGTTGATCATAATTGCATGCTATGTAGTGACCAGGTTGGAATTGTGCATCATTTTGAATTGGTACAATCTGAAAACAGCAAGGTGCATGTTTTTCAAATCCAAAAGAAAATTGGTTGCCAACAACATCTGAAGAAAGCCTTTTCATTTCCAGGACAGTTTCAGAAATAGGTATAAAACTGCGATGTGATCGAGTACTTGGATTAGTTTTACCCCTGGCATAGCGCTCTTCATATGCAAAGTCTTGAAAATTCTTGGCAAAATATTTTTTATTGATGTACAGATATTTTGTGCCAGCAATAGCCAAAACAAACATGTGTTGTGGATTTAAAATTTGATTTGTTACAGTTGTTTGTAAGCTTGTTTTCGTTACTGGACGATTTTTCATGGCTAGTGACAAAAAATGCCACTCAGCATCAAGGTCATGATCTCTTCTATGGTGGCACAAATTCACCAATTTTTTGAAGTTATTGTATTGGCTTGCAGTGCCATCACTGAAATATACTACTGTACTTTGGAAACTGTTGGAAGCTTTTGTATATAGATAAGCACACTGTGGATAAATGTATGAACTGTTATGTTTCATGCTATCAGATATGATGCAGATACTTAAACACTTGACTTCACCAACATCATTCTTGAAGTAAACAGAAAATGGGCGGAGGGTAGCTTGGCAAAACGAAGCAAGGAAGCAAAACGAAAGAAGCAATCTACCTACTGGAGAGCCATTGATGGCAATTATTGCTTGTTTGTTGACAGCGGCAAAATAGACTTGCCAAAAAAAACGCCGAAAAATCGTTGATTTCCTAAGTTAAAAAATAATATTGTTCATGAATTTCATCGTACATGAAAACTCGAATCTAATGACTCCATAATGTAGCAAGCATAGTGTTTGTCTTAAATTAGAATGAATCTCTTTAATCACTTAGAAAAGTCCTCAACTTTGTTAATTCTCGACTGTGAATGTATTTTTTACTTCTTAAAATTGTAACTATTTACTTTGATGAAGGCTACAATTTATTTAACTTACCAAGGCGATCTCGATTCAAGACAAATTACAGAAAACAAGAAAGATTAGCTGGCTTTCTATTTCGCTAAATACTTAAATAGCAAATGATATTAAAATCATAAAAAAAAAAAAAAAGATAATAAATTGTATCTTATCGCATATTAGAGCTTTTCTTCCAAACAGTCAATCTTCGCTCAGAATCGAACACAATTACGCGCAATGGTGCTTATGCTTTTGCTTGCTGGTTTTGCGAAGTTGCCAATATCGGGTTTTTAGTTTCAGTCTTGCGCTAAAAGATTATGAAGTGCTTCTGACTTATTTTCGGTGTTGCTGTCTTTACTAAACTAACTTTGTTTTCACGATGTTAAACAAGGTCTATAGTTTCCACTTGGCAGAGTGTGTAGTCTAATTAGTTGATGATGCGAATGAAGAAACATAGATAAGCGAGTTGCTAAATTACCAGTATCAGACTAAGATAATAGTGTGTTTTTGATTTTTTTTATTTTTTTTTTATTTTATTTATTCATAAAGTTGACTTTCGGTTATTCTTCATTCCGACATCGGCTGCTGTAGCTTTGTATCTATTACTTTGATTTGTGTGATAGTGGGATAGCTAGTCTACTTTACATTTTTTACTGCTAAGTTTGAGATATGTTGGCGGTAGGGAGGAGGCTCTTGCGGTCGATGTCGGGATGTGGAATTCTTCATTGAATGTGGTAAGTCTTTAAACTCTTGTTTCAGAATGTAATGCTGCTTATGTTGTAATCAATTTATCTATTCTCCTTTTGCATGGTGACGTTTGTAACTAAACAGTGTAACGGTATTTGATTTTTATGGCAAAGTCCAAAAGCATCGTGGGCTGCGATGCAAATGACCTGCTACAGTATTTCTCGTCGGGTCAAGATGCCACTGATTCATCTCTTTTTTTGCATACACCTAATAGTTTTGCAGATATCATGTCACTTGTGCCTGATAATATTTCTCCGTGTAAATATCATGATTTAAACTCTTAAAACAATATGTTTAATTCCTCGAAAAATCTATTTTTGTTGCACCTTAATATCCGATCACTTCAAAAAAACCACGATAATTTATGTGAATTTCTAGACCAACTACCCATTAAACCGCATTTAATTGGTCTCTCGGAAACCAAAATAAAACACCAGCCTCTCTTAGATATTTCCCTTCCCAATTATAACTTTATTCACGCTGCTTCACCTACTAATGCTGGGGCAGTGGGACTCTATATATCTGACTTTCTTGAATATGAGATTCTAGGAATCAATTCCTTGATACTTCTGGTTGTGAAAGCTTATTCATCAAGCTATCGAATTTAACTAGCAAGCACCTTGCAATAGTAGGAGTAATCTATCGACATCCGAAAAATAATATTGCTCTCTTCACAGATAAATTGAGTACAATTCTTGACTCATATTTAAAACAACCTTATGATATCACTCTTGTGGGCGATTTTAACATTAATTTGGACCCTGAAAAATGCCAAACCGAGGCTCGGCATTATCTCGATACTCTGTTAGGATTTGGATTATTTCCAATTATCACTAAACCAACTCGGGTCACTGCAACCTCGAAATCATTAATTGACCATATATTCACCAACATAACAACTCGAACAATCTCATCAGGTATCTACCAAAGCGATATGACAGACCACTTTCCTATATTTTGTCTTATCCATAGCAACGCACCAAAACACAAAAAAGTTGACCAACGTGGGTTTTACCGTGATTACAAAGTGTTTAGTCTACCACCATTTCAAGAAGACATAAAAACCATTTTACAAAATGAGTCCGCATTAGTGCCTTTAACTAGCGAAAACAATGTTAATAGCGTATTGGAACAATTCATTTCATCATTCAAATGTGTGGTTGAGAAACACGCCTCCATAATAAGAGCATCATGCAAAAAAGATAAATTATTTTAAAAACCTTGGTTAACGAAAAGGCTTCTAATCTCTATCAAAAATAAACAAAAAATGTACAAAAACAATTTTTTGAATGGAAATGATGCTCAAAAACTGCTTTTCAAAACTTACTCCAACAAATTAACCAAAGTCAAACGCCTTTCTAAAAAAATGTACTTTTATAAAGAATTCGACGACAACCACATAGTAGTCATAAAATGTGGAAAACCATCAGTTCACTTCTCCACAATAAAACAGCTGACATAAATTCTCCACCCAATAATATAAAAATAAATGACAAAATCTGTGACAATCAATTGACAATGGCTGAACATTTCAACAATTTTTTTTGTACCATTGGCAAACGTCTGGCCGAAAAAATGGAAAACAACAGCAGCCAAAGTGTAACTCGATACTTAACTAACAGAGTTTCCTCTTCAATATTTCTTGAACCAGTTGATGAAAGAGAACTAAGTAGCATAATTAGTTTATTACCTTTGAAAAACTCGGTCGGGCATAATAACATTCCAGTCATTTTTATTAAATTAGTAGATAGAATTATAGCACCTTTTCTGGTTAAAGTAATTAATGCATCATTTGATTTAGAGATGTTTCCAAATATTCTTAAAATTGCTAAAGTAATTCCTATTTATAAGTCTGGAGACAAACAAATTATCAATAACTATCGCTCTATATCATTGTTATCCCCCTTTTCTAAAATATACGAAAAATTACTTTTTAATCGTTTTTACAAATTTTTAGATAAAAAATCGATTTTAATCCCAACACAATACGGATTTCGCCCTCACCACTCAACACAACATGCAATTTTAGACATTATCACAACTACCTACCATAATATTAACATTAAAAATTTCACTGGGCTGGTAACACTTGATTTAACTAAAGCTTTCGATACGGTTTGTCACGAAAGACTGTTAATTAAACTCCATCACTATGGTTTTAGAGGAAAAGTTAATAAGCTGATTGGTTCCTATTTCTCGAATCGAAAACAATATGTTAGTCTAGGTGATATTAACTCCTCACAACAGCATATCGGGTTAGGAGTGCCTCAAGGTTCCACACTAGGACCACTTTTTTTTCTACTTTGTATAAACGATCTTCCTAATGCCACTAATAGTCTCCCTAGATTATTTGCAGATGACACATGTTTAATTCTTAGTCACTCATCAGTAGCCAAGTTAGAAAAAAACATAAATCAAGACCTAGCCAATGTATTCAGATGGGCCATAACCAATCAATTAACAATAAATCCGACCAAATCCCACTTGCTTATTGTTTCGCCATACTTAAACAAATCAACACCGAATGCCTTCATCACACTTGACTCATCTATTCTAAAAGTAGAGAAAAGCATAAAATACTTGGGTATAAATGTCGATTATCAGCTCCTTTTTGGAGATCATATCAAACAACTACGAACAATTGTTTCTTGTGCCGTTGGCATTATGATGAAGATAAGGCACTTTATTCCTTTACGCATACTAAAACAAATTTACTTTGTCTTCATTCATTCACATCTTACTTATGGCATTATAGTGTGGGGAGCCACATTTCCTTCTTACCTAACTCCACTAAAATCTCTGCAAAATAGAGCAATTAAATTACTCTCTGGAGCATCAAGGTTTCAGAGCGCGCAACCCTTATATAAAGAAAATAATATACTTAGTTTAAACAACTTATTAAGTCAAGAAACAGCTAAATTTATGTATAAATTCATTCACAAGCAACTTCCTGTACAATTCGATAACTATTTTGATAATGTCCATGCAATTCATAAAAGAAGTACGAGAACTTCACAAATGAAAAATCAACTCTACATTCCTAGATTCCGTACTAACAGATTACAAAGATCCATTAAATATAGAGGAGTTAAAGTATGGAACGATATACCTAACGAAATTAAAAATAACAAATGTAATTTTTCAGCTTTCAAAAAAATCAACAAAAAATACCTAATCTCACAAGTGATTTGATTTCTGCAAATAAAAGTATTGTTTTGTTTTTTTTCCAATTTTTCACTAGACAGCATGCAATCTGATAAGTAATTTTTGTAACAAACCCATCCCGTTTATTTAAACATAATTTTGAACTTAAAGCACGAGCTAATAGTTATTAAGCCATAACTATTGACCAACAAAAGTTAGGTGGCTGCTTGACTCGAAGACCGGCAGGTCACTTCGCAGCCCTCCTAGTCCACACGTATAAAAATAATAACCGATCCTCTCGTGAATTACTGTTTTAATTTTGTGACAAAATAAAATATGATTGATTGATTGATTGATTGCTTGGCTGTTTTCCCAATGATATCCTTGGACAGCGTCTTGAACCAGAAAGCTATAATTTTCAGCAAAATCAAGAAGAACAATGATTTCATTAGCCATTGATTTGTTCTTTTATTGTTTCAAAAAAGCTGATTGAGATTATACTGACGCTGTCTCAACAAACCAAAACTTTCACAAGTGGTTTCAATAAACTCAGCTACAGTATACTGCAAATCCAAGAGTTTTGTCTTATCCGTGTAAACCACTGATTGACGATAATAGTATCTTCCAGGTCGACATCATTTTGATCAAAGGTCTGTTTCAATACATCCTTAAGTTGATCTTTTCCAGGCCATTGCAAACATTGCTGCATCATGTTGTTTCAATTTTACACTCTACAAACCATGTGCATTAGAAAGTCTCAAAATGAAACTTTTTCAGGAAGACCACTGAGAAGAAGCTTTGCATTCTGATTGTTCGTACAAACACACACAGAATGCATACCCTTAGAGTTAACGGTTATACATCATTTGGTCAAAGTTCACAAAACTTTGAAAACCCAATTGAACTACTGTTGCTCCATTGAAATTGTTCGTAAAGTTTTTTTAAGTTAACTAACAGAAGATGGTTTTGTTTTGGAATTTTTTCACTTCCATATTTAATTGATACAAACTCTTTACGTCTTGACATGCAATGATCAATGACGATAAACTGCAATGCTAACTAACCATAATACTGACAAGATCGTTTTATGCATTTTAGTGAATTGGTTGTTGTACAGTGTATAGACCTTCAAAGCTGCAGAACTTCAAATCTGTTAGTTGCGGTATTTGCTTTTTATTCCAAATACATATCGTATGAAATTTGATGCTTTTCAAGGCTTTGAAACATTGCATACAAGTATATTTTGTTGTAGAATGTGTTCTGTACTGTGCGCTCACTGAAACATGACTAATGTTGAAATGTTGGCTTGGTGTCTTGAATAAACAGTGATAAAGGCTATTTTTGAGCAAAATATGTTACCTTGGTGTTCTATTCACTGAATTTCTCTGCTATTGAGCACAGATTTATATATCAGAATTGATTGAAAACTGTACGTTTTCATTGCAGAAGTTGCTATTTTTCATCAAAAATAACTTTTTTGTCAATTTGGAGCGTCTTAATGCACAGAAAAAATGGTTGCTATGGCTGTTGCTAGGAAATTACACAAGCAAATTTACTGATATAGGTGAATGTTTACCATCTTAGAGTATTACTTTACAGTTGAGACACATTCTTGAAATTCATATATGATATAGTTGTGGCTGTGAGCAAACTTTGTGCAAAATTTCAGATTCTAATATGCTGCCCACATTGTCAACCAGGGCTCACAAGATGGTGCAATTTCGATTTTTTCAGAAAATGGGCTGTATTTGATTCATAATTACCCAAAATCTGTTGCAGCTACCCCATTCGTATTGTTTTATGACAGTCTCATATATATACTTAAGGAGCATTGCAAGTTTGATGAGGCTGTAATATTTGTGATGTAAGATATACCCCCTCAAAAAAAGTGTAAAAAAGTACGTTTTTGAAAAAACAAGCATTTTTGAAGGTCTGTAACTCAAAATTTAAACACGGTATCAAAAATTCAAAACCATATCTGAAATTAGTGGGAAAATGTCTGTAAAAATTACAAGTTTGAGCAATCTGAGGAACTTCAATCCAAAGATATGAGGACTCAAAGTTGGGCAAAAATGCAAAAAAATTTTGCAGCTAGGGGGGGCAAAATTTGGGGGGGCATATTTTTTGAACAAAAAATGACCCGAAGCTAAAACTTTGCAGATCTTCATTATTCATCGAAAAACCCATTTTGATGAAGTTTCAGCAAAATCTAAGAGGGTCAAGTGGGAATTTTTCTGAAAATTTGCTGTTTTGACATGGAATGACCCAATTGCGTTTTTAGGGGTGCATAAATCTTGCTCATTGGTAGCAAAGGAAACTTTGGAAGGCTTTCCCGAACATCTTTTGCTTAAGCAAGCTCAGTACTCTTTCTTTTCAGCCAGTATCAGTTGCCAAAGAAAATAAAAACATTTCCACCACTGCAGTAGTGTGGATTTATGTTGAGCATTGGGGGATAATTTGCAGTTTTCCCCCAATTTTGCTCTGTTTTAAACATTGGGGGAGAGATGAAGCTCGATCACTATTTTTTTTTCTCGTGAATAAAATATGACAAATGTTCAACACGCTTTTAAGCAAATTAATTGAAGACCAAAAAACAGGTCTTCACCGAAACTTGAAGAGTTTTTATCCCCGAAATCAATCGAAGACTAATAAAACAAAGACCAAAGATCATCCAGCGCTCAAATGCTGACCATAGTCAAATTATTTGGGGGATATTTCCCCCCTATCCCCCGGGGTTTCGGCACCACTGCACCACTGATTTGGCATACATAAAAAATATCCATTTTTGATGGTGCTCCTCATCTTTTGAGAATTGAAACATTGCTGATTATTTTGATTTGACTGCACAGATTGATAACCAGACTTGCATAATGGGGCACAGCATGTATTCACTATTGAAATAATTACTAATACTGAACACTACTTAAAATATTAAATTATGCTGGTATTGATATTATCGTTTTGATTACACTGCAACAGCATATGTGTTTAGATTACAATTAAAATGCTTATTTGTTCAAATTTATAGACAGCACTGGTGGTAGGACTTGAATAAAATAAAACAAAAATTGTCTTTTATAAGCCCATCAAATCTAAAATTAGTTTTTAGAATTTTACCTCTGCATTTCCAACTTTTGTGGTCTTACTCTCAATATCAAGTTTTGTGTAATGACGGGAATTTCAAATAATGGCAGGTATCTAGGCAACTTCAAACTTCATTGTTGAGCTTAAACTGTTTTTGTAAATGTGTTGTAGAACTTGCACTACTCTGTACAACTGCAAGCTACAGTAATGAATTCAGAACAAGCAAAAAGCCTAGACTACTGCACACACTTAGACTAAACAGCTTTTTATACCATACAGAGTACATACTTCCACGTTACTAATAACTGGGCTACTGTAATTATATTCTTCTGAACTATTATAGTACTGTACCAGAAGAGAACTCTAGATACACCATATATAGAAAATTTACCATTAACAGAACTAACAGCATTGTTGCAATTACTTTGGTACATGTGCGCTTGCCAAGCTTGACTTTAGAAAGACACTGCAGCTTTGTACAGTAGTTGTTTACTCAATCATTCGCCTCTGAGCGATAATCCTGATACTATCGTAAGAAAAAGGCAATCACTGAAAGCCTTCGCATATGATGTTGTCTAGAAATCCCTGTGTAATAGCATGTAGTGTGATGATACAAGTTCCTGAGATTAAAATATTTCTTCTGAAACTTGTTTAAAAATGAACCACAAATTTTTCTAATGCAATTTCAAATGAACCCAAATTTTTTTCTGAGCTAATGGCTATGTGCAAGAAGCATAGTCATAAGTTTTTTTTCGGTGATTTATTTTATGTATTTCTCAAAAGCTAAGCCTGTTAAACATGTGAGTTTCAATCGATTTAGCTGAGAAGATGTTTCAGTGTTTGCTTTTCAAAGAAAGCAGTTTTGTTGGAAGAATTACAATGACCCAAAATTTTTCGGAAAAGCATGCCTGTTATTACTGGTTGGGTTCAAGAAAAGGTCTTAAAAAATGTAACTGCTTGCAAGGATTTTTCTAGGAACAATAAATCAAATGTTTGCTGTAGCTAACATCGCATTTTCAGCTTTAACAGCTTTAAGCATGTCAGATTTGATCCACTGGTCTCATGATTTGTTGAAAAGTTGACATTTGCTGAGGTTTACTAAGTTTTCTCTCAGAAAAAACTTTTTTGTTTACTGTTTAGGTTAGTGTTTTCAAAAGCTAGTGTCTAGATTGCTGTTGTAAAAAATTTACATGTAGTGTAAAAGATATGTAAACTGGAAGCAGATTTATGCTTGGTCACTAGGGTGGAGCGAAAAAATTTTTCTCTTTGATATCAATTTACTTGGGGTCAGAAAACTCGGCAAATGGGCTAAAAACACCATTAAATCTCTTGTGAAGTTGCATGCAGAAATGTTTGTGCTATCGCTATCTAGAGTTTCAGCAGCCCCTAATTTTCAAAAATTTGCTGCAACTTTTGATTCTGACATTGCAGAAACATGAAACTTATGTCAAAAGTTGCAGAATAGCATAGTTTATATAAGCTTTACAAGAACTTTTCCTTCTATTTCCAACAGAAAATAAGGTATTTGGAAAAAACTGATTTTTTAATAGTGGCTGGATTCTGATGATTGCATACAATAATATCAAACTTACTGTATGTCAGTAGTTGATGGCTATGATCTATGTTGATCAAACTGTTTGTATGATATCAGGAATTGGTTCTATGTAGCCCTTGCAAAGTAAGAAAAACATTGGTTACTGATAAGAAAGCAGAACACTAATTAAAGTTATTGACCGGTAATGAAGATAGAGGAAGTTAAAATAAATTGAATCACTATTTATTTAGTAATCTAAGTGATAATTGATAATGCAGCGTACATGATACAGTGCAACAAGTGCAGTTTACACATTTATATTTTTAGGCATTGCAAAGCCTGAATTGTGGTGGTGTAGCACAGTTAGTTAAAACAGTTTGTAGTTGTCTTTTAACTGCAAAATATGAAAACAAGAATCCAAACTATTAAAGTGACAAAAGTTTTGCATTGTAGGCACACCTTTAAAAGCATCGAATAATTTCCTCCAGGAGTCTTACCAACAGAGAAGTTATCTGTTGAGTACTGAATGAAGAAAAATTTTTACAGTATGAAGCTGCTCATACAGTAGCAGAAGAACTTGTTCAGTTGTGGACTTGGTGCAATGTCTAGGCCATTAGCACAGCCAGAGTTGGAAGCAAAATACAACAGCCAATGAACGAATTCAGTACTTTGGACAGATACCACAAAACCAAATCTGGTACAACATTTTTGCAAAAAGAAGCTACATTCATGAAAATCTAGAGTTTATTTGATATTTTCTGTGAAGATAATACTCAAAGAAGATATTTAGAAAATAAGTACAGGCTTTGCATGTGTGAAAAAGATTATGCATTTTACACTGACCAGAGAAAACAAGAGCAGCAAAAAGCACTGCTGCAATTGAAAAACTGACAACGGTGACATACGATTTATATGAAGAGCAGGGTCATTAGAATCTCCATCAACAAACAAAAAATTAAATTAGAGACAGTCTGAAATGATAACATTATGCATTTGTCAGACACAGCCTCTGTTGGTAGAGATTCTTCACTATCTACATTGCATTTTATGGGTGACTGTGATTTAAAACTGCAACAAGCTAGGATCAATATACCAAGCTTAGCCTTGATATGTGAAAGGTTTCAACTCTCAAATCGTGCAGGAGCTGCTGTGGCACCTGCAGTCATCAAGGACCTTAATTCAAGCAACCTTTTAACCAAATATGATGACATCTCACTATTGACAGCAGCAAACTGAGGTGAGAAAGGGCGAAGTATCGAGAAGAAACCAGAAAGAGTGACGTCTTGCACTTTTTTTGCATCAATGGCATATTATATGGATGGCCAAAAAAATGAGACCAAAGTTGTAATAAAAGAAGGACAAATACTACCGAAAAACTGTGATAGAAAAACATTACGTTGTTGTATGATCTCCAGGAGAGTTCTTTTTAACTATGTGTCACCATCAGATGGAAAGGAAGATCCATTTCTCAGTGTATATTCAATAGTTTAAGGCTGCTTCACTGCAGGAGACTCAATTGCTGTTGTTGGCAGCGATGAAACAGCTGCAATGATTGCTGTAGTATCCTAATTGCAATAGTTTTGCAGTACTCGGTATCATTGTTTTAACTATTTATTGCATCTATGTTAGGAACCTAAATTATGTAACAATCTTAAAAATACTGGTTGTTGTTCTTGCAGACATTAATTTTTCGCAAATGAATGTGTGCCTGTTTACTATTGTTATATCAGCAAAAAAGAAAAAGTAGAAATATTTTTAGGCATTGTTATATTTGCAGATTTTATGTTGAACGTCTTAAAAATTAAGTTTTTATTGAATAACTCATTTTCTGATGGAAATAGAAGGAAAAGTTTTAACTATGCTATTCTGCAACTTTTGACGTAAGTTTCATGTTTCTGTGATGTCAAAATCAACTAGATGTTCATTTTTCCGTGGGAAAATAGTACGAGACTTCCGCCAGTTCCATTTCACCATCATTCTCCACTTCATACTTTGAAGGTTACCAATATTTCTGTAAAAATCAATCATATGCAATGCAAACAAACTGATTTTGTTTAACGAAAAAAATAAATGTGGGATTTAAATCGTTTGTGGTTGGGGTAAATCCGATGTCCGACTAAGTATTTGAACACAGCTCAGTTCATTCTCGACAATTTCAAACCCTGGCTCCTCTAATCATTACACCAGCTCAGCTTATGAACCCAACTGACTAAAATCAATTGGTAGTAAATTTAGCTTTCAAAAAGGGATTTTTGGGGTGGTTCATTTGGGGGTTGTACCCCCAAACCATGTAAAACATTGTCTTTAAAATATCTACTGATATCCAAAAAAACTAGTGCCCTAGCTCAAGCTGTTAAAAATAGATAATTTTGTGTGGTCCATTTGAGAAGGTTCTGGAGGAAAGTACTCAAAACTATGTCAAACATTTTGTCCCATGAATATCTTTTGATGTAAAAAAAAAAACTGGAGCCTTAGCTTAAGTTCAACAAATTGATTTTTTTGGGGTTTGTGTGGGGATTTCCAGGGGTCTGGTACCTCCATATTATGTACAAAAAAACTGGAGTTTTAGCTTAAGCTGTTCAACGCAATGACGTTTGGGAGAGTTTGGGAAGAGGGTGCCCCCAAACTATGTCAATTTTTTGTCGCTTAAATACCTACTAATATCAAAAACAACGAAGCCTTAGATTAAATCGTCCAAAAATTGATTTTTGTGAGGTTCATTTGAGGAGTTTTGAGGGGTGGCACTTTCAGAGTATGTTGAAGTGTTTGTCTTTTCAGTATTTCTTAATATGAAATAAAAACTGGAGCTCTAACAGAAGCCGTTGAAAAAACTGATCTTTAAGGGTTTCGTTTGGGGGTGGGTGGTACCCCCAAACTTTGTCAAAGTATTTGCCTCTGACATATCTACTGTAATCAAAAACACAAGCATCGTAAACTTGGTCGTGCAAAAACTTAATTTTTGGGGGGTCTGTGGGGGGGGGGTGGCACCCTCAAACTATGTCAAAATATTTGTCTGTTGTATCTGTTGATATCGAAAAATAAAGCTGGCACTCTAGTTTGAGCCAAACAAAAAATTAATATTTGGAGGGTCCATTTTGAGGGGTCTCAGGGGGGGTATTCCCAAATGATGTCAAAACATTCGTCTCTTAGATATGTGGTGATATTTTGAAAAAACTAGTTCCCTAGCTTGAGCCAATCAAAAAATTGATTTTTGGGGTCTGTTTTTGGGGATCCTCGGAGGGCGGCACCCCCAATATATGTCAAAGTATTTGTCTCCAAAATATGTTATGCTGATATCAAAAAACACTGGAACCGTAAATTAAGTTGTTCAAAGAATTGACTTTTGGGGGTCCATTTTGGTTCCCCAAAGGGGGCGGTACCCCTGAAACCCTGTCAAAATATTTTCTTCTTAAATATCGACTGATAGCAAAAAACAGTGGCATCCTATGTTAAGCAGTTCAAAAAATTGATGTTTGGGGTGGCCACTTGGGGGGTCCCCGGGAGGGCAGTACCCTGAAATTATGTCAAGATATTTATCTCTTTGTTGTGTCTTGATATCAAAGATGTAACACCCTAGCTTAAGCTGTCAAAAAAACTGATTTTTGTTTGGGTCCATTAGGGGGTTTTGGGGGGTTGGTCCCCCCAAATTATGTCAAAATAGTTGTGTCCTAAAAAGTTCTTCTGACATCCAAAAAATCTAGTGCGCTTGCTTATGGTGTTTAGAAAGTGTTTTTTTTTTGGCGTCTTCACAGAGAATGAAACCTGATACCCTCTGATCATACATAGTGTCGAACAGAAAATATTCAAAACGATTTGGTCATATCCGAAAAAAAAATTAATATATGACAGATTCGATATAATCTTGGTTTGATAAAAGTGATGGCCAAATAGATAATTGAACCCAGGTCTTATGTTTCAAGCACTGGCGCCTTAAACCATTTGGCTATGGCAGCAAACGCGCGTAGGCGACTACCTCCAAAGTACGTAAAAATATGCTTGTCTTGAAAGTTTTTAGTGGTAGCAAAAAAAACTAGCGCGCCAGCTTAAGGTTTTAAAAAGCTGATTTTTGGGACGTCTTCACAGAGAATGAAACCTGATACCCTCTGATCATATCTAGTGTCAAACAAAAAATATTATATACGATTTTGTCATAATGGAAAATAAAAATGATAAAAGCGATGGCCAAGTAGATAATTGAACCCAGGTCTTATGTTTCAAGCACTGGCGCCTTAAACCATTAGGCCATGGCAGCAAACGCGCGGGTAGATGACTAACTCCAAAGTACGTCAAAATATACTTGTCTTGAAAATTTCTAGTGGTAGCAAAAAAAAACTAGCTCGATAGCTAGAGGTCGTAAAAAGCTGATTTTTGGGACGTCTTCACAGAGAATGAAACTTGATACCCTCTGATCATATATAGTGTCAAACAAAAAATATTATAAACGATTTTGGCGTAATGGAAGATAAAAATTGCTAGATTCAATGAAATATTAGTATGATAAAAGCGATGGCCAACTAGAGAATTGAACCCAGGTCTTAGGATTTTAGCACTGCCGCCTTTAACCATTCGGCCATGGCAGCACGCTTAAGTACGTGACTCAAATCACTTAATAAACTTTGCTGTAACAAGTTTGGGGTGCATATGCCCCAAACCTCATGACGTAGCGCCTCCAAAATTGGAGGGACCCAAGTTTATGTATACACTTATCATCTGTCCAAATTTCAAGTTTCTAGGTTTGGTGTGACTAAAATCATGTAATAAACTTCGCTGTCACAAGTTTGGGGTGCATATGCCCCAAACCACGTGATGTAGCGCCTCCAAAATTGCAGGGACACAAGTCCATGTATAGACTTATAATCTGCCCAAATTTCAAGTTTCTACCTTTGGTGGTTTTTGAGTAGTTGTCACCACCATGTGATTTGCTTAATAAATAAATAAATAAAGAAAGAAAAAGTGTCTGAATCGTCATGGTTTATTTTTGAGAGCTGAAAGGGCATGCCCAGACGCTTCTAAATTCGAAAGTTTTATTTCCCTAGTGCCATTAGTTTTCGAGCTAGAGCTGTTTAAACCTAAAATTGGCATTTCATATTTTTGCTCGGAAACCCGTATGGCATGACCGATTGCCCCCAAAATTTGCACTAAGAATGATTCGTATGTGCCCCAGCTAAGATCTAAATTTCAAGTTTCTACCTTCAGCCGTTTCAAAGTTATTGCGTTTTTTATTTTTGTTTCCGAATTCGTAAAATATGCCGGAAAAAACATAAGGACTTCCAACACAAAGCATCGCGGAAGTCCCAAAAAAGTTGCAGCAAATTTTTTTGAAAATCAGGGCTGCCAAACCACTAGATGGCGGTGGCACGAACATTTCTGCATGCAACTCGACAAAAACAGATTTATGGTGTTTTTAGCCCATTTGTCAAGTTTTCTGACCCCAAGTAAATTGATATCAAAGAAACATTTTTATTCACTCCACCATATTTTATTCACTCCACCATACTCCACCATATTTGTCTGATAATGCAGGTTACACCTGCATTATCAGACAAATCTTGACACTAAATTTACACTTTACAGCTCATTATAGTTATTTTAACCAGTTATTGTTTGTTAATCATTTTATTGAAGATCTGACTAGGCCTACATTTGCATTTAATTTTGTTTATGTCATATTGATTACGCTGCAACATCGCAACATTTTATATGCAAATTTTGTGACTACCTAGTTAATAGCCTGTGACAGCCATAAATTGTCACAAAATAACTTCCACTTTTAACATAAACTAAAAGTAACTACAATAAGAGTATTTCTCAATCAAAGTTAGCATGTCCTCTACAGTATTATTGCACTAAGTAACCATTACTTTCTTGTTTTAAGGAACTATACTAATTTCAACGTTGGTTTCAAGTCAATCCATTAGTTCCATTATTGTTGATACAAGCAATTGCACAACAGCTGTTTTAAGTGCAACAGTAACTCCGGTTTCATCTACCTATTCCTTTGTGCTGAGTGTCGCAGAACCAGTTAATGTAAGCATTTTTGCTGTGGCTTTCTAGTTTATTTTTTCTTCAATAATTTTTGGTGTTTAATTTGCAACCAAATAACACAAACTGTCACTATTAGATGCACGGAACAATTAGGCATGCAATTATGCGCTGAGACTTTATGCACCAGAGCTAGAAAAAAACTTTTTTTTAAACAAAAAAATTTTACAAAAAAGATTGATTTCTTGCGTATTATTATTTTTTCAATAAAAAAATTTGTTTTCCACTGCATGTTTGCAAACTTTTCTTTCCTAAGTTGTGGTATTGGAACAAAAAAGTAATGTTTAGATCTTGATTTTAGATTTTATACTTTGTGTGATTTTTGGCAGACACTCTAGATGACTCCAATTACTGGTTAAACAGACTGCAGGGTTTTAAATTTTTAATTTTTGACATGTGCTGTATTATGCTATGACGGTTGCTTCAAATGGATTTGTTGACCAAAAAAATTGAGCTGCAAAAATAGCTAAAGTAAATGATAATTTAAATTTTCGTGGCAGATACACCTGAGTCATTCCAGCTCAAACACCCAAAATTTTTTAATTTTTTAACTTAAAATCTCCGATTTGCATGAAATTTGGTTTGCTTGTAGAGTTTATTTAAAATAGCCAATATTTTCAATTTTACTAAAATTGGAAGCAGTAGTTTTGGAGATACACCCCTTCAAAAAAAGTACCCGCCATATTTCAAATTGTAGTATCTTCGCAACCACTTGGGGGATTTGAACAAATTTGGTGTCATTTTGAAGGAAATTGCCCAAGGATTGTATTTCTGTTAAAAAATTTCCAAAATATGCATGTTTAGGGGCAATTACCTTTTGACCTTTACTTTGACATTGTGGATCTTGTGGATTTTGACCTTGTAGATCACGTGACCCATTACTTTTTAGGAGTGGAAAAAAATCTCTGTCTTCCTCCTAATGACATATAAAAATTTCAGAGAGGTAATATTTGTAGTTTTAAAACAGTCTGCATTCAAGTTATGGTCATTTTGCAGAATTTGGGTAATTTGCAAAAAAGCCTAATTACTGTGTCACAATGAAATGGATCATACAATGATTTGTACTGGTTATGCTTTTATTAACATGGAAACACGTGTGCGATGTGCATTGAAATAAAAATAACATCAGTAATTACTTCATTGCTGAAGTTAACAAAGCACTTACGCCAATGGTTCACCTCACTTTTTGTAAAAACTAAATTTCACCCACCAGTGACCACTACAAACTTGACTAGTACAACAATATGCACATTTCCAAAAATATCGAATTTGCATCGGTTTGTAGTATTAGGCTGGAGTCTGAAATAGGTCAGAAACCACTGATCTCAAAAAACAAATTTCTGGCTCGCTAAACCCAACCTCATAACACTGTACAGTGAAACACGAAATCTCACTTCATTAGTAATGTAACACTACTGATTGTCATCAATTAGATGTTCTTCAAGTTCAAAACAAAAGCTAGTATGTACCATGTTATATTATACATCAATGCTTTCTTTGTTGTTTCCTTAAGAAAGTAATTTGTTCTGGAAAAGCTGCTGGTGAAGATGAAATCAGACCAGAGATGTTGAAAGCGCTGACTGGAGAAGGAATTCTCTGGTTAACGAGAGTGTGTCAAGTTGTGTGGAAGTTTGGCAAAACTCCCAGAGATTGGCAAACAGGTGTGATTATTCCGATATTCAAGAAAGGAGATCGCAAGCAATGTACAAACTACAGAGGGATATCACTCCTTAGTTTGCCAGGGAAAGTATATGCCAAATGCCTTGAAAGGAAATGCCGAGAAATAGTGGAATCAAAACTGGAAGATGGTCAGTGCGGTTTTCGTCCGGGTCGCAGCACCACGGACCAAATCTTCACTCTGAAGCAAATCTTCGAAAAATCTTGGGAGTATGGCAAAGATCTCTTTGCATGCTTTGTCTATCTTGAAAAAGCATATGACCGAGTTCCTCGGGATAAACTTTGGAAGGTTTTGCAGGAGTAGGGCGTTGATGGTCAATTGTTACGCGCTATTAAGTCATTCTACTGCAGACCAAAGGTTTGTGTTCGGGTAAATGGCAAGCAATCAAAGCCGTTCCATGTGGGCATTGGACTCTGGCAAGGGTGCGTTTTGTCACCTCTCCTTTTCATTGTTTACATGAATTGGATCGACAAATACAGCCAAGCTGATGAGTGTGCCACGATTGGAAATTGCAAAATTAGTCGTCTGCTATTCGCAGATGATTTGGTTCTGCTTTCTTCGACAGAATTTTGCCTCCAGCGTGCATTAAATAGCTTTGCAGATGCATGCAACACCGCCGGAATGAAAATAAGCACGGCCAAAACTGAGGTACTTCATCTTGCAAGCAACCCTGATCAGTGCGTATTACAAGTGAATGGAGCGACACTGAAGCAGGTAGAGAAGTTCAAGTATCTTGGGGTTGCATTTACGAGTGACGGAAGGCAAGACGAAGAACTCGATACCCAAATAAGCATTAAGCAAGGCTAGTGCAGTAATGCGAGCTTTGCACTACTCGGTTGTCATGAAACGAGAATTGTCGAAAAAGGCAAAACTCTCAATTTTCAAAGCAGTTTTTGTCCCCATTCTCACTTATGGTCATGAATCTTGGGTAATGACCGAAAGAATGCGATCACAAGTGCAAGCGTCCGAAATGAGGTTTTTACAAAGAATCGAAGGAGTTACACTGTTTAACAAGGTGTGTAGCTCTGAGATTCGAAAATCTCTTAACATTGAACTGTAACTTCTCCAAACCGAAAGACCTCAGCTTAGATGGTTTGGCCATGTAAGCAGAATGCCTCAGGAAAGACTCACCAAACAAGCTTTACATGCCAAAGCAAATGGGAGAAGACCAGTCGGACGACCTAGAACTAGATAGATCGATTACATTGAGGATCTTGGATGAAATCGCTTGGGACTTCGCCCAAGCGAAATGATGGAGGTGATGGAAGACCGTGAGGTGTGGCAGCTCAATCTTGAGCTACTGCCCCCGCAACCCTCACGGAAAAGCGGGCAATGAAGAAAGAAGAAGAAGATATTTAATGTGTAATGGCATTTACATGAAACCTACAAAAACTGTGTTAAAATAAGTATTAATCTATTTTTTATTGAAAAGTAAGTGACCCCAAATAACTTGTTTCATCATTACCTGTAGTTGTGATCTGCAGTTTTGGAACTATTACATTAACCTGTGCAATTCACTAGCAAGTGTTGCTATGATGACTACGGCAAGTTTTTATTTTAACCCCTAAAAAATAAAGTAAAAAATGCAAAGATGACTATTCCACATTTTCGTTTTATTCTCCTTCATTGGAAATTTTCTTTGAACTTGTCACTTCTAATATAAAATGCATTCAAACAGATTAAAACATCACACTACATATTAGAGTGTTGCAGTTGCCCCAACCTCTTCTGATTTTTTTCTACCTTCTTCAAAATAGGAGGTTGCCAAGAAAAAATCAAGAATACAAAGTTTGAGAAAAAAAATTGAGGTTTAGGGGTCGCACAGAGACCTTTTTTACCCAGGATGTGGTATCTGTTTTATTTTGTGCCGCTAGATGGTGCTATGTGAAATGTTTGTTACTAATGAGTCATTGCAAAATTGAACATTCACTTTTGGTCTTATACATTCAAAAAATTTCAGTTCCACTTCTAAAACTGTTTACATGTATGCTTTTTGTTGGTTTTTTTCAAAATTAGTAGTAGTCAAAATTTATCACGTTTATGAGCTGGGAACTGCAACAGAAACTCTATTTGAGTTAGACCTACAGTATCTATTTTGGCTGGCTGCGTAAAACAATGAAACATAGCCTACCGTGTTACTTTCTTGAAGAATGAAGGTGCAGACTATGCTTCAGTCCTAGTCATTTAAATGGATTAAACTGCTGTTCTGACTTATACAGTTACAGTAGTAGCTTACTAAAACCGTATTTGTTATGTTTTGCTGTGTAAGATACGTAGTTTAATGCAATCTACTTGATATAAGCTCTATAAGACATAGACATTAGTAAATCTACTAGCAATATACTATTACTAGATTTGTAAATTCTCGCAGTTGGCTGCCAGGAACTATTTCTAAACCTGATAAAAATATTATTAAAAGCACATGTTTTTCTGCCACAAAGCTGAAATTCCTACAATTCGTCAATTAAAAACAATTGAGGAAGTAAAGAAGCTGGTAGATGAAATGAAAAATTTGTACAAATGCAACTCTAACTGAACAAACAGTGGAAAAGCAAACAAAACCGTTGAAAACTTCAAGGAAAATTCTCTCTCTCCTAATAGCCTATTTTTTGTGAGGGTTGTGGGGGCAGCAGCTCGAGATTAAGCTACCACATTCACGGTTTTCCATTAACCCCATCATTTCGCTTGGGTGAAGTCCCTAACAATTCCACTCAAGATCCTCAATGTAATATTGATTCATCTAAAGTAGTTCTGGGTCGTCCAACGGTTTTTTCCTTATGCATTGGTAAGTAAAGCTTGTTTGGAAGTTTTTCCTCATGCACTCTGCTTACATGGCCAAACCATCTAAATTGAGATCTTTTAGTTTGAAGAAGTAGCGGCTCTAGAGATTTTCGAATCTTAAGAGATGTGCACCTTGTAAATAATGTAATTCCTTTGATTTTTTGGAGAAACCTCATTTTGGACCCTTGCACTTGCAATCGCACCCTTGCAATTATTACCGAATTTTCATGACTGTACAGAGATAGAGTAAGTAAGAAGGTAGAAAGATTGTTTCGAAAATTGAGAGCTTTACTTCATTTTTGACAATTTTTGTTTTACAACTACTGAATCGTCTCATAATTACTGAATAGTGTAAAACTTTCATTATTGCAATTGCCTTGCCAGTTGGGATACCCAGTTTTTTGTTTTGCATTTCGTCACTCGTGAATGCAACTCCAAGATACTTGAACTTGTATACTTGTTTCTGTGTCGCTCCATTTGGTTGGAACAAGCACTGATTAGTGTTTCTTGAAACATGAAGCAAATTAGTTTTGACCGAGCTTATTTTTATTTCAGCAGTGTCATAAGCAACTGCAAACCTATGTAATGTGCACTGAAAACCAGATTCTGTTGAGGCAGAATCAAATCATCAGCACATAGCCGGCAACTGACTCAATTTCCTATCATGGCAAACTCATCAGCTTGGTTGCATTTGTGGATCCAATTCATGTAAACAATAAAAAAGAGAAAAAACAAATCGCATTCTTGCTGGAATTCAATCCATACATGGAAAGCTTTGATTGCCTGTTATTTATTTACTCAACCACAAAACTTCAGTCGGCACCATAGAATGCCTCAATGGCATGTAACAACTGACCATCAATGCCATTCTTCTTCTAGAAATGCAATCATGTTATAGTTTTTCGAGATCAACAAAGCATGCAAAAAGATCTTTGCCATATTTTCAAGATTTCTCAAACATTAAAAAAAATTGAAAACAACAATGAAATTTTGGTCATCAAACTAACGCCTTAACGTGATTGAAAAATGAAGAAAAAACATTTTTGCATCGCACGATGTCTGATTAAAAAACAGTATCGAAAATATGGGAAAAACTTTGGCTGTTAAAGAAAAGAAACGGAAATTATAACAGCTTATTAATAAGTTGCTTTTTGTTAACACAGCTCTCTTGAATAAAAAAAAAAACTAACATTGGGTAGATAACAATAATGAACACGTTTTAGATTAAAACCAGGAGCAGATGTGAAATTAATTAATAAATTAGAAAAATATGCAGTAATTTGGTATTAATTATGCTTGTGGCTGTAGGTCAATAATGCAACTTTTGATGACTTTGATTTAAGAAGTTTTCTTGTTGGCTATGTACGAAACTACGACTCCCAAAAACAGTCGAAAGGATCAAAAGGGTTCATAGGTTCGACTTATAGTCCAAAAACATGTAAAATAAAAAAAAACATTTTTTTTTGAAATTGCCAAAATTTTGGTGTCACTGTGCGACCCCTAAACATTGACAAATTTTTATAAACTTGAACAAAAGGGTTTTTGTGCAAAGCCTCTAGATTGAGCTAAGGTAGAAGTTGACATGATAAAATTTTCAAATTTATGGGGCGGCTGCAACACCCTACTACATATGCATAAATTTTGAGTATTTAGAAAGCTGTTAGAAGCTATAAAAAATAGTCGCTCAACAGCCTTGTGAAATCATAATATGCTACTTGCTCAAGGAAATCTCAACTTGCCCAAAGCAAATACAAACAGTGAATTTTAAGTATGTTTAAATTTTTGAAACAAAAAATGTACAAAAATACTAAAGTAATTGCAAAACATTGAGTTAGCACCATAAGTTAAACATTGAAAAAAAGTATAACCCTTAGTGGGGTTACTAACGCTAAGAATAAACTTTAGTATGTTTAATTTTCTGAACTTTTGACTTTATTTTTAAACCTCAATTTCACATTTTCTAAAAAATGTCATAAGCCTCCTATTACTTGCTATACCTGAAAGAACCGTTAATGCGGCAAGCGCGTGAAAAAATCTTGGAGAAAAAAACGTAACATTTCATGCCAAAAGAGTTGCTAAGATCACCTGAGTATCGAACAAATCTGTCACTTCTGTAAAAACTGACGTGAGTCTTCTATTACTTGTGATATCTGAAAGAATCGTTAATGCAGCAAGCACAGGAAAAAATCTTGGAGAAAAAGTACGTAACATTTGTACCAAAAAAGTTGGTAAGATCACCCCAGTATCGGACAAATCTGTCACTTTTCTAAAAGCTGACGTGAGCTTTGCAATTACTTGTGATATCTGAAAGCGAAGTTAATGCAGCAAGCGCTGAAAAATTTTTTTGTGAGAAAAGAATGTAATGTTTCATGCCAAAAAAGTTGCGAAGCGCGCCTGAGTATGGAACGATTTTGCATGCAATTGTTAATTAAAAAGTGTTAATCGAAATTAATGATGTGCCTGCGATTATACTAAGCGTTAATTGCCGTGATTGTGCTAAAATAGAACAAGCAAAAACTTTCTCTACTTGCATTTTATTTTATTTTTACAAAAGCGGTAAAACGCATTTCTAAATAATCTTATAAAATTCTGGTCACTTCATATGCTGTATATCATTTGCCAGAAAATAGGTTGCCCAAGGCAATTTCAGCTTGCCTTAGGCAAAAGTTAATTTCAAATCTTTTTTATGCTATAAATACTACATTTCTTAAACAATGAAAACTTTTAAACACATGTATGGTTGCAAGGTGACTGGATTATAAACTTGACTACAGTGAGTATAATCAATTTGGTGAAATTCGGCTAAGTACCCCAAAATGACACTTAAACCATGGCTATGCTACAAAAATTACCTCTCAGAAATTTTTATTTGTCATTAGGAGGAAGACAGAGATTTTTTTCCACTCCTAAAAAGTAATGGGTCACGTGATTTACAAGGTCAAAATCCACAAGATCCACAATGTCAAAGTAAAGGTCAAAAGGTAATTGCCCCTAAACATACATATTTTGGAAATTTTTTAACAGAAATACAATCTTTGGGCAATTTCCTTCAAAATGACACCAAATTTGTTCAAATCCCCCAAGTGGTTGCGAAGATACTACAATTTGAAATATGGCGGGTATCCCCTTTCTTCGCAAAAAAAAAATTTTTTTAAAGGGGTGTATCTCCAAAACTACTGCTTCCAATTTTAGTAAAATTGAAAATATTGGCTATTTTAAATAAACTCTACATGCAAACCGAATTTCATGCAAATCGGAGATTTTAAGTTAAAGTGCATTGGGTGATCTGAGGTGGAATGACCCACCTGTAGTTCCACTGGCCTTACTATAGATGTGTGGTATTTTTGAAGCTGCTACATCTCACCAGTGATTATTCACTAAAGCCAATTTTTCCATAACTCTGCAACTGTAAGCGGTATCCAGAGATGGTTTGAGTATATCGATTCTGCTGATTACGATTACATTTAAGCACCCATGTTATTGATTTCGATTATTTCGCTTTGTAATCGTCATGATTTTTATTACTTTGCTTTGCCAAAATTTAAAAAATGATTTTGTTACAGCACTTGCGAAGTTGGAATCCATTAAAAAACGTCAAAATTTGTTTTAAGTGATGATAGCGTAGGAAACCTCAAGTTCCAAGAAAGACATGAATTAGGGCTGCGTACAGTGTGTAGACACATACACACAAGAATGGTCGCCAGAAAATCTCTATAAAGAAATTTAAACTTAAACATCGATTTTGTCTTAAATAGTTTTAGTAGAGCCAAAATTTTTTTTGAACTTTTCCACTCGTATGGTTTTGTGAAAAGTTGTAACGTCATACATTTTTGGTTTACGATTATGTCAGATTAGGAAACAATTTATTTATTCTTTGAGAACAAAAAAGGAAATGACGTTACTCGAAATTATTTTATTTAAGTTTTTGAAATAGTCTATTTTCAAAATATATATCTGTAGATTAGGCCTAGTTTACATTCAAAGTATACTATTGGTTCGGTTTCAAAACAAAGTTTCAGTTTAAAATGTAGTTTGGCTGTAAAACATAATTTTAGTTTAAAAATAGTGACGTAGTAAAGGATGGTTAATTTTCGAAATATAACTCAGTTTCTCAGCATAGTTTGGCTTCAAACGCTATTTGATAACAGAGTTTTAAAATAGAGTTTGCTTTAAAAGGTAAACTAGTTTCAAGATGTGCATCAGTTTTCCAATCAGCCATGATTTGATATTTGCAATTGGTACTGGTAGATTACAGCTACCTCCATTTGTAATTGATTTCTGATTTTCGTTATTTGAAATTGTCACAATTGATTACCAATTACGCTTTATGATTATAATTAAAACCATCTCTGGCAGTAGCACATACCAAATCTCTTAAGTTGTCAACTGTACAAGAACAATTTTTTTTTTGCTAGGAATTGGTAATTTGCAAACTACCTCGATAAATACCTCTTGCCAAGCCTCTTTTTCTCTATCTTTCGTTGATTTCTAAGTTTTGGCTCAGACCTTGGGATGTGGTTTGATTGTTGAGTCTTCCCTAAGTTTCTTTGTGAACCAAACCCTTGCAAGAATGAGGTAGAATGACAAGCTGGGAACCTTCCCTCAACGGCAGCACTGTGTGCAGTATTGATAGAGCTTTTCACTTTCACAGTTAATTGTCTTTCGTGTTATCTTTATTACTTTTTATTGTTGTTGTCCTCTTTTTTTTATGCTGATGATTGCATCCTTGCAGGAGCCGTTGCTCCTGTCATTATTGTGTTTTAATATTTCATTAATTGGTTCACTTCGCTTTCAATGAAGTCGTAAGCAGTTTTAATACAAGAGGCAGTCAATAAGTAATGCCTTTTTTTTCTGATTATGTGAAAAATACAGAACACTACAAAACAGCTCATGTATCAAACTTTAGCATAACTTTCATGAATTACATTTCTACTTTTCAACGTCTTTTTCAACCGCAGTTTTCCATCATTCTATGAGAGCATGTATTCCAGCCTTGTAAAATTCAGATGGCTGACTGCAAAGCCAATTCCTTGCAGCTATTTTTACTTCTTCATCATCAGCGTAATGCTTGCCCCTTAGTCTTCTTTCATTGCACCAAATAGAAGATAGTCCAAAGGTGTTAAATCAGGAGAATATGGAGGATGCGGAACGGTTGTCCACCCAAATGAATTGATTGCTTCCATTGTTTTGATGCTTATGTGGCGTCGGGCGTTGTCATGCGGAGGTAAAACTTTCTTCATTTCCAACTGGGGTCTTGCACGTCGAATTCTTGCTCGAAGTTTTTTAAGGGTTTTGATGTGTGCTTCTAAGTTGTTGTTTTACCTTTTGGTTAGAAATCAACAAGCCAAGTTCTTGAGCATTCCAGAATACAGTGGCCATGATTTTTCCAGCTGTCTTAATTGTGATTTAAACTTTTTTGATTTTGTTGAAGTCATGTGATGCCATTGCATTGATCGCCTTTTAGATTTTGGCTCATAATGATGTATGCATGTTTCATCACCGTTATAAGTCTCTCAAACAGTGTGGGATCTTTTTCACTCAGTTTAACAAGTTCAGTGCATTTGCTAACTCTGTCTGCTTTGTGCTGATCTGTCAGCTGTCTTGGAATCCTACGGGCACACTCTTTTGAATTACCAAGAGACTCTACAAGGTGGTGTGCACTTCCATGACTTACTCCGAGCTCTTAATGTTATGCGCCTATCCTCTCTGATTAGTTTGTCAGCGTTTGGCTTTGTTGGTAAGATTAACAGACGTGGAAGGGCGACCTGTACGAGACTTGTCTTTTAAGCTTGCATATCCAGATTGTTGGGACTCATCTGAGTCTTTAGCTAAGCGGCAGGCCCATCTTCGTACATTGCTGTAATCTAAGGCTTCATCATAGTAAACTCTGCAGTCGTTTGTGAATGTTTACTGGAGTTTCTGCTTTGGCAACAAGGAATTGAATAACTGTTCTCTGTTTCATACGGATCTCTAATGGGGCTGCCATAGTGCTAGCAACTCAGCTAAACATAAACTCATACCTAAATCTGAAAATACATAAATATTTTAATCTCATCAGTACATCTGGTTTAACATTTCAGCTTAATTTCAACGTTTTATGTGCATAATTGTGCTCCCATGATAAAAAAGGCATTACTTTTTGACTGCCCCTTGTATCTATCCTCAATGTAATTATGACGGCATTTTTGAGCTTTTTTCACGTCTTGCTCTTGTTGAGTTTTTGTTGTTTTGCTGTTTTCAATCAAACGCTTATTGCTTGTTACTCCTGCTGATGAAGCTTGTTTGATTAGTTCTTTTTTAAAACCTTTTGTGACGTAGCCAAAAACGCTCGTTGCATGGGAATAAGCTTACACTGGTCTGGGGACTCAAGGGGACTTGAAACTCGATAATTTGAACAGTTTGGTAATTGATCTTAAGCAAGTATATAGACATGTGGAAGAGCGGAGTTTCAGTGAAACACTAAATCAATTTGAGACAACATAGAAGTGGTGGACAGGTTTTCTTACCTTGGTGTTGTAATCAGTACGGAAGGAGGTGCTCAGGAGGCTGTAACATCAAGAATTAGATCGGCATGGAAAAAATTTAAAGAGGTTTCAAATGTTATATGCGGAGGAAGCATATCATTGAAGGTTAGAGGCACCTTTAACAAAAGCTATGTGAGAAATGCTCTGACTTATGGTGCTGAATGTTGGACATTGAAAATGGATGATGAAAGGGGGCTGAAGACCACAGAAATGAGAATGTTGCTAATGATATGTGGGAAAACCTTGAAAGATAACATGAACAATGAGAAGATTTGTGAAATGACGGGTGTAGAGAGAAAAGGTTGCGATGTGGAGAGAATGGATGAAGAAAGGGGTCCAGTAAAGGCACTACTCTTAGAAGTTGATGGGACGAAAAAAGGAAGATCGAAAAAGAGGTGGAAAGAAGTACTAGAATGTGACATGACTGCCAGAGGTTTGCAAAGGTTGGATGCTCAAGATCGTGAAAGATGGCGACTAGGCTGCAAAAACCAGCTCACCCCTACATGCGGGGAACCTCTGCTGGGCTCCAGAAATAGAAGGAAGTACATTCCTGGAGCAAAATGATGATGATGATGATTCGGAGAAAAATATATACTTAAATAACATGAAAAAGTTATGGCTTGGGTGTGAACAAATTATCCTCATCTTCGTGCTATATCCCAGAACAAAATTTGAGCATATCTGCCCCGCTCAAAAAACTAGCAGAAGCGATCGAGTTTGAAGCACAAATGAAATGAGTATTAGTCAAGCACAAAGTTTTTAAGCCAGATTTTAATATATTGCTACCTTTCTCAATTTAGTGATTTTTTTTGATCTAGTGATTCTTTTGTGGAATCTAGTGATTATTGAAAAACGAACCTGTGGCACAGTGAAGTACTATTCTACTATACCTGCATAGCCCACACCATTAAGGTTGATAGAAGATTCAAGTAAATAGCGGCAATCCACAAGGTGAACTGTGTAAGAAATCGAAATGCTGGTGAAAGGAATTGAGGTATGCTAAATGCATCTTCGGTTTCTTTTTTTTGAATTATTTTAACTCATCCAAAAGCAGTGTTTTCTTTTAGGCTTTGGTGAGTCAGCATACACCCGAAAAATCAGTAATTTTTCAACAGCAAACAATGGAAAATTCAAAATTGAGTTGGCATGTGCCCAATAAAAATGCTGATTTGCTGATAAAAATCGGTTGAATAGTTACATAGACCAGAAGGAAATGTAAGGAAAAAAATTACATGCTTTCATCTTAAAACCAAATTTAGGCCATCTTGCTTCAACCAGATTGCATAAATAGTCAATTTTGTAAATTTCTCCTATTTCGAGTCTTGGTAGGAGCTAGGTGAGTGCTGAAGGTATAAGTGAATAAATGATTAGAGGAACAATGCTGTTTGAATTCAGAAACATTACATGTTTTTTTGAAGCATTTGAAACTCAAAGAGCTTGCGAGGTATTCATAATCTAGGTTAGGTTTTCAGCTTCTAGTATAAGTTGTTGTAGTGCTTATATATTCTCATGTCCTCGAACAGCATTGGACACTAACCAATCTTTCCAAATGTTAACAAATCTTCGCAAATGGATTATCAACACTACCAGTAACTGTCCATGGAGAAATTTAGGAACGATGGACTACATCTTTCAAGAGTGTCAACTTGGACCACACTGCTTCGATCACAATCTAAAAGAAGCAAACCTCACAACAGTGATGTTCATTTCAAAATATCTGCATATTCTAGAACATTTTCGGATCTTTTTGAATTGTAGAATCTTTCCAGAATATCAATTATTGAATCCTATTGCAAATTATCGAAATCATTCAATTTTAGATAAAAAAATAATGCTAATTGACTGCAATATTGTTGCTGTCGAGTAGCAATAGTAATGGATATATCAACAGCAGCATTAATGCATTGTTATTGTAAGTGATTTGGTCCATATAGGGGAAAGTAAGAAACATTGCCTCCTGCAATATTTTAGCAGTAAATTGATGGTCATTTGTTGTTCACCATTTTTTTCTTTTTTCATTATGACAAAAAAAAATACCCTCATGTGTAACTGCCATGAGAAAGAACACGTGAATTTTTAATTTTTCCCCATAAAAACGAACAGGAAGAGAAACGCAAGAATTTAAAGAGAATAAGTAATTAAGCATTGAAATGCATTGCTCAATCTACGATGTTTAGGCACGAGATGTTTAGGCACAGCTTATTATGCACTGAGACTTTCAGGGGACAGAGCAAAAAATTTTTTTCAAAAGTTTCAAATACTTTTTCCCCCAAAAAATTTTTTTTCAAAACAAGTTTTTGTTTCAAGTAGCAATTTTAAAAAAAGTTTGTTTTTTTAAAATTTTGTTCAAACACAAACTTTTTTAGGATAAAATTTTTTTTTCCAAAAAAACGTTTTTTGCAATTGAAAAATTTTACAAAAGAATTGATTTCTTTCTTGTATTTTTTTCAGTAAGAAAAGATTGTTTTCCTCTATAAATTTGCAAAGTTTACTTTCCTAAGTTGGACATATGCAATCTTCAGCCCATGGTTTCAAATTCTGTGGCACATGGGCATGAGTTGCTTGTGTAATCTTGGCACATGAAAATTGCATACGTTCGGCTTAGGAAAGAAAACTTTGCAAACTTGTGGTGGAAACCTTTTTTTTTTTTTTTTTTATTGAAAAAATACAATAAGAAATCAATTGTATTCGGAAAACTTTTCAATTAAAAAACGTTTTTTTGGGAAAAAACTTTTATCTAAAAAAGACATGTATTTGAAAAAAATTTTTAAACTTTTTTGGAAAAAAAAAACTTTAAAAAAAGTTTTCTTGTAAACGAAAGTTTGTTTTTTTTAAATTAAAAAAAAAATTTTCAACTTATTACTTTTAGCTCTCATGTTAAAAGTCTCAGCGCATAATAGTCTTGGTGCCAAATCTACACCTGCTAAACATCCGTGCCTAAAAGTTACGCTCGTGCATTGCTCACTTGTACGCTGTACAATCGTACACATCCACTATTACTTGTGGTTGCATGATGCGTGTGAATGGCAGTGTGATGCAATGGTTGTGTGCTTGTGACTGAGTGAGCAATGTGCAATCAATGACATTCATGCACAAACAATGCAGAAGCTTCGCATCTTAGCAAATTTTTGATATTCCAATTCCATAATCTTAAACTGGATCAATTTTGGAACTGGTTCCAATAAATTCATATTCTAGAATGAACATCCCTACCCCATAGCTGTTCGATGGGTGAAGTTTTGGTGCGATAAGATATTATGATGATGAGACGCTAAGTATTGGACGGTCCAAACACTTTTCATTGCAATGAACTCTTCATGGTTGGAGGAATCCGCACCTCTTTGGGAGTTTTCCAGCGATCCAATTTTTTGTTTACTTCTTCAAATTCTTATCTTCTGAATTTGCTGCTTGTTCGAAGCCACCAAGCTGAGATAATCATTGTAAAACTTTTTATCTAAGGACGCAACAACATAATTAGGGTATGGGCTGAACCCAGATCATGCAATCAGGGTGGTGATGATCAATGAGGGGCATCAGGGTATTCTTTGAATACCCAAACAAAATCATCTATATTTATTCAAAGTAATATACCTTTTAAATGATATTTTATATTTCACTTATTCGTTCATTCATGTTGTTTATTCTGGACCACCACAACAATAGCAAATGCATGGTAACACAATAATAACATGTTGAATCAGGAAAAAAAGTAGTAACACATGTCAGACGTTAATACATGCAGAGGATATTGAGGATAAAAAAGCGATTTTTATTTGCGTGGTTGCTACATCTGTCACACCAGTTTTATGTACAATATAGGCTTAATCAATCACACTCATCAACATGCACTTACAGGCACAAGGCAAGAATAAGTAAAACTAACAGCTGAAGTAGTTGATCTAATAATTGATTAATTTTTGCTTTCATGGCTAGTTGGCTACAAGCAAAGCGTATTCTGTGTACCGATTGGGCAAAACCTTGTGGCAGTCAATTATTTGAGTTTTCGGCATTGCGGCGCTAAACGATTGATATGCAGTCGTTGTAGCTTGACTGCACTAGAAGGTATCATAGCGAAGTTGTGAAAACCCAAAATGGCGTAGCAAAGGGAAACCATGTAATGCCCCGCTTCTGTACTAACCACTCAAATTTGGTCTAGTGCAGAAACGTCACGATTGACGTCATTGTAGGTTTTCAGATAGCAAACGTGATTACCTTGCCTTCAGCTGCCTGCGCCTATGGTTGAGAGATCGATTGTTAAAGACCTGTCAATTAAATTAACCACCCTGAAACACAATAATACTTTCTCCATATCAAAAAATTGACAGTAAAGACTTGAACTTTAGTTTTTTAGCAGAAACAACCTACAATGAGGAAAACTTAAAATTTGTCAAAGTGAATTACTACAGCAATATAACGCAATGAACGTTGTGGATAGTTTATTGGAATTTTTCTTCACTCAAAAAACTTTTAAAGAAAAACAAGCAATTGTTGCTGCAGGGAGACCCAAACTCGTTGAAAGATCATTTTCTTCCTTTAAACCTAACAAATCATTCTCTCGAAATGAAATGGAACAAGACAGACTTTCAGATTTGGCCTTATATTCATTGAGTCACAACTGCTGACAGAAGTCATTGAAACCAAATCTTTTCAGGATTCAGTCATAACAAAATTTGCTTCAGTGGAAAGGCAAATGAAATTTACTTGTAAATGACTTTCTTGCATCTACAGTAATTCTAAAACTTTGTCAATTTTAGTGCTCTGCTGTTTGTAGTAAACAGTTTTGTTTGAATTGCTAATCAAACGGCCAAAGCTGTTTCAGTTTGTACTATTTCTTGGCTTTTTATAGGCAACTGATCATTGGATGCTGTAAAGGCGCGTTAAAAGTTTTAATCAATTGCTTGAATTGAGTGGAGCATTACAGAAGTTATAGTTTGTCTTTTCATTTTTCTACACCTGTACTATTCTTCTCATTTCATTCACCAGCTGAAGCAAGACGAGAAAAATTAACTTCGGCTACGCTACCCTCAATTTAAGCCAAAACTTGTTACTCCCTAACAGGTTTTTGCTACTCCCCCCAGTCAAACTTTGTCTTTCAATGTTTGCAGTTAAAAAAGTGTTGTACAAGCTTAGTATAAATATCAATGTCACCTATACAAATGGACATAATTTTATATGCACAATTATTTCATGTGCAAAAATAAACGATGCAATCGTAAAATGAATACCCAAAACTTTTTGCCACCAATCATCACTGGATCTGGGTTGTTGTAAAAATGATGCCTTTGCCCTCTTGGCTAAGCTGTCAACTAGTTTATTGCTAATTCCAGATGACCTATCAGAACAAGCCTTACTGAAGCTCAGCAAAGACCCTGCACTTGTTAAGAGTTATCACCCAATATTGTTTTTGAGCCACTCATTCAAACTGATAGAATGGCTTCTCCATTGGTTGAAAACTATTTCATCGACCAGCAAGCTGGATTTCGTCCCGGCAAATAACAACAGGTCAGCTTTTAAATCTAACTCAATGTATTGAAGATAATTTTTAGAAAAAAAGATCATCGTAGTAGTCATTGTAGATTTAGCATTGTACATCAATCCTTGTTTTCCAGTAAAAGTATATTTCAAATGCCTTGAAAGGAAGTGCCGAAAAATATTAGAATCAAAACTGGAAGATGGCCAGTGCGGTTTTGTCTAGGTCGCAGCTCAATGGACTAAATTTTCTTGAAGTAAATCTTTGAAAAATCTTGGAAATATGGCAAAGATGTCTTTGCATGCTTTGTTGATTTTAAAAAAGTATGTTACTGAGTTCCTTGGGATAAATTTTGGAAGGTACTTTGGAACGCATTAAATAGCTTTACAGATGTATGCGACACCGCCAGAATGAAAATAAGCATGATCGAAACTGAAGAACTTGACCTTTTAAGAAACCCTGATCAGTGCTCGTTGCTAGTGATTGGAGCAACACTGAAGCCGGTAGAGAAATTCGAGTACCTTGAGGTTGTATTCACAAGTGATGGAAGATGAGACAAAAAACTGGTTACCCAAATGGCAACGCAAGTGCAGTAATGCCAACTCTGCACTATTTGGTTGTCATGAAACGATAGTTGTCGAAAAAAGCGAAGCTTTCATTTTTCAAAACAGTTTTTGTTTCCATTCTCACCTATGGTCATGAATCTTGGATAATGACTTAAATATTGTGATCACTAGTGCAAGTGTCCAAAATGAGTTTTTTACAAAGAATAAAAGGTCTTACACTATTTAAGAAAGTGTCTAGCTCGTAAGATTCGAAAATCTCCGAACATCAAGCCGTTACTTCTCCGAATCGAAAGATCTCATCTTAGATATTTTGGACATGTAAGCAGAATGTCTCAGGAAAGAATCTCCAAACAAGCTTTACTTGCTAAAGCAAACGGGAAAAGTTGGACGACCTAGAACTAAATGGATCAATTATACTGAAGATCTTGGATGGAATTGCTTGGGACTACACCCATGCAAAATGATGGATGTGATGAAAGAGTGTGAAATGTGGCAGCTTTATCTCGAACTGCTACCCCCACAATCCTCACGGAAAAACTGCAACGAAGAAAGAAGATGGTACATTGTCAAGAAATTGGTTCTTTAATAGAAGATTAAGTAATGCTCCGAATTATGTGTTTTGTAAGGTTTTTGGGGTGTTTAAATATGTTGAAGAAATTGATGTCCAAACTAGGAGAGTATATAATAAATGAACATGAACAAGGAAATAATATTATGGAAGGCATTTGCATAATTTGTTCATAATATCAGCTCAATGCAAAGTTTTTTTCAAAAAATGCAATATGGGATTTACCGGTAGATGAAATTTGGTTGTCCCAAATTATTTGTAAATGCTTTGAATTTTTGGTTTATTGGGTCAGTATTGATCAATAAAGTTTGATTTGGATGAGATTTTTTTGATAAAAGGGGAATTTTTGATAAAAGGAGATTTTTTTGATAAAAGGTGAAACGTGAGACCATTGAAAGCACCCATTTTGCAATATTTTTAAGTTCAACATCGGCTTAAGCTTGCATATTTGAAAATGTTACCACTAGTGCATAAGGCTGGAACATCAGCAAATAACCTGAATAAAGTTTGGAAGGAAATTGCAAGCCACTTAATTCAGTCAAAAATAGTAGAGGTTTTAAAATGGAACCCTGTGTGACCCCATAGTTAATAGTTCCACATTGAAAACTAAAATTTTTCATAAAAACAAAGTGTCTGACTGCATAAATGGTTAATTTATTAATCAATTTTTGTTACAAACTGATTTGAAAGCTTTTCTACAGTTCAAAAAAAATAAGATAAAAAAAAAAAATTATCATATACATAATAAATATTGTTATAGTATTCAGACACAATGTCTAAAACTGGGTAATTAGTGTGAAATGATAATGTCCAAATCCAAATTGTGTTGAATTAAGAGTGTTATTAAATATGTAGAGATTGCTTAGTTTATTTGCTAACATAAAAGAAAACTACTTTGGCAAAGTTTAATGTCGGTCTATTAATAAATTCAAAGCGTATAGTAATTTCCAGTTACAATACTCTGACAGCTTTAAAACAAGAGTACTATTATGTTTAAAAAATGATACCATTCTATTAAGAATCATATGTTTAAAAGTTTTTGACTAAAAAAGAAAATACCAAAGTGCATAATTATCAGTTAGATCAGTTCACTTTAGTATATAGGACTTAAGTAAAACTCGAGTCCAGGGTAGTACGTGGGAAAAGTTTAGTTTTACTTTTGTTCAGTTTAACATTTTAATAGCTGAAGTTAAGCAAAAAGTGGACTATAGCGCATACCAATAGCTGGAGTATTCAAAATTGCCAGTTGAGTTGGCCTAATATGGGGATCAAAATTCCTATCACTATGTCAATTCCTTTTCATTCTGATGATGAAGTCTGTTGATTTTGAAAAATGCACTCGTGTTGGGATCTCTGCCTTATATGCATCACCTGGGGTTGAAGCGATTATGTGGAGACAGCATTAAGGTGTTGTCAAATTAAGTAGGATGTCTCTGTGAACTATTAAATTTGTTTTATCTATTTCCCTTCAAAAATAATTTAACTTGTTTAATGGGAATTAGTTTAGCAATTGTTGGTTTGTTGGGTAAAAACATCAAATAGTGTACACTGTAATGTACATAGAGTTGTAGGAAGCAAAAATTATCTCAAAATATGGTAAATGTTATACCCACTGGCCTTACTTCGTTTGAGATTTCTGACTATTAAAATTTCGATTGGATTTTATAGACTTGAAGTATGTAGACAAAGGGCAAGATGATTTGACGTAGGAAAGCTAATTGTCATCTTGTACTTGACACCAACTTTTAGGAGCCCCATTGATTTTGCTAGCAATCTTCATTTGAGACCGATTCCAGTGTTTCTGCATCAACGTTTTTTTTATTGCAGATCAACCTCGCAGTTGTGACTTTGAATGGTGCTGGAGGTATCTCAATAATGAATAGCACCAATCATCAGTATGTTGGCCGTTATTTTGTGACGTAAGTTTGTTTTTTTTATTTATTGAAAAGGTTGGTCTTAATGCAAATTTAGAGTCTGTTAGGTTCAGTTACCATTTGATCTCGTACTAGGCCATTTGCTGTAAATCCTTGGATGCTTAAAAAACAAACTTGTGAATATATTTTGGTGGCAAGAAATTTTAAGTACATTTAAAAAGATATACTCGGTCATGTTTATATGAAAAGTTCCCTTTCAAATACCTTACAGTGTTTTGAGAAAATGAGGAATATGTTGGGGTAATGCCGAATCTGAAAAAACAAACCAAGTTAATACAAACTCCACAAGTTAACTTTCTTTAAACTACATTTATTAAGTTTTTTTTTTTTGAACTCTTTGGGTATGCAGATGACGTTTGCAATTTTTAACGGAAAGTAAAATGCAGTTCTTAGTGTCTTTGACGTCTTTGGAAGAAAATATAATTTTTGGATTTTATTGATTTTTTAGCCTGTTTTGGTTTTTGAGCGAGCATATGCATTTGCAACTAAGGTGCAGTTTTATGGAGCGTGAAATGTAAAATCAGCCAAATCCATATGATATTAGGTATTTATATTTGCTTTGTTGATTGTGTTGATTTAAAAACTGTGCATGACCTTATTAAAAAAACATGCATTGCGCATCAATTTAATAAATCAGCCCAATTTAGCTATATGCACACTGAATGTGTTGATAACATGCAATATAATTAAAATTTTTATGAAATTGTCCAAAAAATGCAAAAAATTCTCGATTGTAATTTTACATCAAGCCACCTCTTGTGGTTTGTAAACACAAATATCGCTAAATCTGCAAAAAAGCATATCAGTTTGTGTGTTACATGTTTAATGTAAATGCAGAAACAGAACTCATACATGCGTTTATTGAGTTTACCGTTGTTACTAGTGCTCAGCACTTTTCAGTCGTCTTTTTTTCTTTATGTTTCTTAATTTTTTTTTCATTTGTATAAACAAAGAAAGAACATGGGGAAAAAAGCATCTCAGGTCAAAGATTGCAGTTTTGTGGATAGTTTTGCAAAAGAGGATTGTCTACGTCAGTGAGGTGACACAGTGGTTTCCAAATGGGGCACTCCTGTATTATGTGGGTGTACATTTGGATTTCTGAACCACATTATTTCTGCACTCATTTCGGAAAGGCCCCAGTGATGCCTGTCGTCAGATAATGGTCTAGATCGGCTGTGTAGTTTGTTGAGCTGGACCCATTGCTTGCATGGAAGTTTGCAACCAGCAGACTCTTTTGACTACTATGGGATAAACTCAGCTAGATCTTTAGGAACTGAGTGGTCTGCTGCAGAAATTGTTAGGTCGAGGTTTCTCTGTGGATGTCAAGAGCAAAACCTTGTAAGCTTATGGGAACAGTGCATCATCTGATGCAGAAGATGATCCTGTTTATTAGCTCAACAAAGTAATTTCTCACATGCGTAGTGGTGATGATTTTCAAGAGACTTAATGTCAGCTGGAAATGAAAGAAAACTGACGCGTGTAGACCTAATGCATCCACGGATGGTACGAAGGGCTTCATTAAAGGGTCTGTTTAGCTTATTAGTATGTGAAGATTGATTTCAAACAGGGGATTAGTAATCAGCAGGCACAACTGCAAGCGAAAGGGTAGATATACAAAGCACATCAAGGCATGCACCCCAGTTGAGACCAGCAAGTTGTTTCACAAGAGCAACTCTTGATGTTATCTTGTTCTTTAACTTTTCAATGTGTTGATGGAAGGTTAACGACCGGTCAAGAGTGACACCAAGGTACCTAGGTGTAGGTCAAAGGAAACGGAATTACCCGACATGTGTACTTGCAACTGGTACTGAGCAAGATGATTTTTCAGATGAAATATGGAAGAAACTGGGCCGACATGGCAGAACAAGTTAGTATGCTCGTAAAGGCCATTTTTGCTGCTAAAAGGCAGTAACCAGCAAAAAGCTTTGTACACAAAATGCTTTTTCCCAATCATCTCGCCTAACATGCGTTGAAAATGCTTGCTCAAATTTCTATGTGAGATGTTGTGTTAGTATGTAATAAATACCTCATTGTGACATCAGATGCATTTTTACTTCAAAATAATTCATTCATGCGTATTATTTGTTATAGTAGGTATCGCAGTTGTTATGTACATATCGCAATTGTTATGGAAAAAGATACTATGGGCCATGGGTTAATATTCTAAGGTTGCAAAATCCTCGATTGATAATAATTAGTTAATGAACAACAGAGTGTAATTATATTTTTGGATGAATGTAAAAAAAGAGAACAACTTTTACCTTACTGCAATTTTTTTTAAATGAGGTGAAACGCTCTTGAGGTTGTTGGTTGGCATACTGTAATGCTAACATCAACAATAGGTTTCAAAATTTTTCAAAAGTGAGCAAGTTGAACTACACTGTTCTTTTTTGGAACCAGTAAACCTGGTTTTTAATTTTTTGCCGCTTTTCAGTCTCATTTGTTCTTAATTTTTTTCTTAAATTTTTAGAGCATCAGTGTCAAAATTAGCAACCATGTTTGCAACAGTGTTTAATTTCTAATGCTGCTCTGTCGGCTTGAGTAAAGGCTTTTTTCCTGGCTTAGCAGCATCGTACAATATTTTTGGCAGTCGTACAACTTTCTGCTAAAAAAAATTCTCAAGCAACGCTTTATGCTCTTGGAATAGTTCCAATTTTGGTTTTATACGGAAGAAAATCGCTAAAATTTTATCGTTTTGAACCCAGTACAAAATTTAGTTTCTTTTCTTTGATGTAATTTTTTTTCGTTTCTTTTTGGTTTATTTGGCTGCCGAGGCTAGCATTGTTTTTCATTTGTTCTTAAATTTAAAAAAAAATGTACCTCATGTTCTTAGAAAATTGTTTTTATAAAAAAGTCTATTGCTTTTTTTGTCAACTGATGCTAAGCAATATTTCTTTATCAGCCAATACAGCGAACGGTTACCAATGCAATTCGCTTTCTTCTTAGCAGTTTAATAGCAAACATGGAGACCATTTTAAGTAATTTTTAGCAAAAATTCGCTTTAGTTAGAATTTTCAACATTTTGCCATGAAATTTTTGACCAAAAAAAGTTCTCGAACGCTTAAAGAGAGCTTCAAAATCTTCTTTAAGTTGACAAGAAAAATGTTGCGTTTTTTTTACTCCAGTTATATCCAAGCATCTTAGCAGGCGAAAATGACGTTACCAAGCTCTCAGAGCTTCAGATGCCCATGCAAAAATAACTTCATGCCTTTAGCAAGTATTTCGTTTGGTAGTGCCTTTGAAAAAAATTCTCATTATTAACGCGAGCTAGGAAATTTCTGTCATGTGGGCCCAGATTTTGTTGAAAGTTTCAAATGTCATTTGATAATATTCGCTCATGCAGTTTCGGTATGTAGAAAGGTGTGCTCGATCACCAAGATTTGCTAGTCAGAACAAGTTAGTGCCACGTCGTCAGCATACATATACCTTGCAAGAAGTTGATGGGAATTCTAAGGTATAGATGTTAAAAAGCGTGGGAGCTAGGATGCTTTCTTGAGCTACACAATTTTTAAGTTTATAAGGCTTACTTGCTTCGCCACCTGCAAAGAGGACGAACAATCAATTATAAAGAAGATTCATAATGAGATCAGTAGTTTTTCTGCGGGGTATAGCTTTTTGTATTTTCAGGTGCAAACCTGTAAGCCATACTGTGTCGTATGCAGCAGTTAGATACAGAAATACAGCTCTAGTGACTTGTCCCATATTAAAGGATTCGTCGATTTTTTCTTTATGATATTCGATAATTTTTCTTAACTATATGCAATTTGTGTCCTAGTCGGTGAATATCGATGACATAATAGGCAAGGCGTGGTTCACACCTATCTCGGTTAATGAAATTCGAAAAAAAATGCTGCGGTAGTTCGAAAACGCAGAATGGAAGTCAACGTCGACGATAAAGTGTTCACATTAGAATGTTCCACACTCAAGCTAATTGTTTTTAATTTTAGTAAATATTTAAGATAAAAATATTTTGGCCTAGTTTAGGGGGCCACTTTCTTGAGAAAAACCCATATTGCACTCTCCTCTAAATCAATTTTTTAAACGAATTATCAGAAAGCTAAATGTTTTTAAAATTATTAGATCTTAAAAAATGTTTTGACGTGGTTTAGAGGTGACATAATGTCATTTAAGTTTAATATGAGCCAAAGATTGAAAAAACAAACCGAGGTGCAAAATTTGAACTGCATATAAATGTCATGGGAAATATGACGTCATTTTCTATCAAAACTCTGCTTTGACATCAATATTTTTGTCATCAACTCAATATGATGACATCATCAAGTTAAAAGGAATTTTCATCAAACATTCAGGAAAACGCTTAACCCGCTTGCAAAATTTGGAGCTTTCATGATCTCCAGTTTAAGATATAGTTAAGGAACTGTGCAATTTGCTCCTTCGTATGTGAATTGCGTTGAACAAAAATTACATGTGATTAGGCTTGAATTCCTTTTCGCGATATACGACAAATTTTTTAATTTTTAAAAATCGGTTGTTGTGGCAATGTATGTTTAACATTATCAACAAGCGTTCTGACGTCAAATTATCATGATGACTTACTTCATCATACTAAAATTTGTGATAACCATAAGAGCAGAAATTGGATTCGGGATTTGTTTCAAGAAACTTTCCTTGCATCAGAGCTTCAAATACTGTCCAGTGTTTCCTTTTAGACTTGGATGGGTCAGTAAGCGCCCAAAAAAACGGTGATATTGTTATAGCAAACAATGGACATTCAGAAATGAGTGGGTGTGTGCCCAGTAAAAATGCTGATTCGCCTATAAAAATTGGCCTAATGGGAACATAGGTACAATCATTTCGATCTTTACGTTCTTCATTTTTATTGATCAATAATACTAATTAATGTAACTTGTAATGTCTAGGTAACTGCAAACTGATTATGTTTGACTTCTTGTTTAACGTATATAATATTTGACTTGGTGTAACATTATGTTTAACATAGTTTAACTTATCAACTGATCATGTTTAACTTAGCTGGACCATTTTTGCAGTTTGTTACATTGCTTGGTGTGCTTCTAGCTTAGGGAATTTGACGGTCTTTCAGTTCGTTAAAAGGTAGACAAATTTTTGACTCTTGAAGTAATCCCAAGTAATCTTCTGGCTCAATACTGAGAAAATAGCAACACAAAAGTAAGCGAGAAATTGTTAACTTTGAACTGCAATCAATATCTTAAGCCGTATAGAAAAGTAGTTGTGAGCTTGTACTACGTGATATTGTTGTACATTTGAGGTCAATTAAGTACGTTTTGATAAAAATATTACAATAATTTCGCATTTACCGTTTAAGCTGTGATTGCAAATTCTTTTTTCAAAATCGGAGCGTACATTGCAAATCGACAATATATTAAATTTAAAGCGATCTTTGAAAAGAGTGGTGTATTAGCTGATGATACTGCCGTTTTCAAAATCGCAATAAGGCTAAAAACTAATATCTACGTATATGGTACAAACCTTACAAGTATGAGGTCAGAATTTTTTTTCAACACTAAAAATCATTACTATGCGTCCCAAACTAATATCTCATAGAAAATGTAGATTTTTTTGTATAAAATGAATAATGATATTTTAATAAAAACATTGAATTTATACTTGAGATACACAAAGGGTTATTCATTCTAATTTAGGCTATTTTTATTATTGTTTATTATAAGGTTAGCTCAAGTTTAAGTTGGTTATTGTAAAATAACTTGATTTTTGAAGAGATTGATCACAATAACTACAACGAAGAAGCATTTTTGTTCCATTTAAAACAAGGTTAGAATTGAAAAAATAGAATTTATGTTGCAATATGTTTGTAATGACGACATAAGTTGTTACACTGACGTAAAGCCATTATTGTGACGTTGCATAAAAGTATCTAACGCTACATTGAAAAACATTAATGCTGACTAAATTGCTATAATCATAAAATATTTCTATTTGCAATTTTTTGGTTTAGGCACCATTTTGAAATATGCAAATTAGGAAAATTTGCATGGGCCGATAATTGCTTTGAAATTTTTCATGTTACAAAGTTAAGCAGATTATTGCCAACACTACACACAACTGATTATTATAATAATCACTTTATTTACATTATTTACAATTTATTTTTATTTGCGATAGTATTTGATAGTTCACTCGTCATTTTGGCTTGACAGTAATCTGAAAATCATCCACAGCAGCTGCTAAAATATTTATTCTGACATTTTTAGGACTCTTTTTTGTCCGTTTATCCAACTTTTAAATGGACTGTTTGATTTGTGTGATTTCATGTGTTGACATAACTAGATGTTCATTTTCTCGAGGGTTCTAGATGTTTATTTTCCCACCAATTTGTGATGTAACTAGATGTTTTATTTTCTTGCCAATTCCTTTTTACCTGTATTCTTCCCTTCGAACTTTGATGGTTACCGATATTTATTTAAATCAATCCCCGCAATGCTGAAAATAAAGAAAGGTTAGATATAATTTTGTCTGACAAAAAAAATAATAATCCGTTAATTGCAGATTATTATATTTTTTAGGTTAATATTTGTCTTTTAAATTTCTTCCGATACCAAAAAAACTAGCACCCCAGCTTAATCCGTTCAAAAAATTGATTTTTAAGGTGTCTAGGGAGGTACTCATAGCAACTTCTGTCAAAATATTTCTCCCAAATATCTTCTGATATTGAAATGGCTAGCACCTTAGCTTAAGACGTTAAAAAAATTGACTTTTGGAAGGTTTTCAGGGTTGGTACTTGGGGTAGCAATTTGAGCAAAACTACTTGAATTCATTAAGAGTTGTTTTAGGGGGGAAAGGGTAAATTATTTTCGTTTGCCGAAGTTGGTAGTTTTGTCTCCAATAAACTGAAAATGATACGTGCTGGTAGGACCACTTATATATGTGAACCGATACAGATTGCACACTACGTCGTGAAACAGTGTCCAATCCTGGGATCGCATTGCAACCTTGATAATACCACTAACAGTCTGACACAAGCCTGGCGTAGTACCTGCATGGATTATTATCATTCTGACTCGTGACATCATATTCGAACAAGATTTTCTGTGCTGGTGACTCGCAAATGCATTGTTCACTGAACAACGGTTTTGCAAGTTGCAAAATACGTTCAATTGGCATTCAACTTGCCTCTGATGTTATTGCGCGATCTTGCTTTTCAACTCGTGAAACATATCAATCGACTGTAAATGACTGGACCAGACTCGAAAATAACTTTTGCATCGATTCACACAAATTATAATCAGTCTCCCGTATGAGTGGAATCACTCGCACAAAAGCAGTTTGTACCATACAGGATTGTTCGCAGCAAACCCGCGACACTCTCGTAGTGCAAGTAAGCATACTACGAAACAGATAATTGCGGCAACGCGCGAGAAAACATCTCTAGCTTGTATATTGTATAGTGTGTTAGGCTGCTTAAATACATATTTTAGAAATTTGAATTGTCGAAGTTTCACCACAGTATAAAAATATATCAGTAGGTTCTCTCGATTGTTAAGTGTGTACGCATTTTTTGAGAGCGACACAAAACTTTGCTGTCAGATTAATGTCAAAATAGTGACATCGTGAGCGGATTTGAATTATGCCAAATGATAGCAATTGTTCTGAAATTTTATAAATTTTGTCTCCACCTTACGGAGTGAAGTCCTTCCCCCTTTTCTATGGCTCTAAATGTTAAAGAGCAGCATTTCTCACAACTGTCATGCTCCTTACGTAACTTGACATAGCTTTTTTGTTCTTTTTGTATCAAAATAAACTTGGTCCCAATTTGCTCAGACTTTGATTCGCTCCATTTGCTACATCACTTGTTTATGACGTCACAAAGTCACAAGCGTAAAAATAACCTAAAATTGGAATTTTTCGTTTTTTCGGTGCCTTTAGTTGTGGAGGGTTTGGTGCCAAACAGTTTTGATTTGTCCAAAACTTGCTCTGTATGTCAACTAGCTTTCTTGCAATTTTCATTTTGATTGCTGAAGGATTCACAAATCTATAGTTTGTTTTTTGCATGGCATGGTACAGTTATAACGATGAGACCAGCTTTTATACTTCATAGCTTTTGTGCTTCAACTGATACAATTTAATTGTACCATCATTGTCATTGGTCAGCGACGTGATTGATGTCTTGTAGTTTGAAGCAGCATCATTCAGCTGCATAAAAATAACTCTACAATTTTAATTATTTTAGTTCTCAAATTTGAAGATTCCATTACTTATACTTTGTTGTTACATGTACCAGTAAACAGTTATAAAATTGAAAGAATACTATTAACATCAATTTAGTAGTGAAAAATCCATCGCTTTTTTGAAGAGTAGTTTCAAGATGGCTGTACGAAAATTCACTACAATTCAATCTGTTTGCACCGTGTTATACAGCTGCAGTTCCCGGTTATACAGCTGCAGTTCTCAATAATATTGTTGGTTAGTGTGGGTCTATGCTGATTCTTTATTAATGATAATTTAACTGTAACTTAATTGCAATTGATAATTTTGATTTAATGTTTGACATTGGCAATATTACAGTCTATCAAGTTAACTCGCCTAGGACACAAGGCTGTTCTTGCACAATTGTACTTACTTGGAGTAAAAAGCCCTAGCCAGTGTCATGAAAACACTTTCAAAAGGGAGAAGAGCTTTTGTATAGTCATTGGACATCTTCCTCAATGTTGGCTATCAGTGTGCACCTTGTCATGCATAACTAACTGTGTTGATATAACTATTTGAATAATTAATTGTAACTTTTCATTTTTGAAGCTATATTAAGTACTCAGGCTGTCAAGTGTGTCATTATTTAATTTTTTTCATTATTTTGGAACCGTTGTCATTATTTCATTATTTTTTAAATAATTTACCGATATTTTTTGAGATCACTTGATAAATTGCTATAAATCGTGAGTCATTGAAATGATGACTTTTTTTGGGGGGGGGAGATTACCCAAAAAATCTCGCAAAAACTACCTGAAGTCCTTTTTTGACTGGCCTTCAGTTCCGTTTTTATCTCTTCGACTGTCCCGGTTTTCTATCTAAAAAATATGGTAAGTCTGATTATACTACACTTAAAATTTGTCATTATTTGTCAATACTTATACTTGAAAATTGTCATTATTTGTCATTATTTTATATTCAGTAGTCATTTTTTATTCATTTTTTTTGATTAACGACTTGACAGCCTGAGTATTTCATTATTTGGAAATGCAAAATTTAATGTCTTTAACTAATTAAAACGATTAACAATCGCAAAAGTTAAAACTAGCAATAAAATCTCAAAAACGAAAAGTTTAAATGTAAAACGGAATTAAATACAGTGTTGCTGTCCCAAACAAAAAAAGTGGATACTGGGTATACTGTAGGTGACGGAAGTTTTGGTGCAGTTAGGCTTTGGAAACTCTAGGCATAAAGCTAAAAATTTTACTAAGTTGGATGAAAACCAAAAAAAAAGTTTTTCGACTAGATTTGGACCACTTTTCGGCTCAAAATTAGGTAAAGTCAAAGAAATAAAATAATTGAAAGTCTTTATCTAAAATTGGACCACTTTTCTACCATTATTTTGGTGAATACTGAAAAAAAGGCTTCGTCTAAATTCAATCCAATTTTTTTTTTTTTAATTCCTGCTAGAAATTGCAGCTGAATATGTGCTAGAAGAAGGCGATCTATTGCGTGGTATCACTGCTCTGTGACTTATTTAATCATGCTTGGAGCCTTGGAAGACAATAGTGACTAGCGAGGATTGAAGTGTCCAGTGTCATTTTTGTGAAACGTGTTTGAGGTGCTTAACTTGGGTAAATAGCGTTTTGCAGTCCCTTTCTTTGAATTTTGATTAACTGTTGGGAAACAGTCATATGACTTTGAAAGAAAGGTTCTGAAATAGTTCTAGGATTGATTTAAGGACTATTTCGCATCCTGCATTTTTTTATTCATTCATTATAACAATAAACTTCATCAAAAAATCATCATTCAAGTGTGCATCTAGTCCTAGAAGAGAGATATCAAGATAGTTTGGCGTAGCTTCCCTACATGTTACTTTGAGCTTATTTATGAAACTCTGCATTGCTGCCGTGCGAGAAACACAAAACAATCATGGTTTTCAAATCGTGGCAGCTCTCCATTTAAGAGTTCACCATTTAATGAAATACTGTTTGCAAATCGAAACAACAAAAAAATAAAAGCCTCAGCATAAAAAAAAAGTAAAATAAGAACACAGGCTTTTTTTGACTTCATCTGTTTTGCCATTGTGGATTCGTCTAACATGCAGTCGCTAATTTAAATACCAAAACATGATATAATTTTCGTCTAAGCAAGAGTAAGGTTATGTCACTTTATTTTCCAGTAAAATTGAGAATAAATGAGACTGAGCAGTGGTAAAAATTTAGAAACAGCGTCTTCAATTCAAAAACAATGACTAGACACTTAAGTTGTATCACTTAAAGTACCTTGGCTATAAATGTTGTGCAATGATACTAATCACAAATCACAGCATTGCCTAAATTAAAGGTTTAATTGACAAAAACTAATGCTGATCTACAAGCATAACTTGCATTAGTAAAACTAAAAATACAATTAAATACTTGCAAACCAGCCCGCTGTTCTGTATCATTCTAGTAAACCACAGTTATAGCAACAGCTGCAATTCTATATACTGAAGTTTACTTGAAAAGAGAACAGAAACTATTGCAAGGCAAAATAGCGCAGAATTACGTCAGCATTAGACAAACGCCAAACTCATTTACATACTATATAAATTATCACAATCATCTCTCTTGAAAGAAATTTAGCACAAAATTTGACATTAACGAATGTGGTTACGATCACTTGTAAAACGTTCAGGAGGATGACTAATTCGAGTTGAACGTCTGGGACCAATAGGTTCTGGAGAAGAAGGCACAAAGTCGTCAGTGACAGAAACCGAATTATTGTCACTGGCTTCACTCACAGCAAAGTCTGGGTTTTAAGGTTCTGAGGCCTGATTTCGAACACTAGAACTAGCACCATCACAAGAAACAACATCATTATCACTCTCTGTCTAATTAGTGCGATTACATTCACGTCTATCCCCAATCGGGGCCACATCACGAAGTGAAACTGTAGCTTCACGACCATTTGCCATTCTAACACGAGCTTAAGATGGGTAGCATGAATAAGCTCTACTTCGTCAACGATTAGTTCGTATTTACTTGAACGTTGTGACGTTTTAGTAAAACAGGCTCTGGTTTATGCAACCAAGATGGAACTGATCCGCCAAGCATAGAGCGATGACTAAATTCAGAAACCGCTCATGAGGAGTTTCGTTGGTAGCTGTACACAATAAAGAACGAATACAGTGTAGCGCATCTGGTAAAACTGTCTCCCATTTAGAAACAGGCAAATTATGATTTTTCAAAGCAAGTTTTACAGCACTCCATGTGGTAGCATTAAAGTTTTCACATTGGCCATTTTCGCGGGGATTGTAAATAGACATTTTGCTAACACCAATACCCTTGTCATGCAAAAAGAACCAAATTCTCTAGACATAAAAGGAGGCCCACAATCTGAGTGAATAAAAGAACAAATACCAAATATTGCAAATAGCTCTGATAAACATGTAATGGGAATCTTGAATACTATCCACCACTGTTAGCATATATCTGTTTCGCGTACAACCAGCAATTGGGCCTTCAAAATCCAAGCTTAAACGCTCCATGGGTTGAGTTGCTTTTATGAGATGAGTTTCTTGCGGTTTATGAAAACGAAGCTTAACTTCGGCACACACTCTGCAACTTGCAGTCATTTTTTGAATTTCGTCTAACAAATAGGGTAAGTTTTTGGTTTTAACGTAGTGGTACATTCTAGTAACATCAGGATGACACAAAGCACAATGAATCTCATGCAAATAATTTAAAGTAACACTTGCACAGTAAACTCTCGATATAGTATTAGGTGTCATATTAAATTTACCAGCACGGTAGACAATTTCAAAGTCAATTTGTGAAAGTTCCGTTCGCCACCTCAAGATCTTCGAGTTTTAAATTTTACCATGATTTTTGCTGTCATACATAAATACAATTGATCGCTGATCGGTAATTAACTTAAACCTGCGACCAGTTGGAAGATGACTCTTTTTGCAAACTGCCTCTACAATGGCGGCAACTTCTTTTTCGATACTGGAATGATGGAGTTTTGTTTTATGCAATCATCTCGAGAAAAATGCCACAGGTTTACCATTTTGGTTAAGAATCGCTGACAGTGCAATGTTGGAAGCATCTGTTTCTATAACAAATGGTACCTTTTCATCAATGACACCTAAAGATACTTCAGCCAGTTTGACTTCAAAAGTTCAATTGATTTAAGAGCCTCGTTGCTTAATGGAAAAGTACAGTTTTGAAGCAGTGGTTTGATTTTGTCAGAATACTGCATAATCTATTAGGCAAACAAGCCCACAATACGTTGTTGCTCTTTCATACTTGTGGGGGGTGGAAGCATTAAGAGGGCTTTTACTCGGTCGTCATCTGGCTTTAAGCATCCCTCTATTATCTGATAGCCAAGCAACTTGACACAATTAGTGGAGTAAACACATTTTGAATTATTGAAAGTTAAGTTGCATTTTTGGGCTACCTTCAAAAAATTTACCAAATTTTCGTCATGCTCACGCTGAGTCTTTTCCCTTATTGTAATATTATCAAGGTAAGCAAAAGTGCCCTTACAGTCATTTTGTTTTATAATATCACCTATGATACGTTGAAAAGCAGGAACTGCATTCGAAAAGCCAAAAGGAATTCTTTTCCAGTGCCAAAAGGAACCATCGGCTTGGAAAGCAGTGTACATGTGATCGCTAGTAGGTATCTCCACTTGATGATAGGCGCTTGACATGTCCAGTGTCGAGTATATTTTATACTGAGCAACATTGTTGACTACATCTTGCATAAGAGGTAGGGGATATGCGTCCAACTGGGTAAATTTATTGATTGTTTGACTGTAATTAATTACTAGTCGCTTTTGGTGGTTTTCTGGTGTGATCACAAATGGTTGAGCTTGCCATGGAGAATTACTTTGTTCAATAAGATCTTCGGAAAGTAAACGTCTTATTTCTGCAGAAATAAACTTTTTGTCGTGTGTAGAATATCGATGCTCTTTCAAAGCAATAGGAGTGCAGTTTTTCAAATGTTCAAAAAGTTTTACTGGCGTAGAAGTTTTAATTGGCCGTAAAGCACCAAGATGTAATGCAGGTTTAGTGCCCCCAAACTGTATGTTGATGCTCTTAAATGTTATTGTAAGAAATCTTGCCCTAATACAACGTCAGTTAACAAGTCTTTTAAAACGGTCACAGTAACTTGACTATAGCTTCAACCATTTAATTCTACTTTTGCTTTAGATTCTCCTAAACTAGATGAGGCACAACCTTTTATAGCCAGACCGAAGCTGTAGTTTGAGTTCTGAAGCACGAAATTCAATTGTTCACTAAAACAATCACTAATGTGCGATAACGTAGATCCTGTGTCAATTAGTGCATTTGCAAAAACGCCATTACCTTTTACAGTAACGTTTACCTTGTCATGGCCACTTTGAACTCCATCGTTGGAACAGTTATCTTGTGGAGTTAGCTTCGTCAAGGAAGCACATGTATCCTTTTGAGTAGAACTGCTTGTCGGGTAGCTGTTTGAACAGCAAACTTTTGCAAAGTGCCCCTTTTTTGACATTGGTAACACTCAGCATCACGAGCTGGGCAATTCTTTTTTGGATGCTTTTTGTTGCCACAAAAGAAGCACTTAGCCACAACAGTGGCTGCCGCAAACTCTTCAGTAATGCTCTCTGCAGCATCTTAAGCCAGTACCGCTGCAAGTGATGAAGGTATCGACGGTGCCATGTCCATTTTGTACTGTTTAGCATTATCATGCGCTATTTTTAATGATCGTGCCTTGTCAAAAGCAGCTTGCATTGCTACTGTAGTTCTGGCTCTTCCAGCAAGCGTTGCCGTATCTCAGATGATGCAAGGCCATTCACTGATGAAAGCATTTCAAATGGCTTGTTGTTTGTGAACTTGTTCTGTTACGGCTCTGAAGTCACAGTTGACCCATAGTTGCTTTAACTTTTGAAACAATTCGTCAACCGATTGACCAGGTTGCTGCTTGCATGATCGCATTAAATACCTGGCAAAAATTGAGTTAAGGGTTGCTGCATAAACTCTTTCCAACTGAGTGATTGCATCATTATAGCTTGCCGCGTCAGATATAATTTCATATACTGCTGCATTTACATGATTTATCAGCAAATTGAGTTTATTTGCCTCTGAAATGTCTCCATATTTTGTAATATAACAGGTAAACGACTTATACCAATGTGTCCACTGCTTTCTAGCTTTGCTGCTTCGCGGATCTGAATCAAAAATATTTGACTGCAAATCTTTAATATTCAAAGGCATAGTGACTGAGAATATTTGTCGAGTAAAATGCAATGATACTAATCACAAATCATAGCATTGCCTAAATTAAAGGTTTAATCGTCAAAAACTAATGCTGATCTACAAGCATAACTTGCATTAGTAAAACTAAAAATACAATTAAATACTTGCAAACCAGCCCGCTGTTCTGTTTCATTCTAGTAAACCACTGTTATAGCAACAGCTGCTATTCTGTAGTGAAATTTACTTGAAAAGAGAACAGAAACTATTGCAAGGCAAAATAGCGCAGAATTACGTCAGCATTAGACAAACGCCAAACTTATTTGCATACAAATTAAAATTATCACATGCTGTATTTATCATTATAACTTTACAAAATACTGGTGGTAGAATCTTCAAATTCAAAAAATTAAATAATTAAAATTGTAAGAGTTATTTTCATGCAGCTGAAAGATGTTGTTTTGCACTAAAAGACATCCATCAAGTCGCTGACTAATGACAATAATGTGACAATTAAGTTGTATCAGTCAAAGCACAAACGCTATGCTGTATTTATGGTTATAAGTTTACCAGAGGTGGGCAAAGTGCAACTACCGCAATCTCCGCAATAGCGGAAGCTGCATTGCGGTTTAATTTTTTATTTTGAAATATTGCAAAAGTTGCATTGCAGACTAAACTCTTTAAAATTTGTTGCACTTTAATTGCACTGCGCTCTCAAAAATTTTTTCGTTAAATAGCACAATTCTATACTTTAAACTTAAATTTTTTATATTTCACTTCTACTATTGATAAATGTCGACTTTTTTTAGTAAATTATGTTCTCTTTTTCTGTCTAAAATTGCAAAAAATGATGTATTTGCATTGTGTCGTGAAATTTCAATTTACAGAAGTTATGTTGCACTTTAACTTGGTACAAAAATGCCGTTTTTAATTGCAAAATTGCGTTGCGCTTTAACTGAACAAAAAAGTTCATTGCGGAAGTTGTGCTGCACTGCAGAAATTTAAAAAATTAAATTGCGCATTTTGTGCTGCGCTTTTGATATAATGTTATTTGTGTCCATCTTGGAACTTTACCATGCCATGCAAAAAACAAACGATATTTTTGTGAATCCTTCAGCAATCAAAATGAAAATTGCAAGAAAGCTAGTTGACATACAGAGCAAGTTTTGGACAAATCAAAACTGTTGGGTGCCAAACGCGAGCAAAATCCTCCACAACTAAAGGCATTAAAAAAAAGAAAATTCCAATTTTAGGTTATTTTTACGCTTGTGACTTTGTGATGTCATAAACATGTGGTGTAGTAAATGGAGCGAATCAAAGTCCGAGCATAAACGGATTTATTGGGACCAAGTTTATTTTGATACAAAAAGCACAAAAAAGCTCTGTCAAGTTATGTCAGGAGCATGACAGTTGTGGAAATTGCTGCTCTTTAACATTTAGAGTCGTGAAAAAGGGGGAAGGACTTCACTTCAGAAGGTGGAGACAAAATTTAAAAAATTTCAGAACAATTGCTATTATTTAGCATAACCTGATGTCACTATTATGACGTGAATTTAACTGCAAAGTTTTGCGTGGCTCTCAAAAAATGCGTACACACTTAACAATCGAGTGAAGTTGTTTATTTCTATATTGTGGTTTTAGTAACCTCTGATATTTCATTTTTAGAACGGTGCCTAGCTCATTAGATCCCAATAATCAACCATTTGTGGTAATTCTTACCTTTACGGATATAAGTGCTTCTGGTAATGGAAATGAAGAATTGGTTTTTGCTTTTGATCCTTCTGGCATGAATATAATGAGTGAACGTGTCTTCAGACCAAGTAAGAAAGTCATAGATGTGTCACAACATAAATATCATGTAAAGTTCATTCGATGCAAAAACCATTATAATGTGGGTTTGCATTTATTGAGAGGCAAGCAAAGTTGGAAGTTGATTTGACATCGTAATAGTGATATCGTTGACACATTCAAATTGTGCTAAACGAAAGTAATTGATGTATGTAATATTTAATATGTAGTTTCGGTCTCTTATTATGTGAGATTCTTCGTTTTGAGGAGGCTTCTTCGTTAACTCTATAGCGTAGTCTATTATATTGAATACTACGGTAAAAGCAAGATGATTTAAAGAAGCAAAATTAGACAAACATTTGTGAATGATCATAAGGGTAATGTAACTATGACATAGTGGTCTGCTAACAACTCTTTCACTTTTAAAATTGGAATTCAAAGCAAGGTTTTAATCGTGTGTAACTGTTTTATCATGACAAATAAAAGGGTCACAGTTTCGACGGGATCGAAGTAGAGCAATGGGCAAATCAAGGTCTATGTGGTTTGTCCTTTTAACTATTGGCACTGCGGCTACTTGAATCAAAACTAAACTCAAAAGTGGCTCATAAGTTTTGTTTGTAAATTTTAAAAGATTGCGATTACAATGCAGTATTCTACCATTACATTCTACTAAGTGAAACATTTCCTTTCTAATCAGGCACTTTATTAATGTAGCTATCATAAGACTTTTTCAATTTTTCACTTTTAAACATAACATCATTTTGCACATTTCAACAACTTGGAAGTACACAGGTTTGGGTCAATGGACAAAATCGACTTAGTACGTTTAGACATCAAAGCTTGCTCTTAAGAACAGGTGTTGAAAGTTTTCAATCAAGCATAGCAAACATAAAATTGGTACCCTCAGCATGCGATTTTTTTGAAAATAACGGCGGAATTTTAACAGCAGACTTCTATTTTTCCATTCGATTGACAAAAAATACGGTGGTGACATTACATCGTAGCATCTTTGAAACCCCATTTTTAGCAGTCAGCAAATTCAGCGAAAGGAAATAAAAGGGCCGTTGTCACTGACAAGTTCATCAACAAAGCCGTGTGCAGCAAATTTCTCTTCAAAATTTGACAATACATGATGCATTCATTGTACTGTTTTCAAATTAGAAATTGAAGGAAAAAAAGATCTTTCACCTGGACAGGGATACTGTGATGAAATAAGGCTTGTTCAAACACGTTTCTCCACTCATATGGCTGTAGTGTATCGCCTGTCACATTTTTTTTTATAGTGCTGGAAATGATTCCTTTGGTGAGTTTAAGTAACATTTTTTACTTGGCACACAAGTTGGTCTTGATGTGGTCGAAGCTGTTTAATTTCAATCCGACAACCAACTTTATGCTGAAATGTGGCTAAAGTAAAAAAAAATCAGCAATATACAAGGTTGCTTTTTGTTAGTGTACCATATTCAACTTAAAGTTTTGGAATCGCTGTAGCATTCTGCGTAGTCGTTTCTGAGCATCAAGTAAAGTGTTTTTGTAAATTACTTCTAAGGGTTAGTCTACACTATGTGTAAAATCGTCAGCATACGAACATAAACTTAGTTTGTTTCAAAGAAAATTTCAGTACGTGCGGTGTATTACCTTACCAGTATACAAGCTGCCAGATGGTTGAAATAAACCAACGATATGCTCGTATGCACATGATTTTACACACAGTGTAGACCGGACCTAATAGTTGGGTAACAAAATGGGGTCAAATCTGGAAAAATTGCAAAGAATGGTTTTGCAATGGTGTTTGGTTTTGCAATGGTGTTTGGTGCTAGAATGGTTTTGCAATGGTGTTTGGTGGTGTTTGGTGCTAGAATGGTTTTGCAATGGTGTTTGGTGCTACATGACGTAAAGAATAACATGCAAAAAGTCTATCAAAATTCCGCCCATCAAAAATTCGAAAATTTTGGGGGTTAGAAAAGGAGAAATCCCGGAAAGTCAATGGGGTTGAATATATGCAGGCTGTCCACAATCATTTTTTCATTTTTAATCTTTTTTTTAATTTTTTTAACCTCTGTCATTGTTTTCATTTTTTTGAACAATTTTCTTTTCATTTTTTTCAAGCTATTTTTTTGGTTTTCAAGTTTTTGTGAAGAACGTTAACTTTATGAATTAAAAATCACTGTTTGTTGTTTATGAATTGAAAACTATTGTTTGTGATTTATTATTTTTATTTTGGGGGGATTAAATCATAGCTTAGCTTTGTGTGAGGAAAATAAGAGAAGCTATATGTAGCAATATTGTTAACTTTTAATAATTGTCATTATTATTATGTTTTGACAAAAGCAACACCTCTAAAATTATCTTTGTTTTTAATACAGATAAATTAGGTTAAAACGTGAGATTTTTTTTATTTTTTGATTTACATCGCTTTTAATAAAAAGGCTGAAATTTTATTGTTAGCCATTGCGCTTGTAGCCCAATTACGCAGCCAGTTTAATCATATTTTCACACTATTAGTTTTAATGCCGCACTTTAAAAGCATTAATTTTCACTCAAATATTTTTAAAATTAAGTTAGTTTTGCAAAAAAACTGCAAAATCTCCAAGTGCTGGGGGCTCCACCCCCAGACCCCCTTGCCTGCTGCAGCTGGTGGCAACTCTGCCCTCGACCCTAAACTAACTGCCAGCATGCAAAAATTTATTTCAAAATAACACATGGTGACAGGTTACACCTAAAGCTATTAAACTGAAAGTGAAAATTGTATAAAAACGTTTGCAAAATATTATACTGTATCTTGAACAGACACCTACTCTGGTAAAATTTCTGGATCCTCCCTGAACTGTATCTTTTTACAGTGTTAATTTTCGATCTAAGGTATGCTAAGTTACCCGAGCGTTGCATCTTCTATCGAAAGTAGCTTCCAAGTTTTTAACACCAAATTTCGCTATGACGGTATTCCTCTCACAAATCTTTGTACAAGTTTGAACGTTTAACTTGCAAAAAGATAACTACCAAATACTAGTCGCCAAAATGGTTTTATTTAAGGGAATTCTTTTTAATTAAATTGTAATAGAATTGGTAATGTATGAAATATTTTCTTTGTGGATTATACAAAAAATACTACCGGCTGCAGAACTATGTTACCTGCTTTGTGCTACAAAAGGCAACTTGAGTTACTTCTACCAAGCTTCAAGAATTATTAGATTTTGTGTGTAATGTTGAATTAATGTGACGTAATAGATAACTTTTTCAAACGTGGACCAGGTAAAAATTTATTTGTCTGGTTGCAGTTATTTCATATTGTTACGTTAACAATCATTAACGTTTTTTTGTGGCTTATTCTTCATTTTTACTGCGATTATCTTGTACACTATTCCAGCTGGAATGCTGAAATTTTTTGCAAAAGGTAAAAAAGCGAAAAATATTAGAAAAAATACTGCTCAAAATCGGTTTAATTAAAGAAATGAGACACTGCTAGAAATCGGTGTATTGAAGAAATGAGAACCACTTGAGGTAAAAAAGAAGTGCCCCAAACCTTTTTCCACAATTCTTTTTATTTGTGAAAATTTGATTTAATCCATTTAACTCCCCATTGGCAACCCTGCATTTTGCAATTTTGTGACATCGCAAAAGACACAGTTTTTCAAAAAATTCTTGCAGACTAAGAAATGCAATTACCAATTGGTAGCAGTGAGTAGCCTGTAGGCCACGAGGTACTAGGGCATAAGTATTATTGTAGGCGGGGCCTATAATGAAATAACTCAGTTTAGAACTAAAATAATGATGATATAATATTACTTTAGTGATCGAGCGCATAAATTGACCAAAGTTTATACTTCTGCATGCAAGAGTATAAAGTTTGGTCATGCTAAAGACAAACTTTTATCAATTTATGTGCTCAATAGCTGAAGTAATATTATATCATCGTTATTTCAGTTCTAAACTGAGATATACCACTACAAGACTTGCCTACTACAATACTTCTGCTCTAGTGGCTACAAGCCTATAACCAAATCTGAAAATTTGACTTCTGCAACTGAAACCTGTAGTGTAGACCTTGGCTAGTAGTACTGATCTGCAGCACGCCTTTTGTGATGTCACAAAGTTGCAAAATGCAAGGTTGCCAATGGTATAAAGTCAAACGGATTAAATCGTATTTTCACAAATAAGCGTAATTGTGGAAAATGGTTTGGGGCGTCTCTTAGCAGTTCTCATTTCTTCAAAAAAAACTGATTTTGAGCAGTGTCTTTAAAAATAAAACTGAAAAAAATTGCAAAATTTTCCACCTAGTTTTCTTGCAACACAGGGTGAAAGAAAGAGGGTGGTAAAAGAGCCGTATAAAACCTGGCAAATAGGCGTGGATTAGGCACCACTGCTCTTATACGTTATTAAAATGCATGGTTGGGGGTTTGGGAGGCTTCACCCCCCAGACGTTGATATGTGTTTTTTTAAATCCTTGCTGATTTTATTTTGCCATTTGTATCTTTGGCTTTAATCGGTTTGAAAACGTTATCTTTATTTATTAGATAGTGTTTGTGTGATAAGTTAGGTACAAGCCACTCTGTTTATGTAGCATGATTGCAAATTTTCTTATAGTATCTCGAATTAATAAAAAGTTTTTCCATTTTTTTTACAGTGTTGGTCATTTTTGTCACAATTTTTGTCATTTTTTCTGTAAATTGCTGTCATTTTAAAAAATTTTTTTGTTCAAAAAGTGAGTGGACAGCACGAAGTTGGTCTATACTCCTTAGTTTTTAAAAGTGGTAAAACTCGAATGAATTTTTATTAAAAATTGTGTTTTGGGGTAAAATGGTGGTGTTCAACCACAAATAAAGGCAAGATTCGCATTAGTCTAGAAAAATTGGTTGATGACGATACCATCAAACTCCAAAGCATAATTATTTTGTAATGTCATAGAGCTGTCGATTTGTTCATCGAACTTCCACCAAGCAAAACTGTCTTGCAGGAAAAAAATTAATAAATTTATATTATATTGTAATTTTGAGTATTACACCCCTCTATGCAATGCTCAGAATAGCGCTTTTTCGGTCAGTACTAAACCTTGTCACTTGTCAGCAAATAAAGACAAAAATTGGAGGAGTGTTGTGACTAGAAGAAATCTGTTGGTTTATTCAAAACAAAATGCAATAACAGTATTTGAATTTTTAACAAAATTCACAGCATGCTGGGCTGGCTGCAACGAATAAATGTTCATAAATTGGGACTACATCTGAGTTGGTATTATACCAGTTTTCTTGTTAAATTAAATGCCGATTCTCAATGGTTGGGAGGTGGACTACGCACGCGTTTTGTGATGTCGCAATTAACAACAAAAAATAAAGTGCTAATTCATTTTTTTTTAAGTTTTTTTTTTTCATTTGGATATGTAGTGTATTAAAAGAATCGATTTTTTCCATTTGATGTATCTTTAGCTAGATGATTATTAAACTCAGTTTATTTTGGTTTTAGCTTGCAATGTAAATCAGTCCAGTAATCTGTTTAATTGTCCTGATCCTTGCTATTGCAACGATGTAGCTTCGGAAAGATGTCAAAACGGAGAGCAGATTGGAAATCGAACTTGCTTGGCAACTGGAGAATTTCAAAGCGAAAGTCAATGTTTGCAAGGTAAATTTTTAGCTAGGCACTGTATGGTAATGAGCACTTCGAAACCATTGATTGTTGTGCAAGCAACAATGGATGTGACGTGCAGCAATGTTTACTGTAATTTTTTACCAACCTGCTGCTCCCCAAATTTTGTCAAAAGCGATTGTGCTCTCAATTGGTAAATGCATTTGCAGAGAAAAACAGATCTAACCCCAAAAAATTTACAGCAAAAAGTTTTTTTACTGATTTTTTTGCTAACTCTCGACTGAATAACTACATGCTAAAAAGTACTTCAACTTTGCAATTAAAGTACGTAATTGGACAGCAATTTTTCGTCTTCATTTTCATGTTTTAGGGTGCTTTTTTAATCATTTAATCCCTAAACTTGATAAAAACCTGATCATATTTTAACATTAGTGTAATAATAGTGATATACAGTAGCATGTCAAATACGAAATACGTAGTTTTCCAAAAGCAATATCAACTAACAAACAGAAGTGCTCGAGGACGTCCTAGGCTTTGAGCTCAAGGTCTTGGCCTTAGCCTCGAAGCTTACAAGTCCTCAAAAATGTCTTGAGGACAGCTCTATTTTTTGATTGGTTGAAAAGAAAGTAACCAAACAAAAATTACCCTAAACTTCTAGTCTGTCAATTCGTTTTCTTATATAGACAATATGATGTGATAGCTAAGTCATCATAAACGAAATTTTAAATGGCATTGGGTGAAAGCTTTAATCGGAGAATGAGGTGGCAAAAGGCAATGTAGAATTGTTCTTTTTATTTCTGCTAATACTTTTGCTGCGGATGGTACAAACAGCAAACAAAGCACTAAAATCAAACTGAGCCAATATAACAATGGATCTGGCGGTCCGGACACAAACATTTTTGAGTTGCTAATGATGCTGCAACATGACAGTGTCTATACTAACAAAACTTATCTTGAGAGTGACAACTTGCTTTAAAAATACGCGGCAAATATTGCAAAGAAATTGTTTTGAGATAAGGAAGAACTACTCTAATCACTCACAAGCGGTCTTGGAGCAAAGCCACATCTGCTGAGCGATTTATGTGTTGAAAATCGCCACTAGGAATCCCCAATAATAAACTTCTGTATCAGAAAAAATGCTGCACTTAATCAATTTTTTACACAACGTTGTGAACATGAAGAGGCAAAGCTCTCTGGATAATTTTGGGCATTTTTAGAGAAAAAATAGTGATTTCTTATTTTTACGTTGCTAAATTGTGAACCTTTCGAAGAGAGGCTCTGGAGCAAATCGTGAATGTCACCAATGGCTTCCTCCTTAATACAGACTTGTTGAAATTCTCAGGTTACTTTTTGCCGTTATATACTTTGTGTCAAATTTTTCTAAGTGCCTTTGGCGGCCGAAACGTGCTCGCCCATTCTTTGATTGGCTTGCCCATTTTTTTGATTACATTAATGCCACTAGTTACCAGAATCAAGGGTCAAAGCAGCTCAAATCCATCGCACCCACCCATTGCATGTGCGAGGCGACCGAGGGTTTGTGTTTTTTACCTACAAATGTTGCAGGGCAAAAGGTAGCATTGATGATTTGCGCATACCAAGTTACTGAAATTGCTTTCATTTAATTGCCATATGCTTATCTGCATGGAACTTGTGAAGAAACATTTTGAACGTTGATTGGTCGCGTAATTATTTTTGGTGGGAAATTCCCATGAACAGATTTTTTAAACATTGTTTTTTTATAGATATATATGCAAAGACTCAATGCTATATATGCTATATATGATAATGATATATATGCAAAGATGCAAAGACTATTTTTTGACACAATCGGCAGAGTGGTCGAATGGTTAAAGGCGTCGTGTTTACAACGACCCTGATCGAATGGTCTGGGTTCAACCCGCACCCTGGTCACATTGTTGCGTCCTTGGATAAGATGCTTTACGATGTTATCTCTACTTTGTGGCTTCGAACAAGCAGCAAAGTCAGTAAAAAAGAATTCGAAGAAACCCACAGGAACATTGGATCGTCGGAAACTCCTAAGCAGGTGCGGATTCCTCCAATCACGAAGTAGTCGTTGCAATGAAAAGTGTGCGGATTGTCCAATAAGTTAGCGTCTGAGGCTGTTGGGTGACTGGAGGATAAATTTGTGCTACAACAACAACAACTTTTGTCAAACAAGTGTTCAGTACATGGCTGAGAATTGTAATTGGATTAGTCTGTGTGCTACTTGCATTAGCATTGCTGGTTGCTCCCCAAATGTTTATGACGTCACAGTGCTATGCATGATGGCAATAATGGATTGGTTTGTGTTAAAAATAGTTTTTGGAAGGCCACTGTGCTGTCAGTTTTGTTAAGCTGTAATTGACTTACACAAATTTATTCTAATAGCTGATGAAAATTTGAAATGAATGCATTTGGGGGGTGACCACCCTGCCATGATGTCACAGAGCAACAAAAGTACAATTAGAATGTCATTTTAGGCATTTAACTGCTAGTATCAGAGTGAATTTTATGGGTTTTTTGACAACTTTCATTACAAATCGAGTCAACCATTTTTACAGGGACACTGTGACATCGCAATGAGGATTGCAAAGTTTGTGCTTTATAATAACATGCATGTACCTGAAATAGGTGGAGTTTTTCAGTAGCCCTCGTGCAACCGATTTCTACTTAGCTATACTTAAACTGTACAAACCTGCAAGGTTAGACCAACGCACATACATGTTGAATGTGTCACCCTTTCAAAGCATTTAAAAGTTGCAGAAATACAAAATTGAAGCAAATTTGTGTGAGCAAATCCAAATGCCAAAACTCACAGATTTTAGAGTCATTTGAAAAAAACAAATTGCTAAAATAAGAATTTATTAGCAAGAAATTTGTGACGTCACAACAGTACTGAAGAGGGACTCTGCATCTTTTGAACTGTTTAAAAAATTATGGTTTGTTTTGCTAAGTGTAGTACACAAACTGAGCTTGATAAGTAGCAAAAATTGCATTTGTGATGGCACAATGACGTCATTGGTCTACACATGACGTAGTGGTTCAACTTGGTCGATTCAGAAACTGCAAGTTCATCTCTTGGTCGTTACAGAAAGGTTAAAAAAATTGAAGTACGTAAGGAAAGGCAGAAACACTGAAGGTTGGACCTTTTATGACATCATAACTTCGTATTTGGGGGAAAGCCATAGACAGAATTGGCATCAATCAAGTAAGCTTAGTGATATGTGCCTTGCAATGGTTGTAGAAATGTGCAGACACAAGCAGTTTTGTATCTAAGCCAAAAAATGAAGAATTTGACACCCTTTATGACGTCATAACTTTCGATTTTAGGGGGTCCCTAATGCCGATAATGGTACGAGTGAACTCAGTTCAAAAAACTAACGTTAATGTATTATATGTGTATTAGGTTATGGTAAAACACTTATAAAAACTTTGTAGTGTATAATATCGTTTTCTTTTTCACTACAATGTCATTGTATTATTAGACATTAGATTCGAGACTATGTAGAGACATAACGAGCACTAATGTCACTAAATTGCAAAGAAAAGATTAGCTTAAAATTAGGGTTGAGAAAATGTGGAAAACTTCGTTTTTCAACTTAACATTTACAGTGTTTTTGTTTTTTCAAATTGCTTTAAAAATGCAATTGCATATTATGTTTTAAAAATCACAAAAATTGCTGTATTTTTTTTTGCTTTTTTTGAAACAAAATGACTAAAATTGTTCAACAGAGGCATGGGGACTTTGCCCTTGCCCCCAGAACCCCATTTTTTCCCAAGGACTAGAGCTTGCAAATGCCGTGTGCAGTACCTCAATTCCTTAAAAAAAAAATTTTATTTACAGTATTTTGCAATACTTGTAGATAATGATATCATAGTCGCTATGTACTAGGGTGTCCCAAAAAAACAATACTTTCAAAAGTTTCTGCTCTGTCAGCGATTTTGGGATCACATTGCTAAAAAAACTTTCCCAAAAAACTTTCAACTCAATCGGATGACGTTTAGGGGCAACACCATACCCCTTTTTAATAGCGCTTACCCCAAAATTTTGATAATCGGTTATTTCGGCCAATTTTTGAGATAAATATGTGATGTCACCGGTATCCGGACACGAGCCCTAAAAACACGAGCCCTAAAAGACAGCAGTCCTAAAAACACAATTCCTAATGGACATGAGTCCTAAAGTACACAAGCCCTAACGGACACGAGCCCTAAAAAACACGAGTCCTAACGGTCAGGAGTCCTAATGTACCCAAGTCCTAAAGGACACGAGTCCTAAAAGACACGAGCCCTAAAGGACATGAGTCCTAAAAGACACAAGTTCTAAAGAACATGAGCCCTAGAAGACACGAGTCCTAAAAGACACAAGCCCTAAAGAACATGAGTCCTAAAAGACACGAGCCCTAAAGGACACGAGTCCTAAAGGACACGAGTCCTAAAGGACACGAGTCCTAAAACGCTAAAAGACACGAGTCCTAAAGGACACGAGCCCTAAAAAACACGAGTTCTAAAGAACACGAATCCTAAAAGACACGAGTCCTAAAGGACACGAGTCCTAAAAGGACACGAGTCCTAAAGGACACGAGTCCTAAAAGAAACGAGTCCTAAAGGACACGAGCCCTAAAAAACACGAGTCCTAAAGAACACGAGTCCTAAATGACACGAGTCCTAAAGGACACGAGCCCTAAAAGACATGAGTCCTAAAAGACACGAGTCCTAAAGGACACGAGTTCTAAAGGACACGAGTCCTAAAAGACACTAGTCCTAAAGTATGACTCATAAAACATACGCGTCATTACTTACACGAGTTTTTAAAAAAGCGACCCGTTTGGAGATGCGGCTGAGTATCAATTTCTTTTGACCAACCAATTCAACTACGTATCAAAATAATCAGATGGTTTTGGGGTTCAGAGTTCAGTATTTCCTCTAGCAAATTACGCTATAAGGAAGAGAGATTAAAAGTTTTATTGTGATTGGAGAGTGTCCGCCACTACAACGGTAGGCTCGGGTTCGATTCCCAACAGTTGGATAAACCCCAACACTTAAAAATGGTGATCACTGTTTTCTGCTTCTGAAGTATGGTCACAGTTTGTTACTAACTGTTTAGTGCAATAATCATCAATGTGGGAGTGAAATAATTGTTTAGAGCTCATTAATTATTTAGGGCATGTTAATTACTTAGGGCAAGTGTGCCCCCGATAATTGACTTTTAAATGCCTTAACGAAGATAGATGTTTTTACAAGTTCGTCACTATGAAGTTGTTAAATACACTTTAACGTCGTTTGCCATTCCAATATTAGAAATGCGTGGAAAAATATTTTGACATAATTTAGAAATGCCATCCCACCAAATTAAATCCCCCAATAGTCAATTTTTTGAATAACCTAATTGTTTTTAAGATCAGTAGATCTTTCAAAATACTTTGACGTGGTTTGGGGGTGCTACCCCCTCGGTAACCCATTAAATAGATCCCCCAAACCTTTTATTTTTAATTTTGAGCTAGAATAACATTTTTTAAATATCAGTAGGTACTTACCGATCGGTGGTTGAGTGGATAGAGCGTCTGCTACTGAAGCGGTAGATTCGGGATCGATTCCCGGTCGGGTCAAACCAAAAACTATAAAAATTGATATTCACAGCTTCCCTGATTGACGTTCAGCAAATAAAGGGATAGTGTGAAGCCTCCATCGTGTGCGGTAGACAGGTGGGCAGGTGGCAGCTTGACTCGAAGACCGAAAAGTCACTTCGCTGTCTTCTGGCCAAGGTAACTTGGTAAATAAAATGTAATTACAATTACAATAAAAGTCAAAAAATTAGAAATATAATTTGACGTCTGTTCGAGATAAAAGTTTAAAATTGCTGTTATTAATTTAAAAAATAGATTCTTGGACCAACTTAGTTTCGAAATCGCCATGCGTATGCTGAACAATGACTCGCACTGTCACAGTGTTATTATAACGCTGTACTTGCGACGACATTGAGGATGCATTTTGCGGAAAAACCACCCATCACGTCGGCTACATTATTTTCACTCGCAATCATCATTAGGCGATTTGCTCTTGATCTGTTAATCAAACACTAACTTTTAGCTTCTTATCGTGCTGTTGATGCAAAAGGGTTTATTCATCACATAAATTAAAATTACAATCATTTTTCAAAGTTTTATACCACCCATTATTGTTTTGAAATAGAGTATTTCAAAGTTTCTACTTGTTCCAATTTGAAAAATTCAACCGATCTGATGTTTTATCAGAGACAATTTATCACAATAGCTTCAAACGTTTTCGCTAATGAATGAGTTTTAAAACCGCAAGAATAAAACATATTTGCATTTTGTTTTTTTTTTTCATTGTATATGGCAGAAGATTTTACATCATTCATATTCATTTTACATAAAAAAGTAAAAATTCATTCGTTTTAGGATTAATTTTTACGTTTAATTTTTGCTGAAGAACTTGCTTTTTAACAAACCTTGAATAACAGAAATTTAAAAAATACCAATAATTTCGTCAACTTGAAGTGAAAAAGTCAAACAATTTTTATGAAAACGCAGTAGAGTTCATATCCCTCATTCATGGATTAGACTCCTGTTTCTGCAATGTTTTCAATACACACTATGTTTTGATTGCAAAATTATTTTTTTGTTGATCTTAATTTTCTGCACTACCTTGTTTGCGTATAAGATACTGCAAAACATACAAATTATAATTTAAAAAAATTTTTTTATGACTATGTCGTATTTTATGCTTGTGGCTAGATAAAGTATAATTTCTGATAATGTAATTAAGTGGCGGGATGATTTTTCGAAGCACAAAAATGTTAGCAAAGATCGTAGGATAACGTCTCTCTTTGTCCTTTTGTTTGCGCTCTTGCGCCGTAGATCGTTTTCATGTAAGTTGGTGATTTCAAAAAAATCTATTAATCTTTGTTAAAATGAAAGAAAGAGCAGAATGTTCAGCATAAAGTGTAAGTTACGTTAGGTTCACATTTTTACAAATTTCTCAAGAAAAATTGTTCTGCGTTGATGTTGAACTCTCTTTATTTGATTTTTTTTATTTCTTACAGTAAAAAAATTTTTCTTTCTATTTCTTACAAATATATAATTTAAAAAATTTGATCACAATGCTCCATTGAAAATTTTAAAATGCAGTTTTCTCAAATTTACTGCGCTTTGGCGGTTTCAATTCTTCCAAACAAATTTTATTAGTTACAATATTCTTTATTGGATTTTTTGGAGATCAAGAAACTGTAGTTTTCTTTCATTATTGGATTTGTGGCAAACAACGTTTCCTCTCAGAGCTTGCTTGGTGTGAGCGGAATAAAATGCCAAGTGAGCTCCAAAAAAAGGTCTTCGCCGCAACCTGGTTCTCTTTCAGTCTGGAATTTCGGAATTTTGCCCCTCAAATTTAAGTAAAGGTTGAAAAAAAAAAGGTCTTCACCGCATTCTGGTTCCATTTTAGTCCAAAATTTCGGGTTTGTTGTTTAAATCTTGCATTTGTAATATAATTTTATGATATCTAAATTATGGTCTCGCTTCCAATTGAAAGCACGTATTACCCTTGTCTTATCAACACTTATAGAGTGTGCGGCAGAACTGAAGTACTGCGCTGGGGTTCAAGGCTATCTGCGCGGCGTCGCAGCTTAGAGGAAACATAGACTGCAAACAAACTTTAATTTTCAGACAGTTTGCACGCGTTCAATTTTGTCAAAAAGAACTCGGCTGGTTTGTAGTTAATTCAATGATGAAATTAAAAAAGATTTATGAAAAGTTAATACAAATTGTTACAATTTCTAACATCAGGGAAACATTATACTCTATATTTAGTGCTTTGGTGTGCAGGTCAATCGGGCTGCAATATTTTTAAGAACTTTGGCATATTTTGGAATTGTTTCAAATTTAAGATGTTGTCCAATTTGGGATTTTAAACAGGATCTGTATTTAACTAAATAATATGGGCAATCGTCAGCAAGTAATCTAAGGGCGTGAGGACCAGCAGCTTGCTGCATTTTGGAGCCGTTGATCTTTGATTTCATACGATCGTCTCCGTTTGCCTGCTGGCTCGCCGTGATTTATTTTAATAAGTTTCACATGTCGTTGAGCTTCGTCTTTTCTGCGACAATACAAATAAAACTTAAAGTGAGAAATTGAAAAACTACCTTATACGAAAAGCCATTTCTTTCGATGTTCAAAGCCGTAAAATATCAATTAAACAATATATTTATCGTTTTTAAAGCAGAAGACTTTTTAATGGCGTAATTTTTGGTCGCAAAATTACAATGTTTACTTACTAAAGGCGAATTTACCCAAATCCGTTTCAGTCCATTTTGTTTTTGGTTTTTGCTTCTTCGTGAAAAAGTATGCTCTTTTTCGTGCGCATTCTTATTAGTTTTATGTGCATTATGTAGAGTGTTATTACTGTACATATTGATCAAAAATTTGTGTATAAACAACTAGGCGTAGCATGAGAAAGGGAGGCAGAGAGCCCGCCCTCCCCCCCCCCCAATCGCAATGCCAGCAATGATAAATTTGTGGCCAAAACGGCTATCCTTTCATCTATTTCTTGGTTTGTGTTCACCTTGCACGAGACCGTGAAGACGTTATCGTTTTTTTGCTCTTCACCTTTTTTTCGAAAAAAATTCAGTTCTTCAGGCCGTAAAACTTGTTCTTGTTGTTTTTTTTTTTTTGGTCTTCACTTTATAAGTTGTGGTGTGGTCTCCTACCCCAATCCTAAATTGGTCTCCAACAAAATTTCACCCCCCCCCCCCCCAATCAAGACTCTTAAGTCGGACTGTGAAGACTTTTTTCTTGGTGTTCACGTATGTGATTTGTGGTTTGGGCCGCCCCCAATCAAAAATCCTGGCTACGCCTATGATAAACGATGAGAGTGATATTTCAAAATAGGGCTGTTTAACCCTTCGTAAAAAACGTTTTTTGAAAAAAAGTTTTGTCCAGTACGTGACTGTCTGGTTGGTGTGGACACGGACATACGTATAAAAATGCTTACCAAAAAGAACATTACTTTTTCATGAAGAAGAAAAGCGTAAAAAAAACGACAAAAGCGGATAAAAAACGAATACTGTATTGAATTCAACTTAAATAGAATACCGGCCGCGCATGCACTGACAATTTTACTTTCCAGTCAAGTTCATGTACTGACTAAACAAATAATCAAAGAAATTCTATATGCGATGATTGCGAGTATGCTCACTATTAATAACTTTTTTGAGGGAGATTATCGAGAAATCAAGATGAACTGTTCATCAGTGTTGCAAACGGCTTTGAATAACACATACCGTAAGTGTTTATCAACGTCAGTAATGCAGTGAAGTGGTGTTGCGCAGTTAGCGAACTTTTCTGAATCTAACGTTTATCGCATTATTTATCAGATAAAATTTTGAGAATACGAAACAACTAAAACAATCTCAAATTAATTGAAATTCTTTTTTTTTTGAGAAAAGAGAAATAGCTTTGCTATAGAATTTAATATCGTTAACTAGTTGTTACCTATTTTGCAAGCTATCAACATCAATAACAATAAAAATGCCCTAAGAAAATTAAATTCACACATGACGCTGTAACTAATAATAAATAATGTCCTTTTGCGAGTGCGACAAAAACTAAAATGACACAATAAATCAAAAAATTATTTAGAAAATTTTCCTAGCATTTTGTACGTAGAAAGAAAATTTTTATCAGCCCAATATCAAAAAGAATTTACAAACGACATCCATTACAAACTGCCAAACTACATCAACAGATGATCGATAATATTACGATAAATCATCGAAAAGGAGAGAAATTTTCGCGTTCTAAAACCGCAAAGAGCGCATTATGTCATCGTTTTAAGGAGCATGAACCATGGACTGAAGTCCATGCATGAACTACCGTTTTTCAACAAGTTCATTAATCTGCGTTCAGATCAACGACGACTTGTTTGCAGTTGGTACTGCACTTCGAATCTCCAATACCTTCTAATTATTATTGTTGGATTGCAGCTACGTCACAGTTTTTCCTCGCCAAAACGATTGGACGTCAAAATGCCATTACAAAGCATCGAAACTTACCGTAAATCAATGTTTGATTCTTTCAGTAGGCGTATTTAAAGAATTTGAATGTAAAGTCAAAACTTTTGTCGATAGCCTATAGCTTAGTTGAAAAGTTACCAGGATCAATTTATAGCTTATATAACTCAGCGGGTCTAGAAAGTAATTATGCCTTTTGTGAAATCTCATTGTCCACTCTGCCTGATATTGTCCACTTTGCCCGGTTTTTTAATTTGTTTCACACCGTAATTTTGGCCATATTCTAAAATACATAAAATTCTATGCCGCAGCAATACCACATTGCAGATTAATGTTTAATTTAAGCACTACTTATGAATACTGATTTACACCACTAGTTCAAGTCGAAATACATGTAAATTAAGGCTCGATCAACATAACATTCAGGGCGGTTAAATCATTGGTTTAAAATTTAAATGACATCTTTACGAAATAATTCAATGAAAACAACTGCTTCTGCGTTTTAACTCCTAGCAACCGTAACGGTAAACCGCTACTGACAACATCAAATGCAAAATAAATCTATGAAATTACAAAAGTTTAAAAATGCGTTATTTGTCACGAATGAAGGAGATGCAACTGTTCTATTTCAGGGCCGTCAATAGTAAACCTTGTATTTGATAACCGAAGGTAGCTACCACCATGTACATTACAAGATTTTCGTGGATTACTTGACAGCAAGTCGAATTTATGTCACTGAAAAAAGCAAACAAAAACCCCGAATTCTTACCAATCAAATTTTTTTCAGCATTTACCGACTTTTATGCAGCATTTAACTTTAATGTTTTTTAGGACTCGTGTCCTTTTAGGACTCGTGTCTTTTAGCGTTTTAGGACTCGTGTCCATTAGGACTCATGTCCTTTAGGGCTCGTGTTCTTTAGGACTCGTGTCCTTTAGGACTCGTGTCCTTTAGGACTCGTGTCTTTTAGGACTCGTGCCTTGTAGGGCTCGTGTCCTTTAGGACTTGTGTCTTTTAGGACACATGTCCTTTAGGGCTCGTGTCCTTTAGGACTCGTGTCCATTAGGACTCGTGTCCTTTAGGGCTCGTGTCCTTTAGGACTCGTGTCTTTTAGGACTCGTGTCTTTTAGGACTCGTGTCTTTTAGGACTCGTGTCCTTTAGGACTTGTGTCTTTTAGGACTCATGTCTTTTAGGACTCATGTCCTTTAGGGCTCGTGTCTTTTAGGACTCGTGTTTTTTAGGACTTGTGTCTTTTAGGACTCGTGTTCTTTAGGACTCATGTCCATGAGGACTTGTGTCTTTCGGACTCGTGTTTTTTAGGGCTCGTGTCCATTAGGGCTTGTGTACATTAGAACTCGTGTTCTTTAGGACTGGTGTCCATTAGGACTCCTGTTCATTTGGACTGGTGTCCGTTAGGACTCGTGTCTTTAGGACTCATGTTTTTTGGGACTCGTGTTCGTTAGGGCTTGTGTTCATTAAGACTCATGTCCTTTAGAACTCGTGTCCGTTAGGGCTTGTGTACTTTAGGACTCATGTCCATTAGGAATTGTGTTTTTAGGACTGCTGTCTTTTAGGGCTCGTGTTTTTAGGGCTCGTGTCCGGATACCGGTGACATCACATATTTATCTCAAAAATTGGCCAAAATAACTGATTATCAAATTTTGGGGTAAGCGCTATTAAAACAGAGTGTGGTGTTGCCCCTAAACGTCATCCGATTGGGTTGAAAGTTTTTTGGGAAAGTTTTTTTAGTGATGTGATCCCAAAATCGTTGACGAAGCAGAAACTTTCGAAACTATTGTTTTTTTGGGACACCCTACTATGTACTGTTTAAAAATTATGATAACATTTAATAAAATTCTATGAAAAGAACTTAAAGAAGTCGTTTAACCAAACAATAAGGTTTGTGGTTAAAAAAATACTAAAAGGGTGGGGATCCATAATCAGTGGACGTTTGCACCGGGCTATAACTGATGAAATTAAGGCCCTAAAACTCACGATTTTCACATTTAGAAATGAGTTACACTCCTCGAGTTATGGCCTTAAGCATTTTATTACCGCTACGGAAGAAATTCAGAATTGCTGCTGAAGTGTAAAACTGTCAAATAACATTTGTTGTTTTTAGAAACTACTGTTTTCGAGTTGTCATCAAAAACCTAGCGAAATTCAATATCTTAAACATTTTTACACTTAAAAATAATAGACAATATAATTTGTAGAAAAATTGTTTCTTGGTTCTGGGCCCCAGATTTTTTTTTTTTGAGACCTTGGCCTCGATTGTTTTCTACACTGTACAAGCTTGATGTTCTTCATGGTCGACTCCTGGGAAGTCAGAACAACTTCCCCTGGCAGTTAGATGGCCAGATCAACCACCAACCCTGCAGCCACAAGCAGCTTGAGTCATTGATACTCGTGTTTATTTCCTGGAAAGCCTCTGCCACTGTTCAAGCCCTTAAGGTTTGTCCAGTTTAGCTGAGAGGTTTGTCCAGCTGGGGAATATCTTTGGTTAGATATGCTTAGAGCTGCTGATGAGAGCTAAAAGCTTGAAGCAGCGCTGGTCCAGCTCTGTGCGTTTTCTATACCTTTGCAACAAACACTGAATCTTTGTACGGATTTCTGTCTCCTATAATCTTGCCCAATCTTATACGATGGTGGTAATGTATAAGCATCCAACTACAAGTAATGTTGACATGTTTATCAAAGAATTGTCAATCTGTTTAACTGACCTTGGCTATCGCAGTTCTACTTTTTATATTATTGAACAATTTAAGAATAATTCCTCCCCAATCGATATTCAGTTGCAAAAAGATCTCGGAATATGTTGCCATCTCGTGGTGCCTTTCTTCTTATTACAAATTCAACAAGCGTAACTTATAGTTCCCCAGCAATTATAAATCAATTATTACCTAACAATTATGAAAGCTGCATCGTTTTTCAGTACAGATTGCACAGCTTTTTAATGTTTTGAACTCAGCAACGTACATCATCAGTAAAAAGTAAAATCTAAAGCAGTAAAAAGTATGAATATGTGTAAATATATCGCAAATAAAAGTAGCCTCATTGTAGTATAGTACAAAGCTGTAATAGTAATAGCGCTGCATATTCGTAATTCATAGGCGTTTGCAGGATTTTTGATTGGAGGGGGGCACAAACCACATGTAACGACGTCATCAAAAGTTTTCAAAAGAGGAACGAGCTTTTTGTGGGACAAAGATGTTGTAGATTGGAAGATCAAAAGCCGTGTGTTTGTGTGTGTTGCACTTAAGCAGAATTTTGTCATAGCGAATGGACTTAAAACAAAAAGTGCAATATTAAATATGCAAATTGGGAGATGTGTGTGAGTAAAGTAGTGTAACTCAAACATGCCGGAAATGGGGGTGTTGGGGCGAAGCCCCCAACTGCTGGGCGATTTCTGTAATTTTTTATAAAAATTAGGTATTTTAAAGCCATAAGATCACAATTTGTGCGTGTTTAAAGCCATTTGAAAGAACTAGATTTTTAACATTTAGAAGCCAAATGAAAAAAATAAATTGTTTAGTCCTCTTTTTACTTACAATTCAAGTCTAAAACACGTTTAGAATCTTGCATGTCGGGATTAAATTTTGTAAGTTATTTGGCCCAGGTTGTGGAAAGTAAGGTACATTGCCTTGCAAAGATTTTTGTTAGTGACTTTTGTTTTGTCTTAAAATAACCAGTTGTAGAAGTACATGTACGACCATGGGGCCCAGGCCCCCTTAATTCAAATTCTATAACTTTAATGAGTATTTCTCCTAGCTAATTTTTTCAAAAGTATTTTGTCGCATAATACCTGAGGAGATGGAGGTGGATTGGTATTTAAAAATGGTACAATACATGGTTACGCTTACTAGCCATGTTATTGCCCAGGTTGGATTTATATTGGGCGGTGCCCTTGGCTCTTTGGAGATTTCAGCAACATTTTTCTGCCAGATATAGATGAAGACCAAACAAAGTCTCACCATCTGAGTGCGGGCCCCTGGCACTGTGCTACATGGTAAATCTGCCCAGGCTATTGCATTACGTTCATGAAAAGGTTAGATGAGGGCCTGAGATAGCAACTTTTAGAACAAAAACCCTAATTTCATCTGGGTTACGCATATAAATTGGTTGGCAAAAATTGAATTAAGAGGGCTCGGGCCCCCTAGCGGTAAATATTATTGCTCATTACTGTTGTACGCATGTATGCTATATGCGAAAAATGCTAAAAGAAACTGAACTAAAGCAACAGACTTTTTGCCATATTTTTATCATTGGAGACATTTTGATTGGGGTGGGGGGCGGGCGCCCTGGGCCCCTCTCTGGCTACGCCTATGACAGAACTATACTTTCTGGTTGTAAACAAATCGCTGCACTAGATGTACTAAGTTACGTGTTCTGTAGTCAAAAATAAATGTGTATCGATTTGATGGTAAAAATTGTTCTTTTTGAATTAGAACATTTAATCCTACTAATAAAATTAAAACGTTATTTGAAAAATAAAAGTACTCAATCTATAAATGCAGTTCGAACTTGGAAATTTTTTGAATTTGCTTGTTCTTTTTTTTTCTTGAACGATGATCAATTTTTATTTAGTGACTCATAGCTTTATAATTATGATGACATTCGCAGTTTGCATTCTTTCTTAAATCGTTTATAAAAATACTGGTCCAAAGTTGTACATTACAAAATTTGAAGTTCTTACTAGAATTAGTTCAAATTGAGTCAAAGAATAATTTAGCTTACTATTTAACCACGTTTGATGAATGGGCGTGTATTGTAGGCTACAAGCCCACAACCAGGATTGTACAAGGGGGCTTGATTCAAAAATTAAAATATTTTTGTTTGAAAAATGTTTAATTTGGACCAAAAAGTTTAAAATAGCTATTGCTAACACTCACCCACCAAAAAAAAAAAATTTGAAGTCCCTCGGCAAATATATTATGATTGAAAAATGCCTGAAATATATGTGCACTATATGCGTCTTTTATAATTTGCCTTGCATAAGATACATGCATGTGGAAACATGCATCTTCACTGTTAAAGGAACCATAAAATAAAACCCAGTTTTATGTAAAACAGAAAAAAAGTGGCGTTTTAGGAAAAGCTGCCTAAGTTGCAAATTTATCTTTTTGAATTTGGCTTTGTAATGGCACTCTGTTGTTATTGTATCTCGAAGGTCTTGTTAAGCATGGAGTTTGTATCAGCTGTGTTACTTGGAAGCTTTTTAGTGAGCTGTATTATATAAAGCAAAGTGCTCAGATTTTCTGCGATGTGGTTGTGGGTATTCCAAATAATGTGTGTTTGATCAATTGTTTACACACCAAATCAAAAATATAAATTAAAAGTTTCAGCTGATTCAAATAGGTACAGGGTGAACTTAGAGCAAAAAAGGCTTATTTCAAAGTAATTCTTTTGTCTACCTCACTCATTGTTTTTTATTACTGCTAAAAATATGTCGGAAACAATTTGTACTTTCATTTTTCTACCAACTACCTTACTTGTTTGCTAGCAACTACTCGTGATATAACCAATAGGGTGTTGCACTTTCATAAAAATTTTTTTGTTGGTAATGCCTAATATGATTTTCAGCTTGCAAATGTTGCAAAACCCCGCCAAATTTTTTTTTTTAACTTTAATGTTTAGGGGTCCCACGCTCACCTCAATTTTTTGCCATTTGCCAAATTTAACAATATATTGAATCGCTTGTCCAGCTTTTATTTTAAATGACAAGTATAACATATTACATATGATGTTAATCAGAATTAGGAGGAGAATACAATGAAACACAAAATACATGTTTGCTAAAACAAAAAATCTTTAAAATTTTACATTTAGATTTTGAGAGGCAAAAATCCTATTTGTATTCAATTTTACATCAGAACAATTTTCTAACAAGTTACAAAGTGTAGTTGAACTCTGAGTAATATATTCAGTAGGGTGTTGCAATACTTGCAAATGTTGCAACCCATAGGGTAAATATAAGTTTTTGGTCTGAATATGCAGCAAAACCACACCAAAAGTTTTTTGAAAAATAATTGATGTTTAGGGGTTCCACGCTGACCTCAAGATTTTTGGTGTTTTTTGATAAATTTGTTAGTTGATAAATGTTTTTTGGTAAGTTTTTTGATAAATTAGATAAGTTCCAGGCGAAAAATTGAGAAACTGATTAAATCAAGACCACTAATTAATCATATGTCTTGTCACATACCATTTTTATCAGAAAGAAGCATTGAATAATGAATATACGTAACAAAATTAAGCAAACCCAATACACTGCTTTTCCAAAATCAGACCAGAAATTAATTTTGCGTTTACTCAACAAGTACCAAAGTTTCACATTAAGCATTTCTTTTTGCTACTTTTTTAAATACCGTAATGCACCATTAAATTTTTTTTCTTCTTCATTATATCTTGAAAGAATATTTGAAAACTTAGAGCTAGGCTCTAATTGAATGCAGTACTAGCTGTAGATACTTTTATATTACGCAAATGAAAAAATGTTAAAGGTAATGAAAGTATTTCGATATTAATGTCAGTGAGTTTAAAACTGATTAGGGTCGGATGCCATAGCAGTGACATAAGCTCGAATCTTGTCGTCAACTTTTTGCATGTGCTGATTTGATTCTCCAT